>JAOWCC010001368.1:26709071-27309071 GCA_030867875.1 Actinernus sp. WN-2022 | reverse complement strand
GCCTGTTTTTTGTTTTCAACATATCATACTCACAAGGGACAGCAATTCTTTCATTTCTTGAGCAATCCCTCCTTGGACTGGGAAGGAAAAAGACTCTAGTGTCTGTTGCATCATTTTGCAATGCACTGGCAAAGGTATGAATTTAATGTTTGCAAGTTTGGGGAAAATATATTAAAATAGACACAAGGGTCTTTTCCTTCCCAGTCCTTCCAAAGATTGCTCAATAATCTAGGAAATTTGGCTTTTAAAAATCAAGTTGTGGCAGTTGGAGAGCTTTATGATATGGATAATTTGTATATTGTTTGAGAGGGAAGCATACTACCAAAACAAGTAAAGTGGAAACTGAGATCGAAAAGAGGTCTATATGTTGCCTGTGACTCTTCAACAAATTGGTACAGATACAACGTCAAAATGTCCAGACTTTGGCAGTTATTCTGTTGAAATATACAGTTTTAGAAGTCTTCATAAGAGCTTCGAGTTCAAATGGGGAATAAATCTTCCTTTATATGGAGTAAAAATATCTATTCTTAGCATAACACAGCCATGCCGACTATTGGGAAATCTCTAAATCTGTTTGGCTAGACCAGTGACTTCAATCGTTCGATAGATGTCATGGGCACAAGATCTGACTAGTGCAGGACAAACATTGATTGTTTAGCGAGGTTTTGTCGATGTTAGTCAATTGCTATTAAGTTGATAGAACGATAGCTATGTTATGCTAACACAATCCACTTCACCAAAAAAGATGGCAGCTGGTACATTTACCCTCAATTCTTAGTGTGCAGAAAACCTAAAATTCCCCATAAAATTCCTAAAGAGGGGTGGAGAAACTTCAAACTATGCAGGTATAAGGCTGTTAACAAAGTGATAACTTTCATGCAAGTAAACAAATTCTATTTGTTGTGGTGGCTGAGTTAGGTTCGCAAGGAATTGTGGTTAAATGTACCACCACCATCTTTTTTGGTATGGTGGATTAGACTGGCTCGCTCTCGGTTTTTATCGACTTTGACTGTTGGCTCGGGGCTGTGCCCCTCGCCAACTATCAGTGGATAGAAACCTTTAGCTTGCAGTCTAATTGTTAAATAGGTTAGGGTTAGAGGTGGAGCCAGGATTTTGAAAAGGAGGGGGTTCAGCCCCCCAAAAGGGGAGGTCAGGTATAGTTTTGAGCATTTTTTGTAACTTTCAATGGCACATTCAAAATAATAATTCTCAAGAGGGAAGGGGAGGGGGGGGGGGGGGGGTTGGAACCCCTAGACCCCCCCCCCCCCCCCCCCCCAAGATCAACCTTTTTTCGAGTCAGTTTCCACTCTACCTGTTTTTGGTTGTAATGTGCACCCTTCCTAGCCACAATATTGTAGATGCCATCTTCGGTTTGTTGGCCTGGTTTTTTTTTTAACATCTTACTTACAGGGGACAGCAATTCTCTCATTTCTTGAGCAATACTCCCTCATTGTACTGGGAAGGAAAAAGACTAGTGTCTGTTGCATCATTTTGTACTGGCAAAGGTATGAATTTAATACTTGCAAGTTTGGGGAAAATATATTAAAATACACTCAAGAGTCTTTTCCTTCCAAAGATTGCTCAAGAATCTAGGGAATTTGATTTTTAAAATCAATAACAAAGAACTGAGTTGCCTCAAGATGTGGCAGTCTGAGAGCTTTATGATATGGACAATTTGTATATTGTTTGTGAGGGAAGCATACATGTAATGTACACCCTTCCTAGCCACAAAATCGTAGATACAATCTTTGGTTTGTTGGCCTGTTTTTTATGTTTTTAACATAATTATCTTACTCACAGGGGAGAGACGCTAGTGTCTGTTGCATAATTTTGCAATGCACCGGAAAAGGTATGAATTAAATATTTGCAAGTTTTGGGAAATAGACACAAGGGTATTTTCCTTTTATTATTTTCGTTTTTTTTATAACGATGTGGCCTTTTATAATCTCGGTATAAAGTATAATCTTCCAGGGTACAAACAGCATTTGTTACGGCTATTTTATAGGTCATCTTCAATTTGAATTAAAGTGGCAATTCATTTTAAATCTTAAGTTATTGTCTGAATTGATTATTTGTATTTCTAAAATCTGTATTTAAGGTGTAAATTTGCCAAATCATCCAGTGTAAATGATTACAGAATACGAACAGCCTAGATGGGGTCGATGCAACCCCATTTGCGGTAGTGACCTACTCTACCCCCAATCAAGTCCAAATCAGAACCATTAAAAAACCCTTTTGGCACTGCTAAATGGGTCAAATCAGTCCTTGTTACAGAATACAAACAGCCCTAGATGGGGGTCGAAACAACCCAATTTGAGGTGTTATTTTAGCCCTTTCAAAATCCAATTCAGAACCTTTAAAATCCAATTCAGAACCTCTCAAAAGCATTTCAGACCCTGCGAATTTCAAAACAGTACCAAACAGGGTTCATTTCAGCCCTAATGGCAGGGGTCAAATCAGGGCCCCAAAAAGGGCCAAATCAGCTCTAACCATTATGTCTGAAACAGACTTAAAAAAGGTGCCATATTTTACTCACCGATTCGGCCCCATTTTGGGGGCTAAATCAGCTCTGTCAAAATTACAGTGCAGTGTCAAATATGCAGTTGTTGTAGAAAATAGTCGGCAATCCTCAACTGACGTGTCCATTACTCTACCGCCGCTAATTCGCCAACGCTTTCTCTGTGAATGCTTTTCCATCAGGCATTTTCAACGCCTTGCACTATCACAATGTGCAGACAAACCTGTCCTGTGCTGATCAGAAATTGTAAAAAGAAAGCCCTTTGTTTTCTGCAACAGTTTTGACCAGATGACAATATTGCAACCCATTTCATTTGCCGGCTCTTGCAATTTCTATCTTTCACTTTTATCTTTCACGTTCTATTCTTAGCAGATTACTTCATCCAATAAGAAACGAGCTTTCAGATCGTCAATGTCAAGCTGTCACAATTGAACCAATCAGCGACGAAAAACGTTGTAAACTAGTCAAGTACATTAAAATGGGTTTTCGCTGTCGTCAGTTTCCTTTTAGATTTTTACGCGGGTTCTAAAGATAGCTTTATTTCCTTCGTCTACATTGAAGTTTCTATTATAAAACTCGCGTTCGGATCGTGCATCCGCAGTTTTTCAAGACCTCGAGCGTGCATTATTTTATTATATAACAAGGATAACCATGTTTTATTTGTTAAATCAAAAAATGCATCACTCTTCAGGCTTACTCAGTCTCTAAAATAACGAATAATAAAATGATAACATGATAAACACGACGATGTAGTCAGTTTAGTTACTTTATGTCCTGAATATATTATTTATGTCTTGTTTTAGTTTTAGGACCTGAATGTCAAGAATACATAATACTTAACACTGCTGATCGTCGTGCAGACCTGAAAGCTGTAGATTATACTTATGACGAGAGTCTTGACTTGAGCTCGTGGTACAGAATCACAGGTGCGGCAGGTAATCAGTTGCCTACTGCCTGCATCACAACTGGTCCAGGGTATTGTGGTTCAGTGTTTCAAGGCTGGATAAATGGATCACATCCAAGTGTAGAAGATGGAATTGTGAATAGGGATATGTGCCTATCATTTTACTCGACGTGCTGCTCTGACCGTGGAAGAAGAATAAGTATAAGGAACTGCGGCGACTTTTTCGTGTACAAGTTTCATAGGAGGGCAAGGGTGTATTGGTGGAGATACTGTGGTATTTATAAACAAGGTAAGCAGTAGTCTGACATTTTTTACGTTTTATTGCTATTTATCTGCAACAAATATCCCACGAATTAGACTCTATTATACTGGGATAGTAAAAACCCTCTTCGCTGTTACCTTGTCCGTTACACGTTACGATCTATAACGGTTAATTTAGCTCTTAAGTTTTCATATGAGAATAATTGTGTTATTCGGTAAACGATTAGCTTTTTCTTAATTAATCAGACATTATTCATGTGATTACTGTTAATAGAGGTTTATAGAATGGACGAATGGAAAGACTGGACCAATATCACTGAATCAGGAACATGGAGGATGATAAGAGATGACGAAACCACTGAAGTTGCCTCAAAAAGACGACATGATGTGAAAGACAACAACAACATTAATACATCTGTAGAAGGTTGGGTTGTAATTGTTAATGTAACTTTTTAATATAAAGTATAAAACACATTTGCAGTGCCTGTCCCTAAATTAAAAACGTATGTGACGCGTAAAAACAGACCAATCACTTCTGACTCGAAAAATAACTGTCGACTGGTTTTAACTTGAGAATTAAAGGTTAGCAATTTCAGTATTATAATGTACTTCTTTGTTTCAGTTCCATTTCTTTCTATAAATATTGCGTTGCCTTACAAGTCTAACTTCATTCTTCGGATGGCGACGTCCAATTCGAATGCAGAACAAGTAGTTCGGCTTTAGGAATTATTCTCGCGAGGTAAAATGGTCTAAACTCGCAGTTAAAACAAACAACTGCTTTTCTCTGCAATCAAGCAGAACCACGACAGAAATGTTTTCAAAAAGATTGCTAGCTCAATATTTGACTACACGACACTGAATTTACTCCGTAAAGTGTAGCCCATGAGCTCATCAACTTTGTAAGCGCTGTTGGTAGGGCTTATAATCTGAAAGTCTAATTATTCGAAGGGGGGTGAAAAAAGAGTTCTGAAATACGTTTACAGAAAACTGATTTAACACTTGTTTTCTAACTATAAACTATATACAAACTATAAATTATACTATAATATAAGATTTCGCTTTAAGCATAAAACATTGCGATACCGAATAGTTTGTTTAGGCAGAAGAAAACGCGGATCTTATAATTAAAGTTATAAACGAAACATAATTTAATGTTGCCGCACTATTGGGAGGAGGGCTATAACCGAAGGGGATTGATTGCAGTATTCTACGGTTGAACTGATAATGATTTGGGTAGAAATTTTGAACACGTTATTTAAACAAGGATTTTACAATAAACCACTTTAGTTGTAGAGCAATCTAGAAACATATAAAGATGGCCGGAGTATTCTCAAAATGTTTTGACATCTCAAACATGGTTGAATTATTCATTTAAACGGTGAATTGAGTGAGTTAAGTTAAAAGTTCCCCTACGATCAAATTTTGACATATCAATGTTGTTTTTTTTACTTTTTTACATATTCATAAAATAGAATTGATATATTATTACCAGTTCAAATCGTTTTTCAATACAACAAGAGGAATTCTTATTTTTTGAACTCCGAATATTTAATCTAAACGTCCGCTCCTACAGTCTGAAACTGGAGGTCGTTCCCTTTGTTCTGCGTATTCTCAAAATGTTTTGACATCTCAAACATGGTTCAATTATTCATTTATATGGTGAGATCAGTAAGGTAAGTTAAAAGTTCCCCTACGATCAAATTTTGACGTATCAATGCTTTTTTTTACATATTCATAAAGTAGAATTGATATATTATTACCAGTTCAAATCGTTTTTCAATACGATGAGAGGAAGTCTTATTTTTTGAACTCCGAATATTGAATCTTAACGTCCGCTCGTACCGTCTGAAACTGGAGGCCGTTCCCTTTCAGCTTTATACAAAGGGATACTCAGCCTGCACAACACAACGCCTTGGAGGCATAGTTCTACTACAAACGACTTCACGTACACAAGAAGAAAGTTATCGTTATGTTTGCGAGGTTGGCTACTTTTTTTACGTGACGTGGTTGTCGTGTTAAGTGTATAACATCACTTCCGCTGAATAATGATAACGGCTTCCAGTAATAGCGGACAGTATTTTACCGATGAATTCTCCTAAAATTTTGTGGTTTAACTTACCCATTTGGGAATATTTTTTACTATTTCGGATATTTCTAACACTGATTGACCGATTGACACTGAGAAAGTGGCAAATCGAAATGGTAAATTTTCGTGGAAGTGGACTTTAAGGAGAACAACTTATACACCTAATTCAATTAATGTTGTCTGAGAGATAGGGAATAGGGCATTAGGGAATAAAGCATTTTTTAAATGTCGGACGGCTGTATAGAGGCTAAAAATGGATAAATAAAGTGTAAGCTAAGTCGACTGAGTCGTCCAGGTCGTATAACTCGTTAATCATAATTAAATTTGGTCTGGGAATACTCTAATGCCCTATACCCTAATCCCTAACTCCCAGACATTAATTGAAATATAGGTGTATGTACAATGAGGGTACTGGCCATTGCTTCTGTTTGCTTGTTGTTTACTTGTTGTTGTTGGTGGTTATTTTTAAGTCGATGTTCCTTGAACGTACAGAACATAGTGAGGGTGAAAGTTCTGAGAAAAACCTGTATTTGTTGTGGGACAGTTGGAGGAAATTAAAGGCTGTTGAGACGTAATTAAATGTCTCTTAGGGGACATTCACGAAGGGTTCTTCTCTCCTTTTTATCTCTTTGGTTAAGGCAGGAATGAGTTATATGTAGATAGGGTTAAACTTGGTGCGTTTTATTTATATTTGTAAAATTCATAAATAATTAATGAGGGTGCAAACCAATCCCAGCTCAGTATTCAGATCACATGCGCAGTACTGTAAATCCCAATAAAATTATTAATGAGTAAATTACCTTTTGATAAAGATTTCGTACTCAGCTAATAAGTATGCATAACTTTTGATAAAGATCTGTAACATACATGGTCATTCCAAGTTCCATAATTAGAATAACACAGTTTCACATAACAATAATGTGCATTTCAATTATTGTTTCATTTCACAAGCACGATAAACTATTCGCGTCCGATCTTTAGGATCATTTACAATGGCGAAGCAGCTCGTCATCATAAATGACCATAAAGATCGTCTGCTCATATTTTATCTACCACATAATACTTTCAATTGTATTATCAGTGCTAATGTTATATGCGATTTAATATTAATTTTAGGATTTATATTAATTGACTCATTCAAAAATACCGTTACGTAATTCCCGGCCAACTGAGCTCGATTGAATAAACTTCGTATACGTCATTACCTAAACCATACTGATAAACCCGATTTCCTACAGTTAAGCAGCTTTTTCGACTCTTGATATTAAATCCAAGAATCTTTCAAATCGATAATCGATTAGTTAAACCAAGCACGTCGAATATAACCGTAAACATGCATGCATTAGAAGTTGCCGCGACTATTCGAGGTAAATTTATTCTATAATTCTTGGTTATTTTGGAGCAGAGTTCAGATTTTTAGTAGTTACGGTTTTCTAGTAATAATAATTTATGATTTGAGGTTATCTTTTGCGTCTTTTAATCAGAACTGAATGTTTGGATGCCATAACACTAACGAGGAAAACTATCCTGAGTGAATTGGCCAATGGTAAGATAGCGCAGCTATTGCGCACACTGTTCTTTAGTTTGTCTTCTAAACTCTCTTAACAACTTTGGTTGTGTGTTAAGGGTAGTTGGTTTGTCTCGTTGAAGTCCCAAACATGCCGCCGTTAAACCGAAACTGGTTCTAGTCATCCGTGTTGAAGTATTCTTAGATCGACAGATCGATCCGTAGCTCGCTAAAACTGAAAGACATTATTTATTGTCTTTCTATAGGAGTATAAGTACTTTTGAGAAATAGTTTTCTTAAAGGGGCTCGGTCACGATTACACGCGCGGTTACTAAGCTTTCAAATAGTGAGCCAACGTTTTCAAAGTTTAGATTTTGATTTCCAACGCGACGAATTCGGGATTGTTACAAGTTGATTCATCCAGTCTATTCATAACCGGACCATCTCTCAGTTTATTTCCCTAGAATCATTATTTGAGGATATTTAGTTGTTCACGTTTTATATTTACCAGAATTGTTCGTATTCAGATGTAGTTGTTGCAGTGCCAACACAATTGATCCAGAAACTTCAGTGTCCAAAATTCAGCAGCCAGATTAATATGTATAACAAACAAGTACGACAATATTACACCCGTTTTAAAGGAGCTACATTGGTTGCCAATAAAATATAGGATCAGTTTTAAGATATTGTTACTTACATATAATTGCCTGAATGACACGGCTCCTCTTTATCTGAAAGATCTAGTCCGTCCTTATGTACCGAAACGGCAACTAAGATCTGCCTCTAAGACCCTGTTAGAATTTGCACCATATAACTTGAAAGGGTATGGCAATAGACCCTTCTCTGTGTCCGCGCCTAGGCTCTGGAACTCACTACCGGACTTTATATATAAGAGATAGCCAACAAGTTGAGAGCTTTAAAATACATGTTAAGACTTATATTTTTAGACAGGCATAATTTCAATTCTTTTAATGAATTTTTCTTCAGATTTTTTTTTCTATATTATATGTAAAGCGCTAATGGACTGTAGGGAATTGGCGCTATGTAAATGTATTATTATTATTATTGCATTGACAAGACCTTCGACTTTCAATGGCGGCTCAACTGCCAACTGGCCGTGATGGACGAAGAGAACAAATCTGGCTGCAGAAAGATTTTAAAGAGCCTGGAGAACGAGTCAGGAAGGCCCACAAGAGTATATTCCTTGTTTGGAGCATTTACGAAGCCTGAAACGATTTCAAACACCGTTTTTGAGATGTGAGTTTCGTGTTTACAGTACCCGGGTTTCGGCGGCCAGTGAAATTATGCTCTGGTTGTTCATTCCTGCTTGCATTCAATTCATCCCCTTTAATACGTTTATGACTACTCTTGTATTTGTAAGTAATTTTGTCTCCCTAAAAGTTGGAGAGAGAATAGATGAGTACATTTTATAGATTCTCATCGAGAAAGCACAACTCGCATACCTAGAAATGAAGTGTATGGCAAAACACGGTAAATTCGACAGCCGGTCACTGAAACTCGTCAGCCTGCAGCTGAATCTCCATTGCAGCAGTGACAACAATACAAATATGTTTTTCTAACTCAAGTGTTATGCATATCATTAAATTGCTTGAAACCGGTTCATGCGCATCTCGTGACATAGCCCCTTTAAAAGTAAATATATAGCTATTCGAAATGCAGTGGTGTGTGCAGTCGCCCTGTTAAGGTAGATTCCGACAAGCGACACGGCGCTGAAACAGTGACATAAAGGAAATGAGATAACGACGAACGACAAGACTGTTTTCAAAAATTGCGACAGCGAAGAAGAATGAGACCAGCAGAGGGGCTGCGCGCGGCCAGACTAAAGGAGGATTGGGGAGAGCACGCTCGACATGAAACATCTACGTTAGACCGCAGAGGAGGACTGAATAGCTTCCCGACATGCTTTGCGTTTTAGACTATATTACCGTTTTTTTCTGACGTCATCATTAGCTTTACTCGTCTTCGATCGCGAGACTTAACATGGCGGACTGCTTGGTGTTCAGGACTCGCTTGGATTCCAAAGCCTCTGCTTTTGAAAATAACAGTCTTATTTATGTCCATTGCGTATCCAGAGAAAGCTTTAGTGTTTCTCTTAAGGGCTTAGAATGTGTTGAAGAAGCTTGTAAGGAAATTCATGTCAGTTACGTGGAAAGTATAGCACAACGAAGGGTTTGTGTTGTGCCAATTCTGATCGAAGACGAAGCAGTTAATGAAATATTCCATGGTATCGCAAGTCCTGCCCTTGTCCGCGTAACATCAAGTTGCAATATCACGGTAAGTATACTGGTAAAACATTTAAAACTTATTGAACAAGTAAATAAGTCATTTATTGGAATCAACTTGAATGTGTAAAATTCAGGAGCCAACTCGAAAGCTTATGTGAACAGATACAAAAATGTAGTAACTGATCTCTGATATTATTTTAAATTATGCTATGTCCTTCAATTTCTTTTATATATAATTTCATCCAATACTTTAAATAGTGCAAAAAATAAACTTGAACTTGGACCTGAAATTCAGTGTAATTGACCGGCCATATTTCCGGAACAAGACTGGTTCAGGCACATTTTGCTCTGTATAAAGGCTGGTTCACAATTGTGACATAAGCATAACAATGTTGACACTTGTGACACAAGCATAAGAAAAGCAATATACGCAGCCGCACTACATCCTAAATTAATCATCACAGCTGTCTGGGAATGCTTATGCTTGTGTTGACGTCATCCGGTTCACACACGATATCTTCTTTATGCTTACGTTGTCCGGTTCACACTTCTGACATAACAAGTTCCTTTTTCTTATGCTTATGTCGCAAGTGTTGCTGGCATAATAATTATTATATCCAGGATACATTTAGTATTACAGTGGCTAAAATTCCCGATTACAAGTGACTGATTGTTCTGTGATACTTAATGTTCTGAAATTGCATCTTTTTTAGTATGTAAATCCTGAAGGTCGATCAGAAGAATTGAAGACTACACTGGTGTGGAGTTTAAAAGTTGTGCGACAGGCTCCAGCTGTAGCAGCAAGCCCAGCATCTTCAGGAATAACGCCTTCAAGTGATATCGATGATTTTTTTCCTCCGTTGGACATTGAGACCAGGCTTGGTTGCAATTGTTTTAATTTTGCCCATCAAATGTCTTGTTTGGACAGTTTATTTGACAGAGATCTAGCTAGTCCGTTAAGTTCATATATGGCTGATGTTAACCTGAATGACAATACATGTATATCTGACGAGGAGACAGGTGATGAACAGAGTGAAAGTGATGGGGAATCATGAAGTGTTGATGAAGTGTGCTACACAGAGAATTTCTGGGTGAAAGGTTCTTACTGGGAGGATAAATACCAAGATGCCCTTGCTAGAGTTTCAGAATCAATCAGAAACAATCCCAATTCGAGCAGAATTTGAACCAGACAATATAAGGGACAGAAATGCTATCAAGTTTGAGGTACTTCTTGATAACGTTTGGTGTATCATTGGGTACTGTGGAGTAAACAAAGTTCCCAAACTAACCAAGGCGATAAAGAAGGGAGATTTCAGAACCCTTACTTTATTATTTGTCAAGCGGCAATGGATTCCAATGGATACAACTTTTAAATTTTACGCTTGTGTCAGTATGTTAAGATTGGACAGTGGGGAAAAAATGACCCCAAAAATGAGTTTAATAGTAGTTTATGTCTAGATTAATTTATTGTTCTCACAAATTATATACTATATACATGTATTTAATTTTGATGAAAACTAGTTACGGGACCAACCATTCAAATTCTTAGTAGGGGTCTTTTCATTAAAAAAAAATCCTGCATGCTGCCTTTTTAGAAAAAAAATTCTTACAAAGGAACATGAGGAAAAATAAATATCAATCATGCACATGGCTTTTAAGGAAAAATATAGTGCATACACTACCTCTGGGAATTTATTTTACACCATTTGAGGGGTGATAAAATAAATTACATGCACACTTGATCACTCACTCCTCCCCTAAGAAGTTAGATGGTTGGCCCCTAAAGCCTTCAAATGTATAGAGTATCTTCAAATGTATAGTGTCTGCTCTTCTTAAATTATATGTAGCAATATAATTATTAGTCTGTAAACTTGGAGAGCTACAGTTGTATTTGATGCAAATATGCCACCAGGTTATAACCCTGCAGACCCCCTTTACTTTTTGAATTTTTCGCACCCATGTACTCTGATATTATAGGAAAATCACATGCCTGACTCGGTAATTCCACGTTAAGGTTACTGGATACCTTCAAAAGTGATTTCAGCAAAAAATGCATTTACGCCGGCGCTAGGCAAACAAATTATGGGATCCTATATATCAATGGAAAGGTTGATAACTGAAGAATGCCGATAAAAGGTTATTTTATACGGAATTACTCTAGATTTAAAACTACAGTCACTTTAACCCGATGTTGAAGACGTTTATAAACGCGAATTACCAGCGCCGGGTTTTTATACTTACGAAGTAATTACACTTGTGTCAAGTTAAGCGGTCATTGATCTCCAAAAGCGTGTGTGCGATTTTTGATATCTATTTTCTATGCGAAATTATTGCAGTTTAAAGTCGAGTCATTGATTATTTTTGCCAAGCCATCACGCTTGGACCGATATCTTTAAAACTAAAAACAAATCGGAAAAAGCACAAACGTTTTTGGAGATTAGTTATCGTAGAATCACTTGACGAAATTTCAAAAAATTCCGGTAAATTCTTATATGCAATCAATTCACTTGAAGACTGCAGAAACGTTGAAAAATTGTAGCCGAGAAATCGGCATTAGAAGTTCAGCAACTGATTCACACCTACTTAGAGCGGCTTTCCGGACTCGACACCCATTCTCCAATCAGAAACAACCTCCTGGAGTCTCCCAAAATTCCGCGGTAAAAACTGAAGGTAGAGTTTCAATATGTAAATATAATTACAAGCCATAGTCTTTTTGTAGTCTCTTGTTTTAATATGTGGGTTGCAGAGGATATTGTAATCTAGGAATTAAAGAAATATATATATTTGCTGAGATGAATATTGTACCTCTTCCACCTTTTGCACTGCTTTCTCTTGATTCTATAGGAAAATCACATGCCTGACGTGGTAATACCACGGTAAATTGCACGAGAAAACCGTTTTTTTTTAGTGCAATTTAACGTGGAATTACCGAGTCAGGCATGTGATTTTCCTAGAATCGCATAGTCCGTTGAATTACTTGAAGATTTAGTACTTTTGTTGATATTTTGCTAAGTTATAAATAATGCGCGTAGTCTACATTGGTGATTCCACTCTGAATCAATCTGAATCTCAGCCAATCAGCGTCTGATTTCGCAAATGTACCGTGCGATTCAGCTTTGGCTATGCGATTCTAAGTGAAATCCCAGATAACACCCTTAAATGTTGGACTATCTGGGTCTAGAAACTGTACTAGCTTTTTCACAACATCAACAAAACTATTCACATCCAGCTTGTCAAAGCAACCTGTGATTAGATCACTTAGAGAGTCTGGCACCATATAAAGGCCTTGCGTTTGGATAGTGTCCTGCTTGGATTTGATGTTCTCTTGTCCCAATGTCTGTGTACTTTTGTCAGCAGACTTCTTACAATTTTTTGTTGAAGAATCTCTTTTGAGAGAGAGCTCAGCCAGATATCCAGATAACATCAGGTTGAAATGGACCTCGGCAACCTCAATATCCTTGAAGCTAAGCGATTTTGCAATGATTAATTCCTGCACGGACCCTTGAATCTGAAAAGTAATAATTAATTAATTTAAATAGAGTTTCTTGCTCAGTGTGCATTAAACATGCCCCGTACATTGATTTATCATAAATATATATAAATAACATATAAAACAGGGCCCTGTTGTTCGAATCCCAATTTATTAACATTATATTTAAGCCTAGATTAAATTTTAACCAAGGATTATTGACTAGTTATCTTGGTAAAAGGTGTCTACCACAAGTAGAAATGTATTGTCCACCATCCTCACCCAAAATCAGAAGTCAACAAGTTACAAAAACAAACCAATCATTTCCCTTAATCCTGGATTAGCTTAATCAGGCTTCAAAGAACTGGGCCTAGATATTTAGTGTTTAATAAGTAGAAGTAGATACAGTAAAAGCTCATATATACAAATACAGGAACAATAGCTAACCTGTCAAAAGCACATTTGATGAAGTGCTCGTCATAATATGTATGGCAGGATCACTCCAGAAGGGATGTGGAGATCTGAATGCAGGCCAAGTAGTGGATTCACTGATCCCATACTTAGGATCAGTCTTGGATATACCTATGAATTCCACAAGGGCTCTTTCCTCATCATAAGTCCAGTTATGTCTTTTTACAGGTGAACACGTTGAACATCTCTGTTAAAGTTTAAGACAAAGCATAATTATATTTCGCAGTTGCTCACTATTACACGAAATGGTCTTTTTGAATATGCTATAAAAATCATCAGCATACATTTATACCACACAGTAGTATATGTGGAGTTAAAATGATACCCGTTTTTTTTGTTAACGTAGTGGAGGCCTTCGTTTAAACCTCAGGCCTCCCCTACGTTAACAAAAAAAATGGCATCATTTTTCCTCCACATATACTACTGGAAGCATAATTGGTTAAAATGCTGTCTTACAGCGATAACATTCTTTGACCTACTTATCCATTTTTTGACTTCATAGACCGTGAACAAGAAAGAAAATAAGGCTTGAAATGTTGTCAGTTTTTCCATTCGTTGCCAACAACGAGGCAAAAAAAAAATAAAAAATGAAGAGAAACTGTCAGTTCGTCTCTCTTCATTTTTTCCTTTTTTTTTTACTGCCATTCGAAAGCCCTTAGCGAGCCCTCTACTTCTCCATGAGTCTTACGGTACTTCGATTCTGCCAGTACTTTCGAGAAGCGATTTTCTTTTGATAAGTTCACGTCGTAGTGGTGCACTACACGTTGTACAAAGTCTGTAGCTAGTTCGACAATCACGATCGCATTTACGACATGGATATGTGGAATCTTTTAGCGAGCCCTCTATGTTTTTACGAGCCTTACGGTCCTTCAATTCTTCCAATACTTTAGAGAAGTGATTCTTGATTTTGCGTTTCTCTCCACTAAGTTCACGTTGGCGTCGTGCACCACACGTCGTACAAAGTCCGTAACTAGTTCGACAACCACGACCGCATTTATGACACGGACCGAATGGAGTGGCTCCTCTTCGTATCTGATAGTCGTGTTGAGCACAATATTCTGACACCTTCGAAATCTTCCTTATACATTTCGTGTCCTTGCCTCGCATTAACCAACTACAAGTTATCGTCTCAGGCATCGCGCGATGTATACCTTGTACTAGTTTATTTCTAAATGCTTTTTTGATTTCGACCTATCCTAAATGACTAAAAGTCCTTTGAGAGCGGAATTCGTATTTACGTTTGGCAGAGCAGCTGCCGTATGTTAATTATGGCTGGCAGAAATCTACATACGAACCACATCCATTGCATAAGCCAAGGGGGATGAATACATACATTCCTGAGTTCCCCCTAAAATTCCTGAGCGCCCCGATTTTGCTCGAACAAGTGAAACTGGGGCGCTAAGGAATGCAAAAAAGTTTGGCGACCCTAAAATTTACGTACGACTCAGACAATTTTTATTTCACCTGCGGCCCGTGACATAGTTTGACGTGACTAGACAAAAATCTGCATACGAATCGCAAAACAACACGGTAATTTATACGAACTAAGAGCATCTGTTCTTAGCGCAGTAATTTATACGATTTTCTTAGTGAAGTTAAAATAGACTCCGTTATGGTTTCTTTCATAGGAGATGTTGATTCTTATCCCACTAGACTGCCAAGTTTTGCTCTCATTTCCTTTCGGATCTCCGAGCGAAGTTGTTCTAGTTTTTTTGACCCTCTTTCTTGCCTATTTTTTTGTCGTATTTCGAGCTTGAGTGATTCGTATTTCGATCTTTCATCGATAACACTTCCGAACTCGGCTTCTGAAATATTACCATCGGCTAGAGCCTTTGAGACTTTGACTTCCACGGAATTGGCTTTAGCCTTTGCCAACATAACGGTCTTTTCGTGCTTCGAGACGCGAATGCCAAGTTTCTTACTTGCGATAGACATCGAGGCCGAAATGACGGCACAAACGAACCCGATGCTTCCTAATGAAATACCCACAGGTATCCCGATTCCCGTAAATGTCAAGCCCAACGCCATAGCGGATAATGCACCACTCAAGCTACCTGTGGCCACAGCAACCCCGTGAACAATACCACGCGCTCGGGCATATTTCTTACGAACGACTTCGTAGTGCTTTGCCTGCCGTTCGAGTTCAGCAAGTGTGTCACATACTTTTTGTAGCCGAAAGCTATCTCCAGACAAAACGGTTTCAGATGAACGTAGATTGGGATAGATCGGCGCCGTTGGAATTGTTTGAATCGAATCGCTTGCCATCGCATATTATACATATGACTTACTCAATCTTCAATACGTATCGTAGGGGTCGACCACGGAAGTCCATGATATTATTTTTGTCATCGCGAACAGTCAGTCGAAGGCTGTTTCGCATTGTTCCTAGAGTTTGGATTTTCGTTGATTCCATCAAATGATAGGTCTTTCTGTTAAACCAGGAGCCTTCTACGTTAAAGCTAGCTAGTACAGTCGAGCGTTTTCCCTCAAGGAGTGAGAATTTGGAATCCACCGCATCACAGTGGATATATATTGTTTGGATATATTCCATTATCAGGTCGTATTCTCTCACTTTTAATGTTACGTTTCCATCCTCGTCTTCGTTTCCTTTGATACCCAATATTTCGCAGAGATTTTTACTGAACTTGATTGGTTTCTTCACATCTAGGGTCCAATACTTTTTACTGGATATGTCTATAAATTTAATGATGTCAGCATTGACTGCAGGTGCTAAGCGATCCATTAATGTAGTTATCTTATGATTCCCTAGATTGATCGTGTATGGGAACCCCACGCCCTTGACTTCCCACTGAAACGTGGCCTTCTCTTTTAGATTCAACCAACTGTTCTCAATGGTGGTTTCGAGTAGCGAAATATTATTGATAAGAATTGGATCGTCGAAGTAGACCGTATGGTCAGCCGAGGTGGTGGTGACATTTAAGATCACCATCGTATATTAAAGACATAAACTTTATATGTCATAACTTCAATAGTTACGATGCCTCTAGTTTTACCAAACGAAGATGATGATCTATCTGCTGAGGACCTGGCGGAGATTGCCATGGGTGGTCCAAGGCTTTCGAAAGCTGAGCGGACAGCGCTCCTTGTTGATGAAAACGCCAGGATTGCCAAACTGAATGCCGATTTGTTGACAAAGTTCAAGAAAAAATACCCACAAGCGGATTTTCACCAGTTTCAGGCCTCTACGAGCATACATAATTCAGGCAAATATTCGACGAGTATTTGGTTTCGAGATGGGAATCATAGCTATGCGGTCTATGGCGATGATATCTCCAAGCCACGTGCTACCATTCAAAAACGTATTGATGATGCACTGCAGGTAGGTTTCCCATCTCCATTCAGAAAGACAAAAGAGAAGTATCCAGTTCCAGCCGTTCCATGGGGGGACGACCCAAAAGACATAGCCCCTATCCTACGAACGCTCAAGATCTACGTAGCGAAGAAGCAGTCCTTCACGTTGACGCCACGAGATATCTTTCAAGAGCCGGACCAAGTTTTCTACACCGTAAAACAAGCAAACGAGTGGCTAGATGCTCCACCAATGAGACATTGGCAACAACAGCTATGCTTCGTCCTTTGGTGTGCGACGGCAGGCTGTGGGGTGTCGTTTGACGACCATCTTTCCGATGATGCACCAATCATCGACAACATCAGGAGCTTTTACCGCTTCCATGTGTACTACACAATGAGGCGATTACTGTTCGAATTGGGGGTTCCACTTCCTAGAGATTCGGTCTTCAATAAAAACAACAACGCTCCATGGAGTTCCGTCGCTTATGACAGGCTCAGAATAGAGTTTGGAGTCGATAAAGTTGACTTTGCCCTGCGCCGAGGGTCCAATGGTGGCTTAGGAGACGTATACATATACCTCAGAAAGGGAGGGCTGACGAATGCTCAAGAGAAATGGGGGACACACAACATTTCATACGATTCGAAGTGGCCTGGGGGCAGTTTCAAGTTTCCTGAGGAGAGTCGTCGCCCTAACTTCGAATTTCCGTTAAAGTTCATTCGTAACGATGCGGTAAAGAATCAACGCAATTGGTTCGTTCCACAAACTGGTCACGGATTGTCGAAGGACGGGCTAGCCAGAATAAACTTATCTGCAATGGTCTACGTATACTGCGTTCTAGGATCCCAGGCTTCTTTGCGCAATTCGATCATAGGGACATCGACCTTATCCCTCAATGTTCAGGCCGATTGTGGTGTAAAGTTGGAAGAGGTCATCACAGAAAAGAAGGTAGATAGCCTTGTACGATATCAAAACGCTTTGCATCTAACGCGCGTTCGTCTCGACCTTGCAGTTGCCAAGGACTGTTTGTTAATACCCAGCCGTATGATTATTAACGATGAGAGCATACCAGGTTATAACAACGAAATACAAATGGCCTCCACACCTAACATCCAATTTGGAATAAATGACCGTATCAACTATAAGGAAAAGCCTCCGAAACCACCACGTATGGAAGGTAGTTCACGAAAGAAATATCTACCGCATCAAGATGTCGTTGCGGTGAAGCCTCCGAAACCACCACGTATGGAAGGTAGTTCACGAAAGAAAGATCTACCGCATCAAGATGTCGTTGCGCCTATCCCACAAGTATCGCAACCTCGTAGTACCGATGCCGTTATGACAAAGCATGAGATCAATTTGGGGCTGATGATTGCCACCGCAGCTGGAGCCGCATGGATGCTATTTCGCTGACTTAAATCGCTCTATTACGATCACCACCACAGCTACGATCAATATCCAGATGTTCTTCGCTAAGAATCCTAATACCTCGCCAGCCGTGCGAAACAAAAAGCTAGCAATTGCCCCAACCATTCCAGGTAGAATCTGCCCTAGCTTCTTTCCTAGACCTTTCAACGCATTGCCGACCCCACTGGCAACATTAGCAAGCCCCTTAGATAGCATGGAAGCCACGACGCCAATCACGGTGCCTGTCGCAATCGCAATTCCAAGCACTCCAACACCGTACTTTTTGAAGATGGCCTTCACGCGGTCTCGCATGGACATACGCTCTTCGATTTTTTCGATATTTGACTCAATCTCCTGTATTTGGTCGTCTATTTTCATCACTTCTTCCTTCGCTGCCGTATGTTCTGTCGACCCTTGCTTGGATGATTTCACGTTTTTCATTTCCTTAGCTCTTTCTATCTTAAGTTGGTCGATCTCAGCTTCTCCTTCGCTAACAATCATCTCTGCGGGAGGCCCTAGGGCGTCTGTGAGCGTTTTAGGTAATTTTCCATTAACATTACCTTCGGCGTCGTACAGCTTGTGGTATTTGGAACCAGATCTGTTCAGTCGCACCACGACCTCGTTGTTCGTACCCAAGGTAGTAGTGAACTTGGTAGTGTCTACATTTGGATACTTGGCATGGATGCGTTCCCAGGCCTCATCGTGTTGACCGATTTTTTCCTCTAATATATATTTCACCTCAGTGAACGATGTTTCCGCGGTATGGCCGCTTGTCATTACACTCTCATCATTTAGCTTCACCAATTTGATGTACTCATGTGGACTGTACCCCCATTCATTATGTTTGCTCCAAAGCTTATCCCGAAAGCTTTTGGATCTTTCTCCTATTCTGGCCTGAACTCTATCCCACCAAGTACTTCGGTCTTCAGTCTTACCTGGACCAAGCTCATGCCATTCTTTGGCAGAAAGATTTTCTATGTCGGCTTGACCTTCCTCAGTCAAAGGATCGAAGTCTGCATTTTCAGCCATGTTGAACAATAACTATTTATGTCCATATATTCAACATGATCCCGTCGACGTTGGTTCCTGCAAAATCGCATAGAGAGCCTCAGGGATTGAAAGCTCTACACAACGTAGATAGAATCACCTTCACTCCATCGGAAGCCAATCCAGGAGAGACTCTCTATGTGAAAATACCAATACTAGGGGAAAACATCGTCCTCGTTCCGGGTAGTCTCGCGCTCTTGGCTGACCTTACGTTGTCTGGTGGACATGCTAACAATCGAGTGGTGGCTAATGTCGGCCGTTGTCTGGTCTCACGTAGAGTTCTCAAAATAGGCGCTGAAACAATAGAAGACATTGAACGACCAGATCTTCTACAGACATATTCCGATCTCTATTTGCCAACTATAGAGCGAGATGCGCGCGTGGGACAAGGTATTCAAACAGAGAACACGAACAAGCTACGCTCGAATGCTGGTGACAAAGGCACTTCGGATACTGGAGAAAACTTGCTCCTAGCTGTGTATGGTTCGAAATACCGAATCCCACTAGATGTGGACATTCTGACGCAACATGGAGCTCTTTATCCCTTCGCTCTTCGCAACGCCATTTCGCTTGAGTTGACTCTATCGCCTGCTACGGACGTGGTGGTAGGATCAGACACTACCAAGATAGGCACATACAAGCTAAGCAACATCCAGCTAGAGTACGAAGTTGTTGAGAGTGAAATTATCGCCAAGCAAGCGAAAGACGAATATGTCAGTGGCGCCGTCTTCCTGTTCAGGCACGCCGTTCACTTCAAAACCGTACCTATCAACAAAGCGTCCGACACTCTGATATCCCAGCAAGTCGACGTTCCAAGGTTGTCCTTCACTGGACTGCTCCTCCTCTTCGTGGCACAACATGCCCACGGCACGCGAAACAGCGAGGCGTTTGACTATCCAGGAATCACGAAGGTCGAGGTCGATATCAATGGAAGACCAAACAGGATCTTTCCTGGAGGCATGCTACCATCAGACTTTTGGGAGGCCGCTAATGGATGGTTCGGCGCTGGCAAAACGTCTATGACCCCGATCAAGTTCTACAATAATAAATTCGCCATCCTGGTTGATTGTCGCACAGTAAATGATCCAGTTGTCCATGGCAATGGTTTGAATCAAACCGGCAGTGGAAAGAACCTCCAGATCCGCATCCATAGGACTGGAGGCAGTGGAACCGTGAACATGCACATCTTCGTACTTGCCGATGCTCAGATCACGATATTGAACGGAGCACTGGAAAACGTATCGTACTAGTATGGACACTTTAGTAACGGAAATCCCATTCAACTCTCTCATAGTGGGACCAACGAATTGTGGAAAAACGGCCCTTCTCGTAGAGCAGCTTCGTGGAGCATTTCGTGGTAAGTTTGACTACGTAGTACTCATATGCCCCACGTATGCCCACAACACTACCTATCGTGGATTCGCCCATCTAGATCCTCACTTCTTCGTGATGTGCCCCTCACAAGATGCCATCAATGCCGCGCTACGAGTTTGTTCCACCTTTTGGGCAGGTACGAATACTCTTTTGATACTCGACGATTGCGCCGCATCGAAGGATGTAAAGCTGAGAACCGATAAGCTCGTGGAGATGGCCTTTTCCGCTCGTCACATAGGCATTTCTATTTGGGTGTTAACTCAACAGTTGACAAGCATATGCAAACCTTTTCGAGAAAACGTGGCGGTGGTCGTGGCCTTTCATACCGCGTCAGCTCTTGATGCCAAAGCACTATTTGAGGACTACGGTGGTGGGTTGAAGGTGGATGAGAGGAAAATGTTGACCTCGGAGCTCAAGGCCCACAAGTTCGCTCGCACATGTTTCTGTCTCCGCCATCCTTTCGAAGTAGTATTAGAGATTCCCGCACCCAAAGCATACTTCAACCATGGATGAAGAAATCAAAGAACTACTAGGCGAGTGCGCCGTCGTTTGTCCGCCGGTCGTACTGGAACATCCATCCAAATCGGAGGACGTCGAAGAGCGTAGGGAGGCGCTCAAAATTCTAGCCGCAATGGGTACGACAAAAGAATACCTAGGGCGGGACCTTTCCCTAGGAGATGTATCTAGACTATCCGCGAAAGATGTTATACGCCTACATAGTAGGTACCAGGCCGTAGTGGCAAAGCAAATAACAGGTTGTCTAGTAGACGGAGCACTGCGACTAGCAACTCGTGCAGTTGGGTACGTAGTCCGACTAGACAGCGAACAAGCACTTCTCCTAGATCTACAAGAAGACCACCTAGTTCGCAACGAGATATCTGCTGTGGCCGCCTTGTTGTCTCTTAAAGCAGGTCGCTTTGTGGCTCTAGCTAGTGCCTTGTTCCATGTAGCTGACCACGTAGTTCCATCTAGTACGCCAAGCAGTCAACCTATTAAAGACTCAAAGTCTACTGACATGAACGATGGAGGAACAACAAGATCGGATAACTGCAGATCCGCCGAAGACTGCGCCTGAAAAAAAGACCAAAGATCCAAAGCGCATTGCCGCTGGAAAAGCATTGGCGGAAAGTAATCGCCGCGCTAGAGAGGCATTGAGTCGTGAGAGTGAGCACAAAGAGGAACCAGAAGTTCGGGACGACGGAAGCTGGTACGATAAAGTGTCTGCCAACACTATACTATCAGCCATTGGTATAGGCCTCGCGTTAGTTGGGCTGCACTATCAGTACAAGGACCGCAACTCTACGACACCCCACACTCATTCCGAAGAAATACATGAAGCTAGAAGCAAAAAGCTGCCTTCCATGGAAAATAACATTTGAACATATCGACAATACAGATACGTTCGATGGCAGAAAAAAACAAAGTGGTAGAAACAGTAATTGATGCCGCCACATTGGCTGGAATAGCAACTGGTGTTGGTTGGATCGTAAAAAAGGTGACAAAGGAGTCTATGCTTGGCGATCCTTCATCAAGCATCTTGAATTACGTGAAGTGGACGGCCGTATTGGCTGGTAGCATTGCCGCCAAAAAGTATCTCGAAGACAAAGGGCTCGTACCTAAGAATTTCGAAAACAAAGGGTTCGTACCTAAGAGTTTGTAAACAATGGGGGATCGATTAGCATAGCGGTTGCCTTTGCGGCAGCAAGCCTTGGTGCTAAATACCTCGACCGATATATTTCTGGAAGAGACCCAGAGGAGACTAATATAGAGATCGAAAGGCATGATAGAGCCCTTGAGAAATACAAGGCTGACATGGCCACTTACGAAAAACAACAAGAAGAACTATCCAAGTGGGTCCAAGAGCAGGAACGTAAGAAATACTACGCTGCCGAGGATCTAGCCGATACGGACCGCGCCCTTGTACTATACAATACAGTACACGTGGGGCTGCACCGCATGAACATGAAGAAGCCTCACTTTTCCCACTACTACAAACCTTCGAGTTCACAGAGAACTACGGAATTGGTAATCGTAGGTGGTGGGACGTTTGCTCTAGGATACGTCGCTAGTCGGTTGCTTTAAAAATCACAAGACTAATTCCAAGGAAAAGCTGAAAGAAGACCACCACAACGGGGTCGTAAAAAAAAATCGAATCCAACAACCCTATTAGATAAAGACACATGTATATATATCAAAGACGATGGCTAGCCAAGTTTCCAATGCAACCAACGATGCCCCCTCAACCAATGGTGCCATCTCAACCAACGATGCCAATACCACGGCGACGGCAAACAAATCCTCTGTGTTCAACGCAGAAGACATCCTCAAAGCCTTCGAACAGGGAAAGGAGGGAATAGTTGTGTTCGACTGGGACAATCCTCGAAGTGGTCCAAACGGATGTAAATACATCCCAGTCTACTTTGATCTTGGGGAAGGACAACGTCCAGCAATCTTTCGCTTCAAAGACGAAAAACATGTTGGTCAAATATGTCCACATGAGCAAGAAGACCTTGCCCGATTGAACCTCGCATCGGGACAAAAGGATAAGTACAAGAAGCGTGATCGCAATCCCTGCCTACAAATTCAAAAGTGGTGTGTGCCAGTATTGACTCAGATGGATGGAATCACCTTGAAGACCGACAAGGATGGAAACCCTGAACTTCCAAGTCCAGACAAATTGAGTACCCTCTTCAAAGTGATCCAAGAGTTGGACTCTGCGTTCGAAAACGAGGTTGAGGCGTGCCTCACAAGTGGAAAGATTTGTGCACGCAATCTGCGTCGCCGTACCGCACCAGCCGAAGGAGCTCTCGTTGTCTCCAACACTAAGATCCATACACTGGTTCAACGAACTATCTCCATGGAAGCCTCCAAGAACGCCGGATGTGCATTGAGCAATCCCATTGCTAGGCTGCGCATGAAATGCAACATGCAGACAGGTGTACCCAACTGCCTATTCTTCGACAAGAGTCGGCCGTTCTCCGTAGGAAGCCGCACTTCTTACGAAGCTCTCGTAGATGCGAATTCCAACCAAGTAAATGCTTCCAACATAAGTAATATGATATTGCCAGGTTCCATACACGATGGCGTTTGCGACGCTAGTAGTGTCTGCACGAGTGGATTGGGAATATCCTACTTACTCGACGCCGCCGTCCTAGTCGTAACGCAACCGCTTCCAACGAAGACTCGGGCCACTCTCGAGGACGTATACGAATAGGGAGATGTAGAAGAAAAAAAAAAAGAAAAAAAAAGGAATAAGGACCGATGGGTCTTTATTCTTTTTTTTCACGATAAGGACTATACATATTAAAGTCTCGTTGTTAACACTATACGTAATGGATGCTATCTTCTATGGCCCTGAAGGATATTGGAAAGGTTACTCCGCAATTGGTAAACTATCGGCGGCAGCAAAGGTATCGGAAGACACGGCTAAGAGTTGGTTAGAGAAGCAAGCACTATGGCAAATTTATTTATCACCACCACGATATGTACCACGACCACATTGGACCGTATCGAAACCTAACGAAGTCCACCAAGCTGATTTGATATTCTTACCACACGATCGACCTGGGCGTGGACGGAAGCTATACAAGTACGCATTGGTGGTAATCGATGTGGCTTCTCGATACAAAGAAGCCGAACCTTTAGCTTCGAAAGATAGTGGTGAAGTTTCTGCGGCATTCGAACGAATCTACAAACGTAGTCCACTCGAATGGCCAAAGACGTTGCAAGTAGATCCTGGTAGAGAATTCATGGGACGTATGTCTGAAACGTTAGAACTACATGGTACGAAAGTTCAACGAGGCGAGGCTGGTAATCATAGAGCGCAAGGCTTCGTCGAACGAGCGAATAGAACGCTAGCTGAGAGATTGTTTGGATACCAATATGCACAAGAGATGGTACTTACTTCGGAAGGCTCAGAGGCGCGTAGTAGAGAATGGGTAGTTCGTTTACCAATGGTTATCAAAGCCCTGAATGGTGAGGTGACTCGACTTACAGGAAAGGAGCCTTCGAATTCCGTAGTGACGCAACAAGTAGATCTAAAGACTCCTACATATTCACGCACTGTTGGCTTGAGAGAAGAGCGCCTACCATTTGACGCCTTAGTTCGATATCTCTACGCCCCAGGAGAATTGGAAGGAGGTGAAAAACGTAGAGCCACTGATCCCGTGTGGAGTTTACAGATATACACCATTTCGCGAAGTGTAGTATCTTCGGGACAGCCTGTGCTGTACTACCTCGCTAAGCGAGAAGGGGGGAAGGATGCACCCAAACGTGGATTCGTTCGTGAAGAGCTACAAGTCGTTCCTAGGGATACGGAACTACCACCGAAAGATGTTCTGTTCGTATCCAAGCGCTAGACAGCATACTCTATTGGCTCGGTGTGGATTCCATCGGGAAGAACGCGTCTTTTGTCGTAGTAAGCCGATAGCCCAAGTTTCTGCTGTTCGTAGGTTGCCATACCTTCCGGCACTAGACGGAAGCCTCGGTTTTTCGCCATGTCAATACTACCCTGGAGTGCTGCTTCGAATCGAGCCCACGAAACGTCGTTGTGCCGTCTAGACATACCTTTGGTGGAATATTTCCTGCTTCCACCCACATCGACATACCAAGCTTTAGAACATAGGGCAATAGCGCGTTGACCTTCGAATTCGAGTTTGAAGAGTCCTGGCGTACGACTACTCCATTTGTCCCAAGCTAGCCATTCCTTTCTGTGGGCTGCGAAATCCTCTCGTAGGTCTGATCTTACAACTTCGTCGAGGCTGTTTCCAGAGATGGCAACGTACGCGCTGTCCGTATCCATCTGTATGTATTCGAAATCCTTGCGATCGACGTACTTATCAAGGAAGTCGTAGTAGAACTCGAGCATGCGAAGTTTGGCAAGCTGATATACCGCGATACCTACTTGGAAAGGGCGTTTGATTCGGATCTGGGCCTTTCTACTCTCGAGTTCGTATGCCTCACCAACCTCTTCCAGATCTTCGAACCAAACACTTCGCAATGCTTTGTCAACAACTTTCTCGTCTTTCGTATAGGTGACATCTGTTTGGCGTCCCAAGTCTTCGAGCAACTTTCCATAGGCGCTGTTTCCTAATAGCTTGAACACATCTGCCAGCAAAGCTTTACTTTTGTCTACGTCTCCCATGCGTCGCGCCTCAGTGACTTGGTCCACGAACCATTCGAAGATTTCTTTGGATTCGTAGTCTATCGTGCGGTAGACAGCAGTAATCACTGCGCCATGATCGAGATACCAACGTAGTAGGGGCTCGTAGAGTAGCAACCTCTTTCCAGAGAGACTCCCAACTAGCTTCTTTTCCTCGCTGAGCTTTCTACCCGTCCTTGCGAGGTAGGCCAACATTTGTGGAGAAATTGCTTCCTTGGGGATTTTCTTGTTGTAGAAGAAGGGGGGCATCTCCTCAAATTTCTGCCACAATTCTTTTGGTATCTCGATGTCTACCTCCGCGTAGCCAAACCACTCACCGTTTCGTAGACATTCGACGAAGTCTTCGGCTTCTAGATCTGGCTCATCATAGTGAACGACCTCTTCCTTTCCACAAGGCATTTCTAGGGCCATAGTAGAAAGATATAGGGCATTGGCATCGTATCCAAGAATCTTACGACAAATTTTAGTTCCACCCTGATGACTGCGAATCCTAGTCACTCCCGCTTCGTGGCGTCTAGTGAACACTATGCTTGGACCTCCCACGACAGCGCCTTTCAGCATGTGGTAGGCTTCCTCACCTGGAGCGTACATCTCGGCTCCCCGTTCTACACTACCTCGAAACAGGAACTGTAGCGAGACTCCTGGGATGGACACTGCGTCTTTCAGCATGTCTACTCCCTTCTCGTGGTAGAAATCTCGCATCTTTTCGAGTGCCTCTAGGAATGGGACTACGTCTAGGTCGTTGTAGTATCGTAGCCAATCTGCAAAGGTCTCCATTCCTTTGTCGTGAAAGGTGCACTCGCAATCTTCAAACTCTGATCTAGATAGTAGGTGTTCTCTTTTCAACTTTGAACCCCACTCTCGATAATCTGGTAATCCAACGTGATCCAACTTGTCGGGAGAGTCGAACCACTCATATGGGAAGAAACTCTTTTGCGATTCACATCCATAGGCAGCGATCCAACGTTCATAGGAAATTCCAGGTCCAAGGTAGTTTATCACATCGAGGAAACGAAAATCGGGAGTCAAGAGAAACATAGTGGAATTGGCTTTCTTCGCTACTCTGACTTTCTTGCATGTATCGGCAATAGATTCTACGAAATAGTTTCTGATCAAATTCAAATCATACCGGCCAGAGTTGAAGCCTAGAACGGGAACTTGGTTGACCCATTCGTCGATTCTCATCCGTTGTTCCTTTGGTAGTGTGTCAAAGGAGAATTCAGGTGTCTTGGGGCAGAACTGTTCCGCAACGCCTTCTTGGATGTTCTGCGCTCTTAGCTGGAGTTCTTCGACGAAGGCCGCTATAAGTTCCTTTGGATCACGTCGACAGAGATGGGTTGGTGTTCGATCGTACGTGTCGGCAATTGATACTGATATGGGAACATGAACGTTTTCGATGCTCAATCGGTCCGTTGGTTGTCGACCTTTCGTTCTATCGAGGTAGGCTTCAAAGTCGTACACTATGGCGTGTGGGTAGGCGGTTTGCGTTGGTGTTGGAACCGGTTCGTTCGTCTTCTTTGTAGAGCAACCCCAAGCCTCCACTACTACGTAACCTGCCTCACGTAGACTCTCCGTTCTTTTGCAGGTCTTACGATACAGACATCTCTCTTGAGGGAAGCATTTTGGGCAGCCGTGGAAGTAGCATCCATGAAATTGGAAAATGGTTTTCGAAAGAGGTTCGTAGCCATCAACCGCTGCTCCTTCGAGCCAATGCTCTCCACCATGTCCACAAGCTGCGTGATGAATGTGTTGCCCAATCCTTTCGGCTTCGCGTTTCAACCAGCGTAGAGCGGCTTTGCTGGCTGTGCTCTCTGGCCAGAAGGCTTTTTCGTATGCCGACTGAGGTACCGTAATTACTTTTCCAGGGCAAACAATCTTCGTTTCGCCACGACTACAACGATCTGCGTGGCGTTGAAGGTTCGAGGCATTTGTGAACCGTTGCTTACAAGCATTGCATACGTAGACGTGCCCTAGCTTTTTGACGTCCTTGATATAGAAGGCATGTCCTTCGTATATCCCAATCGTCATCGTATGCTTGTAGTGAGCTGCATGTCGCATCAGATGCCAAGCGCCAGCCTCCGTAGGTTCGTACACCCGAATGCCGATTCCAAAGTGTAACTCGACTTTCTCCAGCTGGTCTAAGGAAGTTCTGGGAACGTCTTGCGTGGGCGCTGTCAGGCGATAGAAGTTCTGGGCAAGTTTTCGAGCTGAGGTGTTGCACTTGTCTGCACGGGCTCCTTTGCATACGGCAAGGCAACGCCAAAGACATAGGTTGTCACCATATCGATCAAGGGCAATCATTCCTTTTTTCTGACGAAGCCATTGGGGTAGTGGACCTGTTCCCAACAGAGGCTGACGATCAATCACGACTTTGACATCCACGTAGATCCAACGCACGAAGGCCCATTGGGTATTTGGTCGATTGATGTTGTCGGGATTCAATCGAGCTGTCTCCTTGCTATTGATCCACTCCTCCGCATTGCCTAGGACATTCAACCATGGAGAACTGGGGACAGTCTTGGAGAATAGCATCACACGTCCGTCGTTGACATTGCGAATGCGATAGGTGTAGCCGTAGCGCAGGTAGAAGCTGGTGGTTACCTTTGCAACTAACTTTTCCATGATCCTAGGGGTTAAATCTCCTGCCACACCTTGGAAGAAGCGCCACTGGATAGTACGGCGGCCGATCTCCACTCCCTCGAGCATTCCATCTCTCTCATCGAGAATAGCCTCGGCCTCTCGAGCTAGACTCCGTGGAAGTGGCTCACTACGAGGCTCTTGCAGGAACCGTCGGAAGGCTCGGCGTTTGTGGGGCAAGCGGCTTCGAGGATCCGCTATGGACCTCTCTTCATCAGCTTTTGCCCTTAGGCTTGCCGCAACCTCCTCATTCAACTGTTTGGTTTCCCGCACGCGTTGAGCTCTTTTGTGAGGATTTTCCGAATCGCCTCGAAGAGCTGGAAACCTACCTGTTCGATCGGCTCGTTCGATTCTATTCTCCCATTCGAGAGCGCGAGCCTCAGCTATTGTCTGGGCTAGTTTGGATTTGTCGAACCTAGAAAAACCTCGCAACCCAAATTGCTTCGCTTGAGTACGTAGTTCTTCTAGGGTGACCATCTTCTATGTCGCGGGACAAAGAACACACAATCGGTGTCGATATACTATACATGTGCGGCTTTCTCTAATATGGATATCGAAATGCAATAGTGTTGGCAACGAATGGAAAAACTGACAACATTTCAAGCCTTATTTTCTTTCTTGTTCACGGTCTATGAAGTCAAAAAATGGATAAGTAGGTCAAAGAATGTTATCGCTGTAAGACAGCATTTTAACCAATTATGCTTCCAGTAGTATATGTGGAGGAAAAATGATGCCATTTTTTTTGTTAACGTAGGGGAGGCCTGAGGTTTAAACGAAGGCCTCCACTACGTTAACAAAAAAAACGGGTATCATTTTAACTCCACATATACTACTCACACCGTGCTCTAATTGGCTACTCAAACAGTGAATATGATTTAATAGTCACCTCCAAGCAAAGCAGAGACCATCTCACACGAGTTTTTGTCCATTTGACACAAGTTAAATTAACTATTTGATGCTGGCTATTCACCTGGAGTGTGGTATATACCAAAACAATTATTTACCTCAGTGTTGGTGAATAGTGGTGGATATTTACCTTGCCAAAGCGGCTCAATAAATATCCACCACTATTCACCTCCACTTCGGTGAATAATTGTTAAATAAAACCCAAATGGTGATGATGAGGTTTTAGGAAGCAGAATACAGCGTACAATACAATGTATGAAACCCAATTATTGATCACATTAACCTAAAAAACTACATGTACCTGAGAAAGATGGGGGTTAACAGCAACAGGAGACTTGGCAGCGGTGAACAACGGTTTTCGTGCCTTTGTTGTATCAGTGGGTGTACCAGAATAACTTCTTCTGTCTCTTTTCGGGCGTGGTTTGTTTGGTGTAGTGTGTGTTAGGACATGTACACGTTTTGTTCGTTTAGCAGTTGATTCGGCCATAGACCTACATGTTTCAAAACGAGTTAAAAATATAAAGGATTCGATGAAAATCGGTAAAAATATGAAAGTAGTACATACTTTCTAGCTTGAATAGTGTTACTTACAAATATATTTCAAGGAAATTTATCGTAATCAACATCTTTGGATGTGTTTCTCGCGAAGGTGTGAAGGGAAGAACAAAGATGGCGGCCTCGAAAACATGCAATGTTGGTGAGTTTTACAAGAGTCCCAGCGCCAAAACTACTGGGTCGTTAACGGTCGTTATACTACTAAAATAAAGAACATTGTTTCGTGACACCGTGACACGATGCAATAGCATTAACTCCTTAGCATGACAAAAGAGGGCTTAAAGTAGTGCCCTCGAGTGCCTCGTCATGGCATGATGAATAGAATTGTCCACTTGGGGCGACGTATAAATATGCCTTTCTTTTGTTTGAACTAGACTATACTGAACAATAAACATTAAACACAGTTTACAGAAATATGTTTACATGCCTTGTAATCAGTGAAGGGTGGAAGTGAGCTAAGAATCACTACGGACCTCGGACCTCCGCGTCTGAACTCTGCTGGTTCTTTTCATTCTTGCTCTGTTCTTGCTCTGAATATTTAATGCAAGGCATGCCGAGAAGCTATTCGGACCTCCTCTGGTTAGATCGAATGTTGATTACATCCGAGTTCGTTATAACAGGGTTTCACTGTAATTGTAAAAAAAAATACAATGACATTGCTTCGATAGGTTAGCTATTCGTAAAGAAATCAGGCTTTTTCGTGGAACTTCACGTGGTGAGCCATTATCACATCATTGAAAACTCGTATCTTTGGTAAAATACTTATCCCAGATTATGCGGCAATAATAATACTGATAGCTTAAGGTTAAATTCTGACCACACATGGTATAGATAAGAACGGTAACGCCTGACGATATTCCTACAGGAAAACATGGTCACCTTCCGAAATTGTGACACGACTAATTTGAAAACTCAGACAGGGACATACATCATACCCCCCCCCCCCCCCCCCCCCCACACACACACACCGTCACACATAGACATAGACACGCACATAGACATAACTTTATTTGGACCTTGTAGATTGAACTACATCGGTAAATATCCAAATAACAATAATATTTATATTACCTTAATTAAGTTAAGTTAAAATAGCTATATGATATGTACAAAACGGGTTCAATTATTTGTTCCTAACTATTTGTTCACACATACAACTGGCTTCACTGATATTCATCTTGCAGCCTTTTTTGAAGCCAGCCGACAAACCTCACGAGTCAGAATTTCTAGAAAGAAACGGAACTGAAACAAAATAAATTATGTTAATACTTAGACTGCATACAGTGTACATTTACTTATAAAGTTCACACCTTTACCGCGATCCAGAAGTGGCTAGAAATAATCATTCTCTTTAACATGGACAAATATATTCTGCTGCGAGCCTTCCCTAAATTCCGCGACAACCGAGAGGAATAATTAAAGAATAGAAATGGAAATGGTTAGACCTTCACGTCTTCACGGATAAGGACGTAAAATCGTAGGTACCACGTCGGCCTCAAGTTTATCAGTCTCGCAAGACTGTCACGAGATATCGACGATAAATAAGGTTGTTTTATCAACCGTTTCCTCTCTCCTGCATGCACGGTCCTTTCAAACTCAATATGAACATAATGACTTTACTATATGGATTATGTAGCTTTCCTTATATACCTGATACATTGTTTTATGGTGCTTTTACGATATTTCCAAAGTGGTTTTAAAACAATGCTGACAGTGACCCTTCATTTTGTTTCTCAAGAAATATCGCCAAACAACTTCGAGATAACATTCTTGCCGGACGATCGCACAAGAAATGCAAGCATAGCTCTTTCTATCAGAGACCCAATGAAGGCGATGACAATTTGCCACTGGTTCCTTCTGAGTACATCAGTAGAGGTTTCTGTGAAGTACAATAACAGTCACACAATAGCAGCTTTCAACATAACAAGGTAAACACGATATACTTTTCCTTCCTTACCATTTCAACCCCTTTAATTAGAGCTTAATTGTATTTTCGTTGAATAAGCGCACGCTGAAATGTTAATGTCAAAAACTTTACTTCGACATCTTGAGTACCATATAATTTTAAATTAACGATAATTGGAAATCTTAATAATTCATGGACAAAAAAACAACTGTTGCTGAACTGTGACTGAACGCATTATCCCAAATGCATGTCGTAAACGTAGTAGTAGACAGTGGCAATGTTAGAAGTATAAATGTTGTGTGATGTGTTGCAGCGTCACTCGCAAATGGCATCACGTGTGCGTCACTTGGAGGTCTGATTTCGGAGAGTGGCGAATATATCATGATGGCATCAACCGCCACTCAGGTCTTGGTGTGCTCGACAGGAAGAAGCTAAAACGTATGTATGAGTTTATTTGTTTCAACCATAGCTCTTGCCTTAACGGAATGGCTATCAGTGCTATACTAAGTATTGGAAGAAAATTCGAACAACAAAATGTTTCGCTAGCTTGATGCATAAAAGATCTTCATAAGCCCAAAGCGGGTTGATACCTGATGCTTACACTTATTCACTTTAGACACGGAAACACTTCCGTACAAATACATTCGACCTCATTTACTGCTGTTCTTTAGTTAACTAACAATCTCGATCATATTTTGCAACTACAAAGTCGAAAAGCAGTATTTCTAATACAATTTTAAGAGGTAGGAAAATCGATAATTATACGACTGTCGACAACAGCTAATAGTAATAAAAATGGCATAACTGGGCAAGTGTGTGTGATGTCAACTGTGCAGATTACGGTAAAAAAGATGTCGACTAGATTGGACTAATAAAGTTAAATATCCCTTCTAGTATGGACTGGCCCCGAGGGAAACAGTGAGTTTCCTCGTTGGATCGAGGGGAAACAAAACTCGCTGATTCCCGAAGGGAAAGTCGTTAAGCGATTTGTTATATAGACATACGTTTTACTACCTGGTACGAATCATTGAGCTTTGTCGTCTTCTCTTCGGGAAGCTACTTTTGTAACTCAAAACGCTGCCACCGTCGCTACGGCATTTTTAGCATCGTTTTGTGTCTTTCTTGCCCCTTTTTTTCTCTATTGATTTCTCTCTCTTGCGCTTGATAAAGAAGTAAATTGTTTCTTTGGAACTGGTTCCATTTTGAATGCTTTCTTTCGACAAAAAATGGTCAGCTTTTAATGAAGATCTATACATTTTGCTAAACAAATATTTCCCGCCTTTAGCTAGCCAGTGGTGAGCGCGACACATCACACCATCTTCTGTCACGATGTGATCACATGATGAATTGTTGCCCGCGCGGGAAACATTGGATTGTGATGACTGCCACGTGACCCTGAATCAACCAATGAGAGCGTGCGTTGTGTCTGGAAAACTTATGGCTATGTAGCAATACTAATTAAAGTCTGTTGGTAAGGATATGATAGTCATGGAATATGATAGAAACACGTTAAGAATAGAGACACTAGGAGTACGATAGGAACACATCAAGCAATGTCACAAATACCCTTATGGTTTGGATTATAGGGAATATTGGCAGTACATTCCACGCATACATACCGCCCGCACTGACAACGCCTGATTTTACAACAATGTTAAGAATGCTGACATTTTTGGGTGCTCATAGGTGGAGAGATTCTTCGATTGAGCTACGCTCAAAGTACCTTAGCAACAAATAATTATATAACAGTCAGCAGACTTAACATATGGAGCAGTGTTTTGGCTGAACAGGAGATCCTTTACATGTCCTACTCGTGTGCTAATGAACAAGGGAACTATCTGAACTGGGTTGACTTCCTTACCATTGGTAATAAGAATAAGTATCAGATCAGACGGCCTTCGTCCTGTGTTGCAAGACAAGGTAAGTCAATCAATTGATAGCCGGCGGCGTGGGATACAGGATTTATCACATCAGTTGTAGCAATGGAGTTTGGGTGTGGTATACGATCAACTTTATTACTGATGTCTAGATCATATTCCAATCCAGTTTTCAGGAACCTTTTTGCTTTTCTAGTACATCCAATTTATTTACTTTTCTGTTCAGTTGATTTAGTGATCCAAAGCTACGGTACCTTTACTGATAGAAATATATTGTAGGCCCGGTTGTTCGAATCAAGGGTAACTTTATTCCTAGGATAGCGCTAACATCTATCATTGTAATGTGTACGGTTTAACCTCGGGGTAGCGCTTGTCCTTGCTTTGAACTCCTGGGCCCTGATGTTAAGTAAGGGCATGAGCCCATAACCAGGAGTGTCCATATCTCATGTATAGTTGTCACAGCGTTTTTACAAGTTGGGCTATTTTTAGATTATTTTCCACGCCAATTGATTGATTGCGCCGTGGCGGAACAAAATATACCTCATTAGCTACTTTTGTTATACTAAACAACATGGATGCTACACTTTTGTGATTTCATTCCCTTAGGAATAGTTGCAACTCAACAATAGCGGGAAACCATTCTAAAAATAACCTAACTTGTAAAAACGCTGTAGCATAGGTCTAGTATGCGGATGGACGCTGTGACACAGGCCTAGTATGTGGGATGGACGCTCCTAGTTATGGGCTCCTGGTAAGGGTTAGTTACTCGTTCCCAGGTGACTTAGCGAGTTTGATGTTCGAGGACGCATCTTAGTTCATTGTTAGGAAGGTTATCAAAAGAAACACGGAATGCATAATCACAACCATTGTTAACAAAAGCATTGTTGATCATTATAAATTCCCCTGGTGAAACTCAAAACAATAGTTGTTTGAAAGATCCATTTTTAACGTTTTATCGCAAGCATTTTGGTTATTAGTTTGTTCCAACTATTGCTGTAATAGAACAGTCTGCAGTTCGAGTCCAGTGCTATCAATAAAATATGTTAAATGTAGTTTGTTCCCGCCTTAACGTTCCTGGGATGTTATATAATGCATGGGTTTTTCTATAAGACAATAGATATTCGGGATCGGGTGGAACTTCTCGAAACGGGCGACAGTATTGGCCTACCCAAAAATAGAAAACACCCTAACATTTAGAAATTGCAGTACAAAAAACAATAGAAGTATAGTATTATGGGTGAAATCAGAATACAGGTCTCGAGAGGTTCCGTGCTACTCGATATTTAGAGTAATTCCCTGGGAGGAGGGGTACTCCACAATTTATTGGTTGGGGGTGCTCCGCTAGGTTCCAGAACCAAGACCCCTTCTCGGACCTAAAAAAAATTCCTACTCCATCTCAAGCTAAAGGGTTAAAAATGTGGTATCCCATTTCAGTAAAAAAGAGAGAGAAAAAGCCAAAACATTGCATTTAAAAATTGAACAGAAATATACCCCATCCGAGACTCAGACGGCCAAAACATTGCATTCCAAATTTGAACAGAAATATACCCCATCTCAGGCTAATAGGGCGAAACTGGGACCCCATCTCAGAACTAGAAGGTCAAAATCCCGACCCTATCCAGCGGCACATACCCGTATAGCTTATGTTTAACTCCATCTATCTATAAGGTAACTATCTTGGTGTAACCAGTCGATCAAGCAACCCTGAAAGTATTGCAACTATCATGAGCCCGCGTTACGAAAGGTCATCGGTAGCAGCCGCAAGATGTCTAAAGTTCAGATACAAGCTGTGGGGACCTGGAGCGAGATCCTTGACAATCTTACAGAAACTGGATAACGCAAAGTTTCCCATAAGGCCGATATGGGTTGATAATAACAACGGTACTAATGATTGGCGGGAAGGACAGGTATCGCTGACTGCTGTAACGGGATACAAAGTAAGAATCAAACATTCAGCGTCTTGCCAAAATGGAAATATATCTAAAGTTATTTATCCATTCATTTGTACCGCTGAAGGTCTAGGTAGCCTCCCCTCAAAGGATTTATATACATCGAAGCCGCATTTTTGTTTGGTTCCTAATAAAGAGCCGTCCAATTTTTAGTTAACAAATTGATTTAGGTTTCTTACTGATTCGCCCGAGTCCCACTCGCAATGTGCATATCTTATAAGGTGAAATACCAGTGACGTCACTGGACACGATTAATTAATGTCAAATGAATTCAGACGTATCTCTCTGGAAGCCATCCCTGGGAAGGAGCCGAGGAGGCGGCTGTATTTCAGGCTAGTATTTTAAACTCTTGATCAAGATTTTTAGAAGTCAATCCTTCAATGAATAGGCAAGATTCGTATTCTCGCGGATGAGCTGGAACGAGCTCTGAATGGAGGCTATATGAGGTGGAATTCGCTAAACGTTTTTCGCATGCGAAAAGATGCCCCCGCATGAGCCTTCATTCAGAGCTCGTTCCAGCTCATTCCTGAGAATACGCATCTTACCTATTGACTCTGATTGGTCAGGGTCCAGTAGGTCATGACAGGCAGATGCCAGTTTCGTTTAACGGAACAACTGTTTAGTAGAGCGTTTATTACGCATACTGTGGTTATAATTTTTATTTCTGCATAGCAATACCTATAACTAATATGATAGGGCGATTGCAGGATATCACTGTAATCTTTAGGACAAGAAAGCAAACCAAAAATTAACAAAATACATATTAGTAGGTTTCCTCTGTAATTACAAAACTTTTAACATATGTGTTTTAAACTTTTCTCGCGTACAATCTTTAGCTCGTTATCAGAGGAGGGACTGGTAAGGGACCAGGTCTGGTAGCATTAGGTGGACTTCACACGACACGAGGGTACTGTGACGTAACACCACTTGACGCTGCTAGAGGTAGGTAAAGAGTGTATTACCTGTTAAAGTCATTCACCGTTTTTGCTACATGTAAGTCGTCAATTGGTAATTCATTAACGACAGCGTAGTTGAAGTTTTTATAGTTTTTTGTCAATAATAGTTTGAAATATTAATATTCGAGGTAAATGTCACTTACCGCAAATTTCTTGAATGAATTCTGTACTAGGAATCATTAAAGTTATTGAAATGTATTTCATACATTTTAAATATATGGACTCTGTTGTATATTCCTTTGAACTCTGTCGATTCTTTAACCTCTCAAACCGTTTTTAATTGACAGCCTGCAGTGAGATCCTGACAAACGATAGCGGTTACGTTATGTCCCCGTATTACCCCGGTTACTATAGCAACAACGTCACGTGCACGTGGACAATCAATGCTATGAGGGGTCACGTGATTGACTTAAAGTTCCATGAATTTGAACTTGAAACGAGCCCACGCTGTTCAGCGGACTTCTTGGAAGTTCATGACGGTGAAGGTACATCTTCAACTCTGATTGGTCGATACTGTGGCGTGAGGTGAGTAAGAGCCTAGAGCAGATTGCGTATGAGTGGGACAAACTACAGCACTAACTACAGCACGGTTACTGTACCGCATTCCTTGACATTGAAATGGTTTCCCTATTGTTTTTGTCCTGCTGATCCAATCAAATTACAGAACTATGGTAAAGCACGGTTACAGTGCGGTTACCGTAAGGCTATACGGACATGCTGTAATTTGTCCCACTCGTACGAAATCTGCTCTAGCGATCTGACGTAACGGGACAGCTGTTATTACTATGGTGTTGATAAAGTTGTGGATTGGAAATATTAATATTCAGAACCGCGTTGTGGGCGCCAAAGACTAATAGGCTAAAGGCTGAGTTTTGTGCCGAGCTAAAATCGATTTCAGCAAACTTAAGATTTCACGACATTTGTGTTGCTTTCTCAATGGTGTATGTTAAATTGAAGTGTTAAGAAAATTTAATACCAAAACTTCTCTCGTCAGGGCTAGACCTGAATATCACAACATGCACGAAACCCAAGGCGGTTCAATGGGTAACTAAATTTACAAAGTAAAGCAAGAAACTAAAAATATACTTTGTGCCATGCTAAAACAGCTCTTAGTCAAGAGTTTATGTTATTTGTGTTTGTTTGTGACTAATAAACAGCAGTAATTATGTGTTAATCCAAAGCGATTGAATGGAATTCAAATTAGTCTGCGGGCTCAGTAGTTTTTGGCGCTATTTCAAATACTATGCGGCAATTAGAAAAATCCCCTCTTAAAACGTTAACTCCGCAAGGGGATTAACTGTGTGTATTTTAATTTTCTATTGACATATTGGATAGGAATGTGTGGTGTTCTTTCAATAGGAAACAATATCTACAAAGGCCAGCGCTTACGTTTAGTTCGGAAGTTTAGCTAATCCTATTAATAGGTTAATTGTAAGGGTATGAACAATACCCGTGTATCTGTCAAATAACTGCTTCAAGAGATGCCCTCCAATGTCCTAGTAAGACGTAAGATCGCTAACCAACACTGATTTAAGTTGCATTTAAAATAGTAATGATATTCTGTCAAATGAATAAATAAACAAATAATTGAAATGAATTACATTTTCAGTTATCCAGAGATTATCGAATCCCTGACCAACAGACTAACGTTGGTGTTTAAATCCAATGGTAACATTGTCCGGAATGGATTTCAAGTTTACTATCAGATGCTGAAAGGTAAGTATAAAGGGCGATTCTTCTGGAGGGAGAAAGACAAAACCCGGACAAAGACGGGAGGGGGGAGCGCCAGTGACTCGCATGACTCTTGGCTCTTGACTCTTGGTCTTTCAGGTTGGGCCTGCTAATTTTCTTAACAAAACATATTCACTTTGAAGCTGTCTATAACAAGAATGGAATAGGAATTACACATTCAAACTATGATATTTTTAATAATCAAAAGTGCAAAGTAAAAAAAAGATCTTGTTTTGCATTTGCTCTGCGCTCTAACAGTGTTACTTGAATCACTTTTTATTCCCCCCCCCCCCCCCGGGGAGGGGGGGAGGGTAACTCCCTTATGTGGCCTATACGGGGATGTGCCGCTGGATGTGCCTCTCTGTCCTGAACAGGGTATATAATTTCATGCGAGTCTGTCCTAAACAGGATATTGATTGCACGATTATCCTCGTCGCACCGATCTTTAACAGGTCATCAGTCAACATCAGATCATTTCAGAACATAAGGAATTAGCCAGCGTAGCATAGTTGATGGGGAGGATACCGAAAATCCCTAAAAATATCGAGCAAGCCCAGACTGAGATATATATATAATATATATAATGCCCAGAAGACAAGTCTGTATTTTGTCATTTGTCCTAAACAGGTTCCTAAGCTAGTGGGTGTTGTCCTACACAGGGTAAGAGTTTTTCTGTCCATAACAGGGTCAGGGTTTCAAATCTTCAGCGGCACCCCCCCCCCCCCTCCCCCCCCCCCCCCCCCCACCGAGTTTTTAGTATGAGTACAAATCCTTCATCAGTGATGTGGCGAGTATTAAAGGCCTTGTCATTGTTTTCGTGTTAACAAACAATACTCTGTTAATGCTTAACAAAACTACATTTATGAAGAGAGTATACGTGTCTCTTGGATATAACCTAGGAAACGAGACACTAGATACTAACACTGTTAATAAGAAGCAGCACTAATAGATGTAATAGTAGACATCTGACAAACACGACATGTAGTCTGAAGGTTGTCGACTGCTTAATATCCAACATTATTACTTCTCATACTCAACATAAAGTTTTCTTATGAACTTTCTATAACATGAAGACAGAAACAACTCTTAAAGTGCAACTAACCCCTTTTGCAATTTTTATACATATGAATCTTTGAAAGGTTTTGGGTACTTCTGCGAAGAAATTTTTGGCTTACATAGGATACTCTATGTTCTATGCTTGTTTGAAATGGTGAAAATTTGACCTTTCCTGACCCATGACCGCGTAAGAAAAAGACTGGGTCGATTCTTGATCTTACGTCACGTCATTAATGCATTATTCTCCATGCCGCCTTTCTATCACAACAACATCGATATATAGAGAATATACACAGTCTGTGAGTTGTTAGTAAAGAAAACCGTTATTTTAGACAAGCTGCTAAATATTTATTCAAATTATTGCAAAGTGGAATGAATTAGATGACGTAAGATCAAGAATCGACCCAGTCTTTTTCTTACGCGGTCATGAGTAAGGAAATATCAAATTTTCACCATTTCAAACAAGCATAGAACATAGAGTATTCTATGTAAGCCAAATATTTCTTCACAGAAGTACTCAAAACCTTTCAAAGATTCATATGTATAAAAATTGCAAAAGGGGTTAGGTGCACTTTAAACGTTTCCTAACGTTTTAAAAACATTTGAAATCGTTTTAGGTAAACCTCCTGACGCTCAATAACATTCTGTTGTGGTTTTACCCGACACGAACTCTTATTCGAAAATATTTTTTTACTAAGATACATGTATTGTCTTGAATCGTTCACAAGAGTTAATCCTTCTCTCATTGTTGACAATCAATTATGTAATCGCTGATTATCTTTCGAGTTTGTAATGGCTAATATATAGTTGCCAACCATGCAATCTCGTACCCAGAGCCATTTGTTTCTTAAAGTGCGTACTCGACGAAATATACGGCTCTGAGAGAATCCCATCCAGAAGCTAGTACGCGAATCACGGACTTAATTCCGGTTATTCTGCGCATGCTTAATATTATTTGAATCTTGAAATGTGTTGAATTGTACATGTCAACGACTTAACAAAATTATAGATATTATCTTCGAAGGTAAATCCCTGATACATCAACTTGGCTGCGTCAGGCAGAAAGGGACGGGCGACGTTGAAGTTAAATAATTCGTATAATGGCGTTCATGATAACAGTTTGAATATTGTATTCTTGGAGCGCTGGATTTAATTCCTAAAATTAAATGCCATTTTCAAGTAACTGACAACAAAAATCAGATGTGAAATCTGCATGATTTTTATGCAAAGACCCATGTACAAATATGCCCACCAAATTTAGGAATCCTATCACAGGGGATACTTTTGATGTATGACATTCATTTAGACCTTCTGGCATTGAAGAGTATAAAATAAAAGAATATGAAACAAAGTGATCACTTTTTGGTCAACAAATGCCTTTTGTGCCGTCATTCTGCCCCTCGTAGCTCATAATATGACTTGAGCAATAGCACAAAGCAGGAGCCCATAACCAGGTCTTGGCGGATTTTAAGAAACGCAGATTATTTTCTCTCATCAGGCGATTATTTTAAGGTATAACTTTGTGCAGGATCCCAATTTTTTTTTCGTCGAGCATGCGCAGTAAGAAACAAATGGGGTCTGGGTACGAGATTGCTTACTACCCGTCCTTTACTTACTATTTCTCTATTGTTTAAGGAAATGAAGCCGACGCATGCGTACAAGGTAAATTACGACGTAATATCGGTGCAGAATTTACCTCTAATAGACCCTTTCAGCTTGCCTGTTTGTTGTCCCATTTCAGACCACGTGACTTTTCCCTTGAGTAGTGCGTTTTTGTTTTTCTGTGTCCCAAGAGGAAATGTACCAATTTATATAATTGGAAAATAAAGCACTGAATCCTCTGGAGAACTATCACGTGGTCTGAAATGGGGCAACAAACACGCAAGCTGAAAGGGTCTATTGTTCTGTGTTTGACTCGTTTGACTAACGGGACCACAGAGTTTGTATGTTTATTTGGTTTGTTGTTTGGTTGATTGGTTGGTTAGTCGTTTAGGTCGGTCAGTCGGGTGGTCGGTTTTTGAACACGCTGTTACGGTTACGCTACTCCATTTTTTCCAGTTTACGTTCAATTTTCTTTTTTTTAAACATAGAATGCTTGTAATAGTGTTTCTGGTGAAAACAAAATGATATTTCTGTTGAGAGGGCTAATTAACACAGCTAGCCCGCGCATCGAATACTGACATAACATAAGATAAAAAAAAATATGACCAGATTGATAACTGAGAAGGAAGTAGGATTTAGAGCTCGTTATAACGGGAGATGAAAACCTGAGATGGTTTCGTCTGTGTGCTGTATTTATCGTCGGCTTGGACTTACACTTGTCTCCATAATAGGTAGATATATGTGATAATGAGTGTTTATGTTGCAGTTCAAATATGATCTCAGTTCAATTTTTTTTAACTGGTTCAAATATTTTTGAACTAGGTCAAATATGTTTGAACTAGGAAAATGATTTTTGAACATATTTTTTCAAGATAGCAATTAAGCACTTATGTTCAATGATGTTAGGGTTCTTTTAAATGTTGAGTTAGGGTTTGGATTAGTTCATAAGACCACTGAAGAAGTATTATTATTTGTGTTGTTTAGTGGTCTAGCCCTAAAATCTAAAATTAGTGACTATATAGCTCTAAACACCCTAAATTAGTGAGCACCCATTGTTGACGATTAGGGATAGGATTTGGATTAGTTCATCGGGAGAAGCATGTGTTGTTTAGTGATCTAGTCCTAAAAACGCAAAATAATGGTAGTGACTTAAGCCCTAAACATTCTAAATTATTGAACACTCATTGGTGATGATTAGGGTGTTTTTAAATGTAAGGTTAGGATTTGGATTAGTTCATAGGGAGAAGCATGTGTTGTTTAGTGATCTAGCCCTAGAAACCCAAAATTAGTAATATAGGCCCTAAAACCCAAAATTATTGAGCACCCAATGTTGAAGGTTAGGGTGTTTTAAGTGTAGGGTTAGGATTTGGATTAGTTCGTAGGGACTGAGAAGCATGTGTTGTTTAGTGATCTAGCCCTAAAAACCCAAAATTAGTGATGTGCATTTCAGATTGTCCTCCCGACTGCCAATGTCGAAGAATACCCGCCAGTGACAATGGTGTTGTGGTGACATCACAAGGACTGCGGTCCATTCCTGGACGACTGCCGAAAGATACTACAGCAATGTAAGACCAAAATCAAAACATTATAAATCAAAATGACTCAACGATCAGTGTACTGTCAATATCCCGTTTATTGTTTTAGAACATGTACATTATATTTATTGCTTTATTCATGTCGACTGAGGTAGGATCAAACGTAATCTAAAATCATTCTCATGCGAGGCCGTGGCTTTCATTTCTATATGCGGCTGGTCCGTGTAAGGAAATGTTAGTTTACCATCAGAAGAAGACGACATGTTATGCACCTTCCACGGTACAGTGTAGAGTCCTTGGAAAACTCGTTTTTACATTCGTTGATTTTGATGCGCGCTTTGAAAGGAAACTACTTTAGATCGATAGTCTAATCTACCCTCTACAAAATGAATGTTTATTTTTCGATGTGATGAAATTTCTGTTCCTGTTCCTGTTTAATACTCGGCCGCAAAGCTATTAATGGCATGAATACCGAGCTAGTATTCTCTAAATCGCTCCAAATTTGTAGCTTTCTATAAATATAAGTGACTAGGCCCCAAGCTGATTAAAAGTATTCCCAATTAAAGCTACTAAATCTTGGTGCAAAATAAACTTTTCTTGCATTGAAACACGGAAAGACATTTAATTATTTCTTTGGAGAGAGTTAAAGCGTCGAATAAAGGCAACAGCTTAAAAAATCGGGTTTTCTAAAAAGCCGCTCGAGAGATATTTTAAAACTGATTTTCGAGCATGACATCAATCTTTTATAATAATAATACACCAACTCCTAACGATGAACTGTATCTACAACTAGATATATGTTTTTTTACATCTGGAGCTGCCGCACCTGACTGACGGAATATGCACGTACATTCAGATATAAACTAATTACCATAATGATCTGGGGAAACAATGGACAACCAGTTTGTGAAAAAATCAACACACTTTTACATAAATTTGTAATTCACTGTAACCACTTTGTCAACGTTAGTGCATAGCCCAGCTTTCTCTACAACTTCTGCCAACGGATTTTAATTAAGCTTGCTATGTGCATGTGTGTTATAAAACTGAATATTTTGTAGCTGTTTGTAAAAATAATCGTTCTTATATTGCGAACTGGCGTCACACTTATGTCATTAACATGTTGACATCATTTGCACCAATACATTGTCTACTTTTTGTGAAAATTTGATCAGAAACAAGAAAACAACTTCAAAAGTTATGACGTTGTGTTTAAACTCCCAAAGTTACGATCGAGATACCTTAAACGATTGAACAAAATATTCAGAACTGGTATCTGAAGGACCATTTATGTGAAACGAATAACAATGAGGTGTTTGGTAGCAATTGGAAACTCTCTCAAGAAAGGACGTGTTACGTACAAGATTCCCCCTTGCATGTCGACTGGGAATTATTTAAAAACGAATTATTGATCGAGTTGATGATGGACTGTTTGGGAGGTAGAGTATTTTGCTGGCCAATCATTTAAGAAGACTCCTGACTAGACCTTAGCATTTCTAGTTCTAACTTTGTTCATTAATTTCTTTTCAAGACTATTTTCTGGTAACAATATTATACAGCTAGAATATGGAGACTTCTCTAACCTCTTCAACGTAAAATATATGTAAGTATACATGCTTGTTCACTATTTAACAATTAGACCCGCAGGGCTGCGATTCAATAGCCCATGATGCGCAGCCGAATGGGCTATTTAACTCATAGCCCATGAGGGCGAGAGGTCTCATTGTTTTAGTATAAACTAACTAGTTGGACAGTAGAAAATAATAGAAAGAAACATATTGAAGTTGAAAAAATGTTATTATTTCGTGAAAATGCGTGCGTTTTTTCTCTACCATGGGCTATCACAAATAGACCTATAGTAGGTTAGCCAATTAGATTGCAGGATTTGTAATAGGCCACTAGTTGGTTCAGTTATACCAAATTATATTAGTATAAACCAACTAGTGGACTATTACAAATCCTGCATTCTGATTGAGTACCCTACTAAAGGTAAAACCGCGCGCATTTTCACGAAATAATAATAAAAAAGTCAATTTGTTTCTTTCTCCTATTTTCTACTGTCCGACTAGTTAGTTTATACTAAAACAATGAGACCTCTTGCCCTCGTAGGCTACGAGTTAAATAGCCCATTCGGGCTGCGGGTATAATTGTTAAAGATACGGAGATATATTGCTTTGATATTTAGAGTTAAACGTTTTACTATTTGTGTTATCTTTCTTACATTAGCAACACGGTGGCTACTTCGAATAAAAGCCAGAATTGAATTAAATGAAGGAAATACGATAGGGTTGGATAAGATTCGAAGAGATAATTTTCTATTCTTTTTTTCCAGAGATTTGAGTAACAATATCATACTACGTGTTGAGGATAAGTCATTCCTTAACCTACCGGCGCTGTCTACACTGTAAGTACATTGTACCTTTCTCTCAGGCTTATTTTAGCTTATTTAAAGTGGCTATGAAATTAAATTTATAGTTTTATATTTGTTAAGGATTTTTTTTTTACAATCACAAGACTATACAAAACATTATTTAAAGCCGAAAAATGCAAATAGCAAAGCAGGTTTTCCTGACCTGCTACAACCAACTTTTGTGGTGCGAGATTCTAAAGGCCTGAGTCGTAATTAGACGTAATACCTTTGCACTAGCTTTTCTTTTGAGTTTGAAAACGAAAGCGAGTGCGAAGATATTTATGTCACAGGCCTATAGCTAATTTACATACGTCTGAGTGCGCGAAATTTGTCGCATGAATTTGACCGTGTTCGACTGAGCTTTTGGAGTTCAGAAGGTATTCAGTTCTAACAACGGGAATCTATATTTTAAACCTTACTTCATAAAACATGCGAAATTTTTTTTTTCAAAGGCACTTGAACAATATTTAGTAGAAACTTTACAAATGCCATATAAGTGAAGAGAAGAAAAATTGTAGGGAAATACTGTTGACGCAAACAACATGATTTGTGTACAGAAGTCGAGCACCATAGATATTAGCCATTTCGTAAACATCTAAAGTATTGGGGCCGAGTGTGGGCCAACCATGTAAAGTTAATCAAAGTAAGAAATAAACCGAACCGCAAGAAAAATCACATCGAAATCAGTATTATTTTTATCCAAGTTTAAATATATTTATGTAAATACGAACTTAATAGCTAACTTTCAAAAATCACAAAAATAAGAGACAGCGCCCCCAAAACATACAAATGTCTTATTTTTTGTCAGTTTTTGAAAGCTCTACACCTGACTAATATCGAGCCAAACGTCCCCAAACTCGTAAAACGGACTAATGTCGATCTGCTCGTTCTTGTGGTAAGGTTTATTTCATAAATTGATCAACTTTACATTATCGGTCCCAGTTTACCAAATGGCTAATGAGATGAGACCAAACATTGGCGAACTAGCGGCCTCGCGCCCGAACCCAGACGCGCGGCGAGCGACGTGCCTGAAATAGTGCTGCACCTGCGCGCGCACTGTAGAAACCAGGCGGCCCGCATCGAAACTTTTTTTTCTTTTTTTCATTTTCCATTATCTTATTTTTCCTTCTAAACCTTTTGCACTGCTTTCTCTTGATTCTATAGGAAAATCACATGCCTGACGTGGTAATACCACGGTAAATTGCACGAGAAAACCGTTTTTTTTTAGTGCAATTTAACGTGGAATTACCGAGTCAGGCATGTGATTTTCCTTGAATCGCATAGTCCGATGAATTATTTGAAGATTTAGTACTTTTGTTGATATTTTGCTAAGTTATAAACAGCGCGCGTGGTCTACAGTGGTGATTCCACTCTGAATCACCACTCCGTATCAGCCAATCAGCGTCTGATTTCGCAAATGCATCGTGTGATTCAGCTTTGGCTATGCGATTCTACTTGTTATTGTTGTGTTTTTATCTTTGTTTTCTTTCTATAATTTATCGTTTTTTTCGGGTCGTTACATCAGGTCTGATAATTGGGAACTCCACTTTTATAGGCTTGCCTAAATATATATTTATAGCCACTTCCTGCAAGTGTTATGTTTTTGAGAAGAGCTTTATAAAGTTCAACAAAGCGTTTAAAATTTAATTTCAACTAACAATTGGCAGCAGGCGAGTATACAAAACAACTCAATACCCAAGTATTACAGTGACAATGTTAATAGTATAATAAACTGATGAATACATACATGAATATCATGAGGAATTAATGTAGATATTAAACATATTCAATATGTGTGAAACACTTATCAGTCTAAATATTATATTATATATTTTGTTTATTTTCAACTTCAAAGGCGACTCAATAACAACTTTATCAAGAGCATCCCAAGGAATGTGTTCCAAGAGCTACACAATATGAAGGCGTTGTAAGTAATTGATTATGGTGCAATAGATAATTCATACAAAATTTACAATAATAATTTATGAAGTCAATTTCAGTTTCAATTAAAATTAGTTTGAAATGTTAAAGCGAGGCACATAATGTTATTTTTTTTCGATGAAAAATTGTATTATTATACATTTTACTCACTATCTCAATTATGAATGGCTGAGAACACAGACCTAATTCTCGGTAGCTAATCTGATTCTCAGAGCCCGCGCGTTTTTCGGCCAGCGGTGTAGGCATTAGCTGTAGGTTGTGATGCCACACTGCTATTATCTGTAGGATGATAAACAAGTACGACCATTTTGCGCTAAAAAGTAGATATAAAATTAAATCGCTTTTTTGTGCCATTTTGCTATTTTTAGCTCTGAGCTATGTTTCCAGTCTTTCTTTTCCTCTAAACTTGTAAATAAAGGCAATTTGTAGCTCGAATGACAAACAAAACATCTTGAAATGCAACCGTAAATAAACCAATTGACGGCGTTTCAGTTAGCTTCGTTTTTGTTAGCTTTCTTTTTGCTAAAACGTTTGCTTAAAATCGGTATAATAAAACAATTATTGAATACGGTTTTCGCATGATTGCGAAAATTATCAAGACCTCGGTCTGTGTTAGCAGCATCAGCCTTCGGCTTCGGTAGATAACACAGACCTATGTCTTGATCTCAAGCATGTTAAGGCCCGGTTCATTTAACGGAAAATAGATTTACGTTAAAAAATGTTTTCTGACAGAAATAACAGTTTAAACAAAATCTAATTACACCATAATACTAATATCAACTAATTACAACTAATTACACCATAATATCAAATTTGTTAAGTGGATGGTGTCGTATCACGTGGTTGATGACGTCATAATTATATAAAATCGTTTAAGTGAAATGCGGCTGCGACGATAACATATGAATATAAAGTAACCCTGCTAAAACATTACTCCTCCCGCAGTGTTTCAGACCACGCAAAGAAAACATGACTATCATGTAAAGATAAGGAGATATTAAGGATACAAAAAGTCAGGTGACCGATTTTGCACATTTTCGTCTTAATTACTCGTTAATGAAACATTGTAGTCATCTTTTCTAAGCTGATTTAGGTAAAAGGCTTCAACCTTAACTAAACATATCCACTCATCACCCTAGCTGTTTTAAACTCGGAGTCGCATTTTTTATTTACTGATTTCGTGTTCTAAGTCACGTGACAGACCACGTGACACGTTTTACTACATACAAGCCACTTAAGGTAGTCAAGAATGGCGATACCTATTATCGTGAGAAACTTGGCGTACTTGCCATACTCGGCTGTGCTGAAATAAGGAAAACAGTTTTTACCCGAAATTGGACTCCTGAACCAGGCCTTAACATGCTTGAGATAATTTTCGCTATCATGCTCAACCTCATCCAATAATTGCTGATTATTGGTTTAAACTCTATTATAATTATGAGGCTTGTTATGGTGACATGACAGGATCCTCGTGGTTATTTACATTTGCTTGTTTCTTTTTAGGGATCTTGGACGAAATTTAATTTCCAGTCTTGATGGAAACTCTCTTGCGGGCCTTGGCAAGCTACATGTGCTGTAAGTAGAAAATCCAAGAAATTGAATATATTCTTAGAGTACATAGAGCAAGTTGTGTAAGCGAGCTATGATATGGAATCGAGTACAGCATGTCCTGGCATTATAGAATGGCTAACCAATAGGATTTGTCTTTGTAATGTGTAAAAACATATTTCCAATTTTAGTGCTCAAATGGTAAGGGCGGTATGTCAGCGGACACGGTCTGTCGTAGGATATCAGTTTATGTTAACATGTGAGCACCTTTATCGCACCCTAGATTATAAATATCAATTCGTAAACTAGCTTTTCAGTTGTGATTGCTACTATTGAAACATCCTCAGTGTATTTTATTTAGAAGTCTCCGAATGAACAAGCTGAAGGTGATCTCTCCAGACATGTTCGAAGACAACAAAAAGCTGTCCTATTTGTAAGTTAAAGTGCCTATGAACAATATTTTATTTTATTTTAGATATCAATTCTACATCAAGTGAATAGTAGAATGGTACAATATATACTGGTTTGAATGATGTGCCAATGACTCATAGAGGTTTTAATTTCCTAAATGCTAATTACATGACAAAACAGTGTTCTTACAAGTAATTTTTTTTTTCAAATTATCAGCGTTATACCCATTGTTGAAATAAAATGATGTTAGAAATTTGTTTTCCTATATCAGCAGAAGCGCCCATTCACAACCACTAAGAAATGATTGCAAATACCTCTCCTGACGTCATGTAATTAGCATTGTGGATATTAAAACCTCCTCAACACAGCGGCACAGCATTCAAAGCAACAAAAATTGTATCATTCTACTATTCACTTGATTTAGAATTGATATCTAAAATAAAAAATAGGGTTCATGGGCAATTTAAGCGAGTAAAACCAAACTGCAATGTCTAATTGTAAAGAAGATAAGTAACTCGTTTCTTACAATATTTATGAATGTTATTTATACTTACGTTTGCATTTTTGTCGAACGCAATAAACTATTTTTAAATATCTAAAACTGTTAGATGCACAATATATTTGTATTACTGTGCAATAATCAGTGTGTACTATTCTTAAGATAATAAATTACTGCAAATCGTCTTAACAGGTATCTTGATAACAACAAGATCACGACTTTCACAAGAGAAACATTCGCACGACTGTCAGCACTGAAAAAACTGTGAGTTGTATTCATGAAATATTAAAATGTACACTAATTTTAATAGCTATGGATGGCTTTACCAAACTGAGCGCTTAAAGTCAGTTTCCCTTGAAAACTCTAAATGAAAATAATAAAGTTATAGCTTCATCGAGTTTTGCATTGTTCTTGGTACATGTTTCGGGAAGATTAAAATTTAGAGAAGGCATGAGTGGCACTTATAGATGCTTAGTTGATTTCACTCATGAACTCTAGCGGAAAGCTTCCACTCTGACTAATATATGGTGAATAGACCAGGAATCATTCCGTGTTTCAATGTTAATGCGAGGTTTCAAATTGTTATAGTATAAAAATAGATGAGAGAATCAATATTTCCGTTGGCCATACGGTAACTGCTACTACGCAGAAGCAATAGAGGCCTTGTAACAGCTTGTAAAGTTGCACTAATTTCTTCCCTTCTTTGAAGCATTTTTAATGAATTGGCAATGCGCAATGTATTAGTTTATTTCTCAAACAGTGAGAGTAGTAGCACTCTAGGTTGAACTGAAATACTTTCTACTACTGTCACTCATCTCTAAGAACGCGTTACCCGGGTTACAAAATATATCATCCCCCAGAATAGCTTTTGTTTGAGGGACTCTGTACATTTTGGAGTATATATATATTTTTAATTATTATTATTTCATTATCATGTAAATCAATACAATAGTAAATACAAGTAGAGATTACTAGTCCTTACATAATAAGAAGGAGGACTAAGTAAACCCATAGAGGCTTTACTAAATAGTCCCCCTATAAATGGATATCACATAGAGTAACATCAGGTTTGATATGAACGTCACCTTTTACAGGGAGATGATTAAGCTCACTTAATTTAAAATTCAATGAGAAAGGCGTTGCTATATAGTCCCTTTTCCTTTGTACAAATATAAACATGTACTGTAAGTACATTTTAGTGTTTTTTTTTATATTAGTAGCTACAATCAGGAGCCCATTACCAGGAGCGTTCATCTCACAGATTAGGTCAACAGCAGAACAGATGATGTAGCTATTTTTAAATTTGTGTTTCCCGCGAAAAGAAACAAAGGCCGTCACATTTAACCAATCAGGATGCACAAAATAACTGTAATTAACACGGTTCAAACTGCTAAAAATACTAAAGCGCAATAGAACAAAAGACAATATAATCGCATACCAGAACCTCGCGACTATAAATAGCCACATCGTCAACTGTGCTGTGGGCGCTACCCATCACATAGTTACGCTCCTGGTAATGGGCTCCTGTACAATATAATTCTGGATTAACAAATATTTTACGATTGTCCTAACCTAAAAGCAATCTGAAAAATTATTTAACTTGATAACATGAAAAATATATATATATCTAAAGTATATACTTGTTTATTTTAGATTTGTAATGGCAAAATTATTTAATATGTATTTCCTAATATAGCATTGCGACTAAAATATATTTTCAGATGTCTTCAACAACATCCCATATTTGTAGGTACTAATATTAGGATTATTACACTAAAACGGACTTACAGTACCTTTGTATAAATGAAAACGTTTTAGGGATTGACGGTATATTACACCATATTTATCATATTGAGCATTATTATAATTATAACGGCTCTGTATAAATAATTATTTGAAGGTCTCAAGTCATATTAGATCTGTTACATTGTTATCCGAGTGGGTTTCTACAGGGTGTCTGTGACTCTGTGTCGTGGCGTTAGACTTCGGTACTCAGTTTACCTTTTAATTACTTCCTGACCAAATTATTCTTATAGAGGAAGTGTTGTTGAAAAATGAATGAATACTTTCAACATTTGCAGTAATTTTGGCTTTGTAATGAGCGAAATGTGATAAACAGTAACGCAATCTCGTACCGAGACCCAATTTGTTTATTACTGCGCATGCTCGACGACCAAAAAATAGGACTATGGAAGAATCCGATTCCGGAAGTTTGCGGATCACGGACTCAATCAATCAATCAATAATCTTTATTTAAACACGATAGTATTTAAGCGTTGCCGCTTGTGGGGTCGTGTATAAAAAGTCTAATTATCTAAGTATGTTAAAAAATAGAAGCTACTATGGTATTATATTATTCTATGTTGTTAAAATTCTAATATACATACATTATCTATAATATATATTATCGTAAGCTATAGTCATTATGAGCGAGAGTCATTTCTACAGAAGAAAGTTCTAGGGTACTAAAAAGCTAAAACAAGGCGAAATACTATAAAAATGTTTGATAAGAGTAATAAGCATGCGCCTGTGATTCGGCGCATGCTTATCATTACGTCACCCTTCGAGTTAGATCTTCGAGTTCGATTCTTGGTTTGGATTTAGAAGTTCGCCCGGTATTTTGATAGTACTATTTTGCTTGCTATTATCAGGGCAGACCTTAGGGAATCTCTTTCATAGTCTGCCGTTTTTAGTTTGCATTTAAGGCTTTATTTTCATGCATCAGGCTTGTGTTTCTTTATCGTGATTTGGCTTCATCAGACATCACACATTCCTGTACATATGAGGATTCAGATAAGGCGATTTCAGCGAGTTTTCGATCCCTATGACCACACAAACAGCAACTGAATACAACGTAGGAGCAAACCAAGGCATTTTTACTTACCAGTCTCTCGTAGTTTAGCTCCTTGAATACTTGAGTTCGTTGTATTCCTACACAAACGCTTATATTTAAAGGCGCTGTGTCACGGTACTGCGCATGTTACAGTCTCCAGACATTGAATCGACAGCTGTATTGTGTAACATCCAATGAGAATCAATCAAAATAAATTGCCGGAAACTCCACACTGTACGCCACACTGCCGTGATTCACAGATTGTAGTTTTACACAGTATATGGCGAGATTTACAAGGATTTTATTCTTCCTACATCCAATGTAAACAGCATTGAGTAAATGGTATCTATATTCCATTACTTGCTTGTATTTTTTGCTGTTTCCAGTCGTAAACAGTCCGAATTTGACCAAAGTGAAACAAGCTGCTCGCGTCCGTATATATATATTTCTTCGTTATGCACTTTTGACATGATCTAATTCTTCTAATGGCACCATTGTTTTATTTCTACATGTATAATAATACAGTTCTTTGCTGTAAAAAAAATAGAACATACTATGGAATATTTCTTGTCCTTAATTTTGAAAATGTTAACACATGCATTTGACGCTAGAAAGTTCAGTACACGCGGAAGTACGCAAGGTTAATTTACTAGTGGCAGTTTACTAGTTTGCACTATCGGCTGTTATGGAATGGAAACATACTTTCACAGCTTAATATCTACGTCGATTGGTCAGAAGAATATCTTGTTTAAGATATGCTATGGTCCTTTCGGCATCAGGAAATTTTTAAACGGGAGTTTTCATACAGTATTTCAAGCTATGCTGAAGCGCGAGTTCAGTTAAGTCACAAATGTCCGTGAAACTAATACCGTGTTCATTATTATCGGTTTTCTCTATGGGTTCTCGTGTATTCAATAATTACTTCTGGAGCTTCATATGTATGTCGATTGGTTACAATGATTTCCTCTTTCAGTTTTTCCCTTTAGTTTGGACATTAGGGATATATCCTTGGAGGTTTCGTACAGTTTAGCGACCGTGTGTCGAAAGTAGAAAAGTTCGCTTGTCACGAAAGTGCGTAAACAAACTGTCACAAGCGGTTTCATAGCAGCTCGATGTTTGACTCTCATGTAGTCGATGATAACTTATATAGCTTCATATGTACGTAGATTGCTCACAAGGATTTCCTCTTTCAGTTTTTCCCGTTAGTTTGGACATTAGGGATTTATTCTTTGAGATTTCGTACAGTTTAGCGACCGTGTGTCGAAAGTAGAAAAGTTCGCTAGTAGTATATGAATTGTTGCTTCTGGCCCGATTACAACAAAATACGACAAACACACTGTTGCATTTGTTGCATTTTATAACATCTCACCCTTCGGGTTCGTTATCATAAAATGCAACAAATGCAACAGTGTGTTCGTTGTATTTTGTTGTAATCGGGCCAGAGAGCAACAATTTATCTTCTACTATAGTTCATTTATTGTATTTATAATTATATATTAAGTAATCGGTTTCTACCGCTTTTTTCCGGATTAAAGCAGTTTTGTTGTACTATTTTTTTAATCATATTTTACATTTCAACGTCCTATTAGAGGAGTTTGATTATTAGGTATTATAACATATGTTGTCATATTCATTATTTACTACTATAGTCCATTCATCATATTTCTATACCATATTAGATCGAGGTATTACATTTCACCACCCTATTAGAGGAGTTTGGCTATAAGTTTTATTATATCATGGCTGATCATATACTAGCGTTTGTCCGAGTACGTGCTTTAAGGAATTATTTACATGGATGGAAGATGGATATTCCGGATGATAATCCTCTAGGAGCAGATCCAGCTGCTTTTCTTGCTGGTGTGCGTAAGCAAACTACCGAAAAGCTTAAAGAAGAGATTCAAGAACATAATTCCTTTAAAGCTCAACTAGGTTTAAACATAACTTTCGTACTTGATAAACCTGATGGTTATATATATGAGACAGCCACCTTTTATAGCCTTCAATCTGTTTTGATCAACGACGATGGGATCCGTAATGTAATAGTAGAATCACATGCTCAGATATACAACCAAATCGAGAAGTGGATCAGTCGAGGATCTAATTGGGTCGTAGATAGGGTCAATATTCTATGGTTAAACACCGCTAGATATCAACCACTACGTGGAGGCTCATATTTACCACTACCATCAGAAATAGCTAATAAGAAAGCAGTGATCAATGTGAACAACAAAGACGACAATTGCTTACGTTGGTCACTACGCGCAGAAGCTCTTTCAACAGCAAGAAAAGCAGCAAAACTTCCAACCATAAAAAACCCTCAGGAGACATCGAAATATAAAGGAGATAATGGGTTTAACTTTGATGGCGTGGATGCGCCAACACCAATCTCACAAATAAAACGCGTAGAGAAGCAAAACAAAATCTCGATTAATGTGTTTGGATGGAATTCGAAGGAAAAGCAAGTGATCATACACCACATTTCGAATGAGACTTTCTTAAAGCATGTTAACCTATTGCTAATAGAAGACCAAAGTAGTGGTAAGCAACACTATTGTTGGATCAAGAACTTTAATCGCCTCCTATTCAATCAAACGAAGAATCGTAATAGGAAGTACTTTTGCGAGCGATGTCTACATGGATATTCCGATGAAGCTCTTCTTACGAAGCACATTCCAGAGTGTAATGGTATCAATGACAGAGCCATACGCATTGAAATGCCTACCAATAATAACAACAAAGTCTCATTCCAGAATATCCACAAACAGCTTAAAGTACCCTATACTATCTATGCAGACCTTGAGGCATTAACCACTAAGATCGAAGGACCTGCTCAAGACCTAAAGAAGAGAAATACTATTAAAACAGAAGAACATATTCCCTGTGGATTTTGCTATATAGTTATACGTTCCGATGGTCATAGCGAACCACCAGTACTATATAGAGGCACGGATACTATCGAACGTTTTCTACGATGCATACAAGAGGAAGAGGTGAAGATCAAAGCCCAAAAGGCTAAACCACTATGTATGTCATGGAAAAACTATAGGGTTTATAATAGCGCAGCGATTTGTCATATCTGTCAGAAGCCCTTAATTGGTGATAAAGTACGTGATCATTGCCACATCACAGGTGAGTTTTGAGGTGCCGCACACAAAACATGTAATCTAAAATTACGTCTATCACCTATAATTCCAGTTGTATTTCATAATTTACGTGGCTATGATTGTCACTTATTGATGCAATCTATTTCTAAGACTAAAGGTAATATATCTTGCATACCAAATAATATGGAGAAATATATTTCATTCTCACTTGGTAACCTACGATTCATTGATAGTATTCAATTCTTACCATCATCTCTTAGTAAGTTGGTATCAAGTGCAGCTGAAGACACATTCAAACAAATCGCAAAACACACACATGATCAAGAGAAAACCAATCTATTAACTCGTAAAGGAGTGTATCCATATGAGTACATGGATTCATGGGATAGATTTGTAGAGACTTCTCTACCACCGAAAGATGCATTCTATAGTAAACTAACTCTAGAGGACATATCCGACGAAGATTACGAACACGCAATAAAAGTTTGGAATGTATTTGATTGTAAGACATTGGGTGATTACCATGACCTTTACCTACAAACTGACGTACTTCTTATAGCAGATGTGTTCGAGACCTTTCGCACAACATGTATGCAAAACTATGGTTTGGATCCTGCTCACTACTATACTAGTCCTGGTCTATCGTGGGATGCATTGTTAAAGAAGACAGGTGTGGAGCTTGAACTATTAACCGACTATGACATGCATTTATTCATTGAGAAAGGTCTACGTGGTGGTATATCTATGGTGTCTCAGCGTTATGCCAAAGCAAATAACCAAAGTATACCCGATTTTGATCGTAATAAACCAAATAGTCACATACTATATCTTGACGCTAATAATCTGTATGGTTATGCTATGAGTCAATATCTACCAACGGGAGGATTCGAGTGGTGTACACCAACGGAAGAACGAATCGTCGAACATGCGATTGATTCAGATAAAGGTTATATCCTTGAAGCCGATCTAGATTATCCTCGAGAACTTCACGATGCACATAACAGCTATCCACTAGCTCCAGAGAGAATGCGAGTCGATAAAACTTGGTTCTCAGGGTATCAAACCGATCTATTCGAGGAACTATATAAAGGTAATGGATCTTTAAAAGTGGAAAAACTCGTACCTAACTTATATAACAAAGAACGATATGTGCTACACTACCGCAACCTACAACTGTATCTATCTCTTGGTATGCGTTTGAAAAAGATCTACAGGGCATTACGATTCGATCAATCCCCATGGATGGAACCATACATACGAATGAATACAGAGTTACGAAAACAAGCGAAGAGCACTTTCGAGCAGGATCTATACAAACTGATGAACAATAGCGTATTTGGTAAGACAATGGAGAATCTACGTAAGCGTGTAGATATCCAATTAGTGCGTGCATCAGAAGGAAACAAACTACAACGTCTATTGAATAAACCTAGTTATGCCCATTCGACGATCTTTGACGATAATCTAGCGGCGGTACATAACTACAAAAGCAAACTACTTCTTAACCGTCCAGTATATGTTGGAATGTCAATTCTAGATCTCTCAAAACATTTGATGTATGACTTCTACTACAACGAGCTCAAGAAGCAATATGGACAACGCTGTAATCTACTTTATACCGATACCGACAGCCTACTACTACACACTAAAACTGAAGACGTCTATTCAGACATGACAACTCATAAACATCTATATGATACTAGTAACTATAGCAAAGACCACCCGCTGTATAGTATAGACAACAAGAAAGTACTTGGTAAAATGAAAGACGAATGTGGAGGTATTCCAATTGTAGAATATGTCGGACTACGATCTAAGCTCTATTCTATATTTAAAGTAGGTGGCGATGAGATTCGTAAAGCTAAAGGTACCAAGAAGGCAGTAGTGAAACATCGTATTCGTCATGATCAATATAAAGAGTGCTTGATGGATAAGAAAGTATTCAAACATGGAATGCATATGCTTCGAAGTGAAGGTCACAGGATGTATGGTATGCATATGAATAAAGTATCTCTATCACCATTCGATAGTAAGAGATGTATTCTAGCAAACGGAATAGATACGATAGCCTACGGTCATGGAGACTTTTTTCCAGATAATGAAGAAGTAGCCGATTTTATTAGCAATATAATATCGAACGCAATCGATACACTATCCTACAATCGTAAAAACATCATTACAGAGGATGAAGGTATGGACGACTTTATTAGTGACTTGCTTCTATCTTAGAATACCTTTTGGTGGTAGTTCTGTATCTGGTGGTATCACTTGTATCTCTTCACGAACGAACCCTCGCTTTGGTGCATCTTTTCCTAAATAGTATAGAACTGGTTGATTCGATGATACGACATTTCGAGAAATATAGTATGTCTGTAAACTCCACACAGGATCAGTTGCTCGTTTTACTCCACCTTCCAATTCTCCCAGTGAGTATAGATATCGAACTAAAACATCGAATGGTAGTCGCTTTTCTTTCAATCCAATAATTCGAGAATATGTAGGAGTCTTTATGTTTACTTGTTGTGCCTCTATAGAATTTGAAGGTTCCTTACCTGTTAGTCGAGTAACTTCATTGTTCATAGCCTTGATAACATCAGGAAGCCTCAATACCCATTCTCTACTACGCGCATCCGATCCTTCAGATGTAAGTACCATCTCTTTAGCATATTGATATCCAAATTATCTTTCAGCTATCGTTCTATTTGCTCGTTCGACAAAACTTTGTGCCCTATGATGACCGGCTTCACCTCGTTGAACTTTCGTACCACGTAGTTCTAATGTTTCAGACATACGTCCCATGAATTCTCTACCAGGATCTACTTGTAATGTTTTTGGCCATTCTAGTGGACTACGTTTGTAGATCCGATCAAATGCTGCAGACACTTCACCACTATCTTTCGATGCTAAAGGTTCAGCCTCTTTATATCTAGAAGCTACATCGATTACCACTAAAGCATACTTATATAGTTTCCTTCCACGACTAGGTCTATCATGAGGTAGAAATATCAAATCAGCTTGATGAACTTCATTAGGTTTCGATACAGTCCAATGTGGTCGTGGAATATAGCGTGGTGGTGATAGATATATTTGCCACATGGCTTGTTTCTCTAACCAACCCTTAGCTACATCTTCCGATACTTTTGCAGCCATTGATAACTTACTAATTGCAGCATAACCTTTCCAATAGCCCATAGGACCATAGAAGGTATTCGCAAGTTTAGCATCCATTATATATCTATGTATTCTAACCTCCAACAAGAAGAGAAAAAGAAAAAAAGGAATAAGAACTTATCTAACCAACTAGTTCTTATTCTTTTTTTTTTTTTTTTTTTTTTTAGTATCTCGTCGATCGTAAAAATTCTCGTTTTTTAAAAGGCATATCGACTAATAGCGTATCCAGCGACTAGAGATAAAGACTTATCTAGCTGACAAGTTCTTATCCTTCTTTTTTTATTTTTTTATTTTATGTAGATTCGTTTAGTAATCTTATAGTAATACTCTAGTAATACTCTAGTAATACTCTAGTAATCTAGTAAGTGATCTAGTAATTACGTTAAACGTAAAAAAGCTCGTTTTTAAAAAGCATAGCTATAACCAATTCTTATAAGAATCGAGTGGCAACGTATCCAGTCGCGAATACACTACCACCTAAGGCCACCAATTCGGCAGTTTTCCTAGAATTAGATGGTCGATAGTAATCTGAGAGTTTAGGCTTTTCCAGTTTCGTTTGTAATATGTGATATATATGGAGTTTTCGCATTGCATCGATTCTATCTTTAAGTCCAACGTGTGCGTTATTTTCTTTCCAGCGGTTCCAGGTGGCTTGTGCTTCTAGCCGTTTTTCTCGTTTTTCTTCGTAGGCGGTCGTAGCGGCATTTGCCTTCTCCTGGGCCTTATCATGTCTTAACATCTCTGCGGCAGTAGCATTAGGCCCGCTAATTGCTTTTTCTATTTCGTATGTGGCAATACTAGCAGCACCACTTGCTACGGCAAAAGAAACCGCCATAACTACTATCGTTCCCATAGCTTCGAACCCGAGGTAGAGTCGCCCCCGTTACTCAACAGGCTTCCAATACCCTTTGTCCTTTAGGTATTTCTTAGCTGCAAGGCCACCAGATAGAACCGCTATCCACTTCACGAAGTTCAAAATACTAGATGAAGGATCGTTAGTCAAAGGCTCTTTGATTGCTTTTTTTCCGACCCAACCGATATCTGCCGCAAGTCCAGTCAATATAGTAGCTTCCTGTATTGTGTTCATAAGTTCGTTAACCATCTTATTGGAACAATGTTTACATCGCCGATAATATATGTCTACGGCGTGGCTTCAAATGCTATATCATGCCTTGAGTTTTTAGGTTACGACCTTTTGGGGTTTCTTTGGTAGCGGCAGCTGAGCTGTCTGTGGCTTCAGTGGAGCTGTGGTTAACTCGTTGCGTTTGTTTGTATTGCTTATACTGATAGTACAAACCCACAAATGCTATGCTTACCCCAATTACAGCAAGTGTGGTATTAGTTGATATCAAACTTGGCTTATTGGTATGACTGTCTACCTGCGCCTGCGTTGCCGCCACATTGGCGATATTTTCTTTCCTTCTTTGCGCTATGAGTTTGCCTGCAGCAACTCGTTTTGGATTTGGTGGGGGTTTTACTGGTTCTTTCGTGATGGGATCATTTCGATCTTCGGAATGGGTATCAATTTCCATCTTGTTAAGAGTAATTACTTAGTAGTTGAGGTAACTTCAATACGTTAATTACATTTAAGATTCTTTTAAATTTGAATATACCTCAAGTACTTCATCAACTTCGTCTTCGCTAGGCAATACTTGCGCCTCGGAGTCCCGTTTAGCGGACATAGAATGGTTAACAACGTGACAAAGGGCACTAGTTAGTGCTACAAGTGGACCTGCTTTGTAGGCCAATCGGCCAGCCAGTGCAGATATCTCGTTTCGGACTAAGCGGTCTTTCTTTAGAGCTTTCAACAGCCTTCGTTGTTGTCGAGAATCTAGAGGCCTCACATATGCGACTACACAAGTTGCTAGACTTAGTGCTCTATCCACTAAGCAGTCATTTATTTCCTTCGCTAAGACGGCTTGGTATCTACGATATAGGCGTTCTATGTCTTTATCAGGTAACTTAGAAATGTCCCCAAGAGAAAAATTCTTCCCTAGATATTCTTTTGTCGTACCAGTCACGGCTAGAATAGAAAGAGCTTCCCTATGTTCGCTGATTTCTATGCTACTATCTTCATCGGTGGTAGCGCAGTGTAGGTTCGTTTCGAAGCCATGACAATTTTTACAGGTAGCTACGATGGCAGCTTTGCTGCCGCTACTGCGGTAGCCGCATTCGGCCCTTGGTGGAGGACCTGTCACGTCTATTTCGCCGGATTCAGCTAGTATGTTCATTAATTCATCATCCAAATCTTTATCCATCTTACTTCGACGTATTGTGACATACCATAGGTGAAGGTATCTCTAATACGGTTGAAAAAGGATGTCGCAAACAGAAACATATATGTGCGAACTTAGTCTCAAGTTCTGAAATGAATAGCTTCTTATCATCTAAGGATATGCTAGCGCCGTAGTCATCGAATAGATCCTTCAATCCCGGTGCGCTTGCGATGCGAAATGCCACAATGATTGCGCAATTCTCGCGAAAGTTCTTGCATATACTTTTTTGTGTTTGCGATGAGGCCCAAATCGAAATACCAATGTGGCGTGCAGAAAAGGCTAAATCGGATATCTTATTGGTCCTTCCCTTAACATTCTTGCTTGCCGCACAATCATCAAGGATAATAAGTGTATTCGTTCCTTCGAAAAAACATGCACAGTCGCCTAGGGTTGCATCAATATCGTTCTGAGAAGGCGCTAGGACAATGAAACGAGGATCTCCCTTACCAACGCCTTTATAGGTTTTATTGTTAGCATAGGTGGGACAAATTAATACGATATATTCAAATTTAAAACGAAATGGACCTCTCAATTGATCAACTATGAACTGAGTCTTTCCGCAGTTTGTGGGGCCAATTATGAGTGCGTTAAAGGGAATTTGTTCTGTTAATGTGTCCATGTTAATTAGTACGTCAACGAATACGTTAGTGATAAACATTTTGTAGCATTCCTTGTTCAATAGTTGCTTGTGCATCAGAAAGCACGAATATGTGCATGTTCACCTTACCTGAGCCTCCACTGCGATGAATCCTAAGGCGAATGGATGCTCCAGCATCTTGTTGGGCTAAACCATCTCCATGAACTATACTGGTTTGCGAGGTGCGACAATCGATGAGTGCGGCAAACTTGTTCTCAAAGAACTTCTTATGTGTCATGGACGTAGCGGCGGTAGCCTCTCCGAAACGCGGGACAAACCAATTCTTCGCTGACTTCCATAAATCCTTTGGTAGCATCCCAAAAGAATATAGAGCGTTAGGAATGCCATTGACGTGTACCTCGACCTTGGTGATTCCTGGATTTACGAATTTCTCACTATCTCTAGTGCCTGCCACATGAGGATCCACAAATAGAAGAAGAATGCCATTGAGAGAGAGACGAAGTACGTTTATGCTTTCAGATACGAGTGTGTCGGTTCCTAGATCGATCGAGACGGTTTTGAAGTACTCATAATGGTTATACAGAAAGGCTTTACCGCTGGCGTAGGTACTATTGGCCTGCGACGCAAGATCTAGACTTTCAATGACTTCATATTCTAGTTCAATGTTCGATAGTTTATACGTTCCTACTTTCGTACTGTCGGATCCGACTATGACGTCTATGGCCGGTGCCAGTGTCAAATGAAATGACATCTTATCTCGAATCGCATGTGGATAAAAGACGCCATGGGTTGTGATAACTTCATGATCAATAGGTATCTTGTACACGCTACCGTATGCCGCTAGTGTCGCATTATCAGCCGCATTAGACGTAGATGCGTTACTGGCCTTTGAACGAAGTTTGTTCACATTAGCAGATTGAATGCCCCGCTCTACGCTATTTTCTCGTTCTACATCAGATAGGTATAGATCGCTATATACCTGTAGTAGATCGGGTCGACTTAGATCTTCTAATCTAGTAGTTCCCATCCATACGACTCGCTTTGAGACTATGCAACGTCCAACGTTGGCCACCAAATAGTTGTCGGCATGACCCCCGGATAGAGTGATATTGGCACTAAGGGCTAGACTACCAGGTACTAGGAGTCTATTTTCGCCTAACGTAGGAACATTAACAATTAAGGTTTCCCCCGGATTGGCCGATGAAGGAGTGAAAGTTACACGATGGAACACACGACTGGCCTTAAGAGATCTACCTTCTCTAGGAGAATAGTCAGGATGGAGCTTCGTTGATATCATGTTTGTTCCACAATTGAATATATCGCCAATACTAATAGTATATCACATATCAAGTGTTCAATATGGAAGAAAATTTAGACTTCGATCCTATATCTGAAGAAGGTAGAGCCGATGTGAATGATCTTACTGCCGAAGAATGGGCGGAGATTAGACCTGATGATGGCGAGGCAGAAATGGATTGGTGGAATAGAGCTAAGCATAGCTTCAAAAATACGACGAAAAGCATACGCGATAGGTTATGGAAAAATCGTAGTAACTGGGGAACCAGTTCAGCTGAGTATATAGAATTAGTCAATCAAGGTGATAATGCGGAAACGCAGTTTACGGCAGGCAGTAGTACTGCGGAAACGCCATTTGAAAGACTGGAAAGACGGACTGAAAATGCACAGGACCAAATCACTATAAAGTTTCCAAAAGCAGATCTAACGAAGTTCACTGCTAGTTTGGATGACTATGATAGGGTCGTGATAAAACTCAATCGTAAAAATGCTGGATCATACTTACTGTCGGTTGCCGTAGACACTACCAACGTATTACCGAAAACGCTTAAAAACGCTCTTGGACCTACTGCGGAAAAGGAGATTAGTATGAAAGAGGATATGGCCACCGAAAAAGATAAACGAAAGGCCGAGGAAATAAAAAAGATGGATTCATTAACTAAGGGAACTCCAGAATATGAAGTGGCAAAGAATAAAGTAGTAGCACTAGAGGATCAGAAACAGGAGATCGAGAAAGAAATAGAAGCCATCAAAGATCGTATGTCGTTACGAGACCGCATAAAAGCCATCTTCAAGAAACATGGATTTACGGTGATTGGAGTGTTAGCTGTCGCTGGTGCCGTAATTGGTACCGTCGTTAGTATATTGACAAAAGGCTTGGCTTCCGTTGCTAAGGGAGTTGGTGGTGCTTTGAAGGATCTTGGAAAAAAGTTGGCTAACGTGCTACCTGCGGCGATAGGCGCTATTGCGAGTTTCATATTCCGTACCGCTGGAGAAGTTTTCGGCTTCCTTGCAAAGAATGCCTGGCTACTCATCGTAGCTGTGGTTATATTCCTAGTAGAGCAATATAAATCGTCAAAACGTCAGCGCTAACGAAATATCATCCATGAGGCTACGCCGGCCACAATACCCACGATTGCTAAATTGGTTTCGTGATTCGTTGGCGATGCGCCGCGACTTTGTCGACTGTGTGGTGTCGTATCAATCGTAGCGGTCGTATCAGTAGTGGCTCCGCTGTCTGTAGCAGGTTTATTCGTCTTTGTTTTCGAGCCTTCCATAGGGGCTGGTGGTGGAGATTTTTCGTTAAGATTGATGTCGTCGTTTATTCCTAAACTGATACGAGGTTTATTTGCCGTTCGTAGGCTGTTTACGTACGTAGCGCCCTTAAAGATAATCATATAGCTAGGTATTAACAGACAATCCTTCGCAACTGCTAGATCTAGACGAGAACTAATATCCTTAATAGATTCTTGGTATTGGGCTAGAGTGTCTGAAGCCGATTCTATGATGGCATCTTCAAACATCGTATCAAATTTATTTTGGGCGGCTGGGGACTTCGATCCTACGATTGGTGAGCCGGTTGAAGCCTGGGATGATAGGACACAAAACAAATATACCATTATTGACGCATTAATTCGGACTATCCCGGCCTTTGTCAATCCTTTCCCATTCTGTGGAACGAACCAATCGTAGTGCTTCTCGTTCATATCATTTCGACGTGTGGCAAAGTTGATTTCATAAGCACCGAACTCTCTTCTGATCTTGTCATATGTGACGTAATTCCATGGAACGTTGTTGAACTTATCGAATGTGCTTTCTCTGGGGAGTGGGACTCCCAATTCAAACAGTACTCGCCTGATCGTATAGTATACGTGAAATCGATAAAAGCTCCGAATATTGTCGATGATTGGCGCCTCATTGGAAAGATGGTCATCGAATGATACGCCACAGCCTGCCGTAGCACACCAAACGGCAAAACATAATTGGTGCTGCCAAAGTTTCATTGGTTCAACATCGAACCACTTTTTCTCTTTTACCTCTCTTTTAGCAACCTTAGTCGCCATCTCGATAAGGTTAAGAACTTTCGATTGTTTTTCACTAAGATCGAATCCTAGATCTTGAAAAATATGTCGCGGCTCATACGTAAATAGCTGATCCTTTGCTACGTAGATCTTTAGCGTTTGTATGATTGGGTATATGTCTTTAGCGACGTGTGCCCATGGAACGGCTGGAACTGGATACTTAAAATCCGTCCTTCTGAAGGGAAGTGGAAAACCCATGCCGAATGCGGCCACCGCATGTTTTTGCGTTGTCACGCGTAACGCTTCGTGTAGACGATTTCTGACATCTACTGGTATGAGACCACTCATATTCCAATGCTGCCCACCATCGTAAAACATGATTCTAGTCTCGTATGTAGACTCATCATGTATGTCGGATGCCGTTGTCCTAGCTGAGAACTTATCGAAGTCCGCGTGAGGATAATTTTTCTTAAAGGACGCGAAAGCCTTTGCATTGCGAGGTGCGATATAGTCACCCCAATCACCGTCGAAATGAACTCTCGCTTGGAGACTAGGCATGGTTTCTTATCCTTGGCGCCGGGCCAATCAATCCGTTCGATTCATCCACTTGACTAATCTGTTTGATATTGATACGTATTAAAGTTACGACATATGTTAATATCGTGAAGTAAAGAATATATGTTAGTATCATTGAAGTAAACTTCTGATATCGAAGTAAACTTCAGGCTTTAATATGGTAATCTTAAATGTCACCACTACCTCGGCTGACCATACGGTCTACTTTCAAGAACCTATTTACATCCATAATATTTCGCTAATTGAGATCACTCTTGAGAACAGTTGGTGGAACCTAACTAATAAAGGAAGCTTTAAGTGGGATGTCGATGGTGTGATGTTTCCACACGAAATTAAGGCGGGACATTATAGTATAGGAAGCTTGATGGACGCCCTCAAACCCGCGGTTACTGCTGGTTTATTGGAATTCATAGACCACACATTTAGGAAATACTATATTTTAGATGTTAAGAAACCAATCCAGTTAACTAAGAATATCTGCGATTTGCTTGGTATCAGAGTAGGTGGGGATCTGACAGGCTATGTGACTATCAATGTGGGAAAATACCCCCTGGTGCCACAAGATATTCACTATATGTATATCTACTGTGACGTGGTGGATTCCCTCTTCTCACTTCTTGGGGGAAAGCCCTCAGAAGTCCTAAGTATATTTAATATGGAAACCCATGGCTTTGGTGCAACGACTTACTCTATATCAAGCCCCCTAGTCGTTAAAGCTCTAGGGACAAGACGAAACAGCCTTCGCCTGACACTTAGAGACGAAGAAGGAAATATTATTGACTTCCGTGGTCGACCTATACGATACGTATTGAAGATTGAGTAAGTTATGATATAACATAATGGCGAGCGATTCGTATTGAAGATTGAGTAAGCTATGATATAACGTAATGGCAAGCGATTCGATTCAATTACTTCCAACGGCACCAGGTATTTATCCGCCACTGGCTAGCGGGGCTAGCGGAGATAATTTTCGGTTGCAAACAGTCCGAGATACTCTTTCAGATATCGAAACTCAAGAAAAACACTATGAAGGTGTGCGTAAGAAATACGCCCGCGCACAAGGAATTGTCCATGGTGTCGCTGTGGTAACAGGAGGTCTATCTGTAATTTTATCTGGATCTGGAATGGGAATGGCTTTAACTGGTTTTGGAATAGTGATTGGTTTACCGTTAGGTGTTATTGGTGGGGTCTGTGGGATGATATCAGCAGCTACAACCATTGGGGCTAAAAAGATCGGAAAAAAAGTTTCTAAACATGAGAAAACCGCTATGTTAGCTAAAGCGAAAATTAATACGATTCGCGATCTAGTATCGAAAGCCCTTCGCGATGAAAATATATCTGACGTCGAATACAACCTAATCCTCGCTGAGGTAGATAAATACAAACTATGAAGATTGAAATTCGTCACAAAACTTCGGCTAATTTAAGCCGAATGAGTGAAAAAAGAGTGGAACAAATTCGAGGCGAAGTCAAGCAAAAAATGCTAGAAGAAATGATAGCAAAATTGGGATAAAAATTGACATCTCATATGAGAAAAGTGAGCGTGGGCGATATTTACGCTTTTCTAAGCGGTTCGTATAAATTAACTTGTATGGCGAGTTCGTATGCAAATTTCGAGACATAGCGTAGGCGGCGCTAATTAACATACGACAATTGCTTAAAACATAAGTAGGATATTTTTCGCCTACGTCACTGTCTAGCATGTATAGCCCTCGCGGTTCAGCGCTGGACTGGAAGGAAAATGGAGGCCCTTTCAGTTCAGAGTTCGAATCCGTCTGGGGACTATACATGGTAGATCGGTTTGTGGGGGGTAAAAAGCCTCCAGCCCCCCACAAATCGTAGCGCGTCTGTCGATGTGGTAGAAGGCGAACGAATACAGTACAAACAGTGTCAATCCTGGGTCGGGTGCTTGGGTGAAGCTCAAGGGATCTTAAAGGGGACCCACGGGTGCCGAATACAGTGGACCAAATACAGTAGACCGAATACAGTAGACCGAATACAGTAAGCCGGGCCCGGTAATAAGCAAAAACCTCTCTAGGAACGAAAAGGCGAAGTAAGGAAAAAGGAGAAAGGGGTTCCTAGAGAGGTTCTGGAGACGTCCAGTTTTGCTTTTGGTCTTTTTCTTTGTTTTGATTTTTTCTTCTTAGAACTAAAATCATATGGTCTAGTTCGAATTTTTTCTATCTATATCGTGACCAGAAATGGGAAAGAAGTGCTTTTTATAGCGAGCGGGGTGCCTATTTTACCGGTATCGAATAGTGCATAATAAATGTATGGTTAAATAGGAAATGAGTTGTTAAATTTTGGTTGAGTGATCGCACGCGTCGGAATTATTTTAATAACATCACGAAAGTCTATGAATAGAAAGTTTCTCAAGCGTCGGAAAAAAAAAAAAAAAAAAAAAAGAATGAAGAGAGGTGGTATACACAGTTTCTCTTCATTCTTTTTTTCTTTTTTCTTTATTATAAACTACTGGACTATCTTAAGGTTCTTAAAGTTCTCCAATTCGAAGTTATCCGATTCTACCAATACATCTGGAAGGCAATCCTTAGTATCTTTCATATCTTTCATATCTTTCATATCTTTCACGTCTCGGGCTTTCTTATTGCGAATGATATGGCGCTCTGGTGCTCCACACTTCACACAAAGTCCATGACTCGTACGACAACCGCGACCACACTTCAAACATGGAACGAATATGGTGCAACCTTTTAGTATCTGATAATTGTGTTGAGCACAGTACTCTGAAGTTTTCGAGCTATTCCTTACACATTTCGTATTCTTACCACGCATCAACCAATCGCAAGTCGTTATCTCAGTCATTGTGTGATATATACCTTATGATAGCGTATCTATAATTGTTGTCTTAATTATGACAATATATGGTATAATGCCTCATAACCACACGTCTCTAATAGATGTTTGTGCTCAAGTTTGGATCTTTAGGTGTAAGAATGCCTAGGGACAATTTGGACGTTGCGAGAGATCCTATGTGGCAGCATAAGAATTTACGTAGTAATCTAGTAGGGCGTTTTCGTCCTCTATGGTGAGCTGGGAGCGCTTAATGAGCCACTCAATGATACATTTAGCGGTATTAAAATGATCGTTGCTACGGGCGCATAGTAGAGCATGATGAACGTATTTATGCTCCATAGTTATCTGAAAGCGTCGAATGAGCCACTTAATGGTATTGAGATGGGCATTCCTACAGGCATCTAGTATAGCAAACCCGACGGCTTTATCCTCTTTGGTGAACTGGAAGTGTTTAGTGAGACACTTAACGATATCAAGACGGTCATCCTTACAGGCGGCGCATAGAACGTAATCGGTGTGTCCATCCATTTTATCGAACCATAAGTGCTTAATGAGCCACTTAATAACGTTAAGATTACCATATTCACTGGCGTAGACAAGAGGAAAGCTATTATAGATGTAGTTTGCGGAAATACCGAAAGTCCTATCCAAATTGTCTCGATCGTTGTCGTTACGAGTAGACCTAAGACCGAAGGTGAGTACTCGTTCACGGAACTCTTGGTCTACGTTTTTGTAGCACACGAGAGATGCGGCACCGTTTAGGTGTTTCGATGTCCTTGCGATGCTTGCGAATGATTCGGGGCCTGCATGCTCTACTATCTTGACTAAGATTTCTATGGGAAGGCACGATATGCTATCCATAGTGGAAGAGATCGATATACTGCATAATAATCCCTTCTCTAATAGAGTGTTAAAATGTAAAGAATACAACGAAAAAAAGTACAACAAAACTGCTTTAATCCGGAAAAAAGCGGTAGAACCCGATTATTTAATATATAATTATAAATACAATAAATGAACTATAGTAGAAGATAAATTGTTGCTCTCTGGCCCGATTACAACAAAATACAACGAACACACTGTTGCATTTGTTGCATTTTATGATAACGAACCCGAAGGGTGAGATGTTATAAAATGCAACAAATGCAACAGTGTGTTCGTCGTATTTTGTTGTAATCGGGCCAGAAGCAACAATTCATATACTACTTCGCTTGTCACGAAAGTGCGAATACTGACTTGTAAGCGGTTTCATAGCAGTTCGATGTTTGCAGACTCTCACGTAGTCGATAATATAAACTTCTACAGCTTCATATGTACGTCGATTGCTCACAAGGCTATCATATTTGAGTTCATGAGGTTGTTTTGCCATCAAAGAAAGGTTTTATCTAACTTTTCGTACAGTCTTTGCACTCCGGTTGGTTCATATCATTTCAGCCTCGATCGTTTCTAAGCCGTAGATATATATTTCTTCGTGTCGCTGTTGAAAACTGCCATATCATTTATAATATGACTTGAAAAGTTTCCATGTGTTTCGTGAACTCTACTGGACATCCAAACCCTCTTCGCTTCTGGTTGGAATGCCAAAAAGCTTCCAATTTCTTGCGTTTTTTCGGCTGCTGTATTCAGAGTACTCATGCAGTGGCGGTCTCCCGCCGGTAAGCGGCATCACTTTGCTTTTTTGTTTTAGTTGTGTTGCAGTGTGCAACGACTAATTTTGAATAAACAAATAATTAAAACTTATTTAAGCACATCTTACATTTCCATAAATGACCAAAGGAGGCAAGGATGAGTTAAAAAAGAACACTGATGGAAGTCGATTTAAAAATCGGTATTTCACCCCTCTGAGAATTTCGTTCCGGGCTAGAACATAATTCTAAAAATCATCAGATTTTCACACATGCGCAGTACCGTAACACAGCGCCTTTAAGCGTTCATCGCCTATATATTCACAAGCTTACGGAATGGAGAATGCCACTTCTATCTATAGAGCACTTACGAACATGCAAGCAAATTTCTAAGCGTTCCTGAAGATTTTTAGCGGCAACCATTTAGGTAAAATCCAATGTTTTTCTGTCCTACACCTCGTCACATTGACTGGGCTAAAGTTAAAGCAGACACCAACGAATTCTCTCGACGCATGCGACTGTTATAATTATTTCACGATTACCCTTCTCAAATTAACCGTAATCTCTTTCGCATTAAAGGCACTTGGACTGCGCCACCTAACATACATGTAGACTCAGCTTTATACGCTTTTCTTAACGCCGTTAAACAGGACATTCTATCCATTACACCTAATCCCATCTGTGACAATCTGCCTTCACGTGAACTACAAGCCTCTCATCGACTTAACCGACGTAATGACATTATCATCAAACCGGCTGACAAAGCATAAGGTACCGTTGTTATGAACCGGGACTGGTACATATACGAATGCCTGATACAATTAAACAACACCAAGTTTTACGAAAAACTCGACTAAGGCATCACTAATGACACTCAAATACGTATACACTTTTACGTTCGCCGTATGCACCAGGACGAAATCATCGACAAAGACACTAAGCTCTTTCTCATACACCGCGACCCCAAAGCGGGACGTTTCTACATCTTACCTAAAATTCATAAACCTGGTAATCATGGATGCCCCATCGTTTCTAGTAACACTCATCCCACTGAACGTATTTGGCAATTTGTTGACTATCATCTTGAATATTTGGCTTCTAACACTCCATCTTTCATTAAGGACACTACTCACACTCTTAATAAATTACAACAACTTGGCAAACTCCCCAGTCACGCTCTTCTTGTCACGCTGGACGTTTCTTCTTTATACACCCACATACCTCATAACGAAGGCACCGAGTTCTGTCGTCATTTTCTCATAACTCGCACCACATATAATGTACGGGCAGAAACTCTTTGTGATCTCATTAGAATGATTTTAACCATGAACAATTTCGAATTTAACATCGAACACTACATACAAGAACATGGTACAGCTATGAGTACAAGAATGGAGCCCTCATATGCCAACTTGTTCCTACCCTTTTTCCTTTGAGACTGATGCACTCAATCAAGCACCGAACCAGCCACACACCTGGTGGAGTTATATCGACGACATTTCAATCATTTGAACTCACACAGAAAACTACTCACATTTATTTCTTACCTTAATCAAATTCATGCTACTATCAAATTCACTTCATTTTACTCATTCACATTAGGTCCTTTCTTAGACGTTACAGTTTCTCTAAATGACGGTAATATTTAAACAGGTCATTATACCAAGCCCACTTACGAACACAAATACTTACTACGTTCGTCTTGTCATCCACAACATACCAAACGTGCTATTCCTTTCCGTCTTGCTTTCAGATTACGTCGTATCTGCTCTTCCGACAAAACCTTTACCTCTCGCATTAACGAACTTAAATCCTACCTTAACAAACGTGGATATAACCGCTCCTTATCAGACAAAGAAATAATCCGCGTTCATACCATCACACGTACAGAAGCACTCACACCCAAACAAGCTAACAAACAGTCTAACCGAGTCCCTCTTGTAATAACATATAACCATGCTCTACCATCCGTATCTTCCATCATCGGCAAACATGCACGTTAACATTCTTTTTTCATTTAGCCAATGCATAACCGTATGCCAAGCTCCACCGTTTGTAGCCTTTCGAAGCAGTAAAAACCTACATTACACTTTAGTCAAATCCAAACTCCGCATTGATAAACTTGATCCGCTTAACGTGGACCTCCATGGCTCATTCCGCTGTGGTAATAATTGTTTAACTTGTAACTACTTTAATCACGGCCAAACTAAATATACATTTCACTCGACTGGCGAGATTAGGCCCATCAAATATCACATTGACTGTAACTCTAAACATATCATATACATGGTTCATTGCAAACGCTGTGATGCTCAGTACATAGGAGAAACTAAGCGTCGCCTTAAAGATCACTTTAATGAACACCGCTGCCCTATCTGTTGACAAACCTATTAACAAATCTAAAGCTACTGTTGTCTCGGATCATTTTCTAACTAACAACCATTGCCCTAATGACATGCAATTAATTCCCTTAGAACTCATACACTGCAACATTGATGGCGTACGCAAAGCTCACGAGGCATTTCTTATTGAAAAAGGACAGACAATAGAACCTAAAGGTTCTATTTAAAATTTGTATCGGTTTCTTGCCATATACTTATGTACCTAGACTTTCAAAACGAGATTTTCATTTCCCGCCTTCGCTTCTCTTAAAACAAGATTTTAATTTTCCGCCTTACCTCTTGCGACTTCGTCCCTTACTTCAACTCGTGCATAGCGCTCGTTCTAAGAGGCTCAGAGGAAAAGAGTTCGACTTGTATCAAGTCCATTATGTACCCTGAGGAAGGTTGTCGTGCCAACCGAAATATCGGTATTAATTATATATTTTCCCTAACAGTACAATCAGCCTTTCATTTTGTCTTAGTATTTAGATAACCCTCAATGCCTTTGTCCAAATAAATGGTTATATGTTTCACTTCTGGTGAAATTGCATTGTTCAGAACAGCCAATCAGAATACAGTAAAAAAAAAAATTCTGCCAGAGCATTCTGTCGAGCTTTCACAATAAGAATCCAATAGGATCTGGGTACGAGATTGACAGTGACGATAAATAAGTGAACATCCGTAATGGATGAGGTTCATTCATTTGACGTTTGGCATAGTTGCTGCCCACTTCACTGAAGTTTTTGTCGGAATTTTACTGAAAACCTCTTGGATTAGTTCCATTTTCACCTCGGTCAACTCACAGATATAAGGTTGTTGTTGAAGAATATTTATTCCTCTATTTATGCCTTATTCGGTGACTTTATTTTTCGATTTGAGTTTTTTGTTCAATAGAGATCAGATTATACAACGAGACTTTGTTCATCGAGTTGAACTGGATTATTTCGATGGTCGCATTTTAAGAGCTTTGAGAACTAGAGGTATACAAAGGTATGACAGAAGTGAACATGATATTCGATTTGGTATTATTTAAGCATAATTTTCTCATGGTATTCTGTAGTGATGTATATTTGAATTTGCGAACTTCTCTCTGTTTAATAGTACGACAACAAAGTTTCAAATTCGTACGTTTACACAGTGTAAGACGAATACGGTTGAAAACGATGTCATGAGGTGAGGCCGGTTAAACTGTTTGCCTGAAAACTTTGAAATTTAGAACACATTTATACGGAGCTACAAACATATTTACAGCACATAACAAAACTTAGCTAATTTAACAATAGACTAAAAATACACTTCAAAAACTTGACCTAATTTACATGACATTGCCATTGAACTGAATAACTATTACATAACTATGACACGGTGTAACAGTCAATGAATTATCTATAATCTATAAATACTCATCCGAACCGTGCTTATGGCACCAACATCTGGCTCCCCTAAGAGTACTTTACTCTGAAACACCGTTAAATAAAATGAAGCGTTATAGCAAAAACTAATAAATAATTGTTCATGACGCTGAAACTATGACTGCTGCATATCGTCTACTTTCCTCTTAACTTCACTTGGTAAGTCTTGTAGATGCTATGGATGGTGCACATCTAAGGCCCCTTGACGTGGGTCGATCCCAGGTCTCTTTCACTGCCTTCTAGAAGCAATATTAGCTTGGCGATCGTTCTCTCCAGGATTGACGTTTTGACCATAATATAACTTCTAACACCCGTGCAAGGTTCCATTTCCCTCTAGGAGTGTTCTCTTCTACAGTTAAGACGACATCCCCTTCCGCGAAGTTATTTCATTTTATTTATTTTATTTATTTTTCCACATATATAAATACCATAATTACATGAATATACGGTTGCAAGTGGCGAAGGGGTCGAAATAGAAACCATTAGGGATTGCACATCTTCGATCTCCCTGTAGGCTCTGTAAATATTATTTCTTCCACCTTGTCCAAAAAATATTAGCAAGGTACTGTACACGCCTCCACGAAGGTAAACGTCGACTTTCTGGACGTTACCTGGGGGCGGCATCAACACCTTGGATTTCATAGTGAGAATGTGGTTCGGCGTAAGTGGGGAAGGATCGTTAGCATCAACCTAACCCTAACCTAACCATGACCTGTCTTGTCATGTGCATGACGAATGATCAGATTTTTGATGTGTCATTTTCTAGGGTCATAATAGGATGCTTGTAAACCTCTGATAACTCTTCTGACTTGCTAAGCCTACCTCCAACGCGTAGTAATCAATCTTGACCAATAAAAAGATCAATGCGTTAAAACTGGCTGTTCTTCTTGATCTCTTTTTTTTTTCTGGCCAATTCTTTGTTCTCCAAGCTTTCTTCGCTAAATTCATTCAAACATCGAATTCCCTGCTGAATGTCTTCCCTTGGACTACCTTTAGAACGGTGACTTTAGCCTTATCAATTCTTCAACTGCATGTCATGGGGCTATGTCTTGTTTTACTTGCATGATCTGCACAGGCTGCAGTTATCTTAGCTTGCTGATTGATGCGCTTCGGAAGCAGTTGTACATACATAAATACATTTTATTTATCCTCGAATTTACATAGTAGCTGAAATAAGCTAATATCTTCAGATGATGTCACTGTAAGAAGCGCTCAAAACGTTGTAGAATCTCTAGCTTGTCGTCTATAGCTGTAGCACACATGCTTGTCCTTTCCACGTCTGGATCATCGGAAGTCTCTTCGCTTGCATCTGCTTCGTATTGTGGCCATTCCTTCTCAGGCTTCCACACAACGTTGGGGCCTTCTATCCATCTCCGCTGCTCAACAAAGTGTTTGATCCTAAGGCCACGCGACGAACTGTCGGCTGGATTTGTTTTGCGTCTACATAACTCCATTTATCAGTATTGGTGTGGTTCCTGATGGATTGAACGGGATTTGTTACGAAAACTTGGAAACGCTTCTGCTCGTTGCTGATGTATCGCAGCACTGTCGTACCATCTGTCTAGTGAGTTTCACTTTCAATGCGCTCGTCCAACTCTTTAACACGTAAAGCTCCGACTCGAACTGACGTCACAGCTGCTGTGAGCTCTAAGCATAGTATTGTAACCACCTCGATAGGCGCAAGGCGTGCCTTTCCCAATCCGAAATGCGCAGTGAATTTCACCTCTGTCGTTTACTTGTCTCAGGTATGATACGTGACCGTAGCCTCTAAACTAGCGTCTGAAAAACAGTGAATCTGTCGTGAGATTACCGTGCCAAACTTGTCTGGCTTGAAGCAGCGTTCCATAGTGAACTTCTCCAGCGAAGGTAACTCATTTCTCCAATATTCTCAGCGTGTCCGGTAATCATCGGAGATATCATCATCCCATTCCAGCTTCTCCTTGCACAAGTGTTGACGAATCTTCTTGCCAGGTAACAGAACTGGTTCTGTTATATCCAAAGGGTCATAGATCGAGCTGATAGTGGAAAGGACACCCCTGCGCGTTAATGGCTTGTCCTTGTGAATGATCCGGAATCCTAATGTACCAAGTTCCACGAACCATTTCACGCCGAGTGTGCGTTCTAACGGTAACTGGTCGTGACTCAGATCAAGTGCTTCACTGCTTTGGCTCTGTCTTCTTAGGGTCTTGCTTCCAAGACAACTCTCTTGTTGCTGATGAACTTTGAGATTGAATACTCCTCTGACACATACATGGCTGACATCACTGATCCGCTTAACGGCTTCGTCTGTTTCTTCGGATCGGAGACCGATCGTCAACGTAGATGTTATTATTCAATACTTGGGCGGATTTGCTGTCCACTTCTACCTCGAAGTCATCTGCTGAGCGCCTGAGACTAAAGTTGGAACAACTCGGCGAGGAAACAGCTCCAAATAAATGGACGTTCATCTGGAATTCTCCAAGGTGTTGTGACATATTTCCATTCGGCCACAATATAAACCGCAAGAAATTCCTCTGGTCCTCAGGAGCTCGCACCTGGTGAAACATAGCTTCCACGTCACCCATAAACGACGCCGATTCTTGACGGAATTTTGTGAGAACACCAAATAATAATAATAATAATAATAATAATATTTATTTACCCACGATAAATTTACAGCGTTGCTGATGTGGTCGTGCTTATAACTACGCTATTCTACCCTAATAATAATAATAATAGTAATATAAAACTAATTAACTTATTCTATTCAGTTATTTACAGTAGTTCAGTGTTTCTTTTAAGATTAATTTTAAAACTATTAAGTGATGCAGTTGACCTTAGGTCGTTACCGAGACTGTTCCAAAGCCTCGTACCTCTGTACGTTATTGACAATTTCAGGTAGTTGGTTTTCGGTGTGGGTAGACTGATACAGTGAGTGTTACGTAAGGAGTATGTAAGTATTCTCTTAGGAAAGGCATTACATAGTACAGGAGGAGCTAGGTTATGAAAACATTTATGTACAAAACAGGCAAGTCTTAGGTTATAGTAATAGTTCTATGGCTTCCATTTGGCAGAGGCAGTTACATCCTCACGTGGTGTTAGCCAATGGAGTCCAAAAACTAGGGAACATGTAAGGTCAGAGCGTTGGAGCAGTTCTTCATTTACCGATGTCCCACCGAACTTTGAGCTGCATTCGAATATATACTACGCGGATCTTGTAATTTTGTTGGGGTGATGCACTCCGTGGTAATGTATGTACCATACTTTGCCTTGTTCGGCAATTAGTATATCAGCTGGTACCTGTATTGCGTAATCCTTAGCTATGATATATATATATATATATGTCATGAACTTGTCGTAAACACTGTAGAAACGATCATCTTTAATTTAACAAGCTTTTTTTCTTTAAACAAGTAGCTCTCTGTACGACTTGACTTCTATTATTAGGTGATAATGTCCTTCAATGTGCTTGATGTTATTCTTGACCTTTTCAAGGAAACACTTGACATCTTGAGAGTGACCGAGTTCGTCAGTACCACGTGTCTCACTTAAATCTTATTCAAACATCGTGTTCAACGCTTGTGAGGTGACAATATCTTTGACGGAGTCTTTTACCACGAAATGATGGTTAATGGCGTCTTGGAGTTTACTTCTCTTGCAATGATTATATTACTCTTTGTATTCGCTGTATCGTTAGACATGCACAAGGGTCCAATTAACGTCCATCCTGTAAAGGTACGATTTGCAAAAACCCACCGTCCTTGCTTCACACGTAATGCCTTGGTTCGATAGCCTTTGGACAGTTCGATGCAATTAATAGTCCAACATGTAAATCTGGCATGAAAGCGGGTATCATGTCAGCTATGTGCTTGCTATACTGCCATCTTCTTGCTGTTTCTTTCTTGGTATTTCTTCTTTTGAAGCCGGGATTTCATTTCTTGTGTACTGATGTCAATGGTAATCGAATTCAATTGTGACCATCCAAAACTGAGACAACTAAACCACTCACAACATTTGTCACTTGTAGCTTCGGACCATTCACTGCTTTTTATCATAAGCTTGGTGTTCGTTCCTTCTACCTCAAGTTGTCTTCTCACATCTTCCCATACGAAGATTCCAGTACTGCAGTTATCGAGCATCGCATAGGTTATAATATGTTTGCCATTTGCCTTGAGCCTAACTCACGGTTTCGTTTACGACAGTAGGGGCGTTGGTAACTGTCGTGGTATTGTCGGTTTGCGCACCAATCGCTGTTTTTCTCGAAAATCTGACCTCTCGGCCCTTGCCCTGGTTTTGCAAGCTCTCTGTTCTGCGTCCAGTACGATAACAGCCGTAATACCGTTCTTCTTTCTTAAGTACAGCTCTTCTCTCATCAATATATTTCTTCAGATATTCTTTGCGGTCGACCAGATCATGCGAACCTTTTCATAAAATGCAGGTGGTATTGACAGCCATCTTTAACGGATGTAAGATTCGTTATTTCTTTACTGTAACTGCGTCCTCTTGGCTTGTTAAAGTATCTACTTGCAGTTATTCTAGCTCTGCTCGGCTTATCTGCGGATTGTATCCTGTCAAGTGTTTCACGCGAAAAGACTGGACCTATAGCTACTTTGGCCTCAGCCTTAAACGAGTTGGCGAAGGCAGTAAACCCAGGAATTGTTGCTTCGCGTTCTCTCACTCTACTTCCTACTCTTCCCCATCTGTCTCGCAGCTTATAAGGACGCTTGGTTACCAACGCTTGGATGTTGTGAGGGTGATCTATTATGGAGAGGTATCATAAGGAACCCATTGAACTTTGACATCTCGTTAGGAAAGTAAATAGGCTATCAAGGGCCTCTGGTTGACCGTGCTTGGATCAATCTGTAACTTTCGTAGTGTATGCATTAGAGATAATTTAAGGGTCGCCATACTTTTCTATAAGTAACTTCTTTGCGTCTCAATAACCTTGCATTGCGTCACTGTGAAAGCAGCCTTTAATCATCGCTTTTTGGTTCTCTTCTAAGTACTGCTCCAGAAAACGAAGTCAGACTTCATTTGACACGATTCTTGCTTCAATATGAGATACGATACCTGTCATGAAAACATCAAACCGCTATGTGGGGTCACCATAGAACGTATTCAAAGTGAGCGGATATAGTAAACTCTGCATTGCAGTACTGTTAACATCTCCGTTAGATCGGTTTGGTTTTCAATCAGACTTCGTAAGCCGGTTGGACGATTCCTATCAGACGCCGCTGGAATCTCCAGCTCATATTGGTCTGTTTCCATGGGAAACAGGAGATGAAGGAGGGGCCTTTACACATGTCGGAACAGGCGGTAATAACTGTGGAGGTGTGGCTGGAACAGTTGCGGGCGATGACTGAGCCTTCAGGTTCATAAGTGCTGTAGTAAGTGGGTAGTCGTCCGGTTGCAAATTCCGTTTAGATGACTCCTGTTTGGCGTTTACTGGGGTTAGGGTGAGGTGATAATGGCCTGGCCTTCTACCACTCGCGGATTCCCGAGGCACCTCGAACTCTGTATACGATTGTTCCCTCACTTGAGCAATGCTTATTTCCTTCTGAAGTCGCAGCCTTTCGACTTGATTCAGTATTGGACTGCCTCTGCTCAAGGAATTAGCTTTTGCAATAAGATCAGGTGCCTTTGCCCTCTCTTTAACTCTTGCGAAGGCGCTTGAACGTCTCGATATTCGCGAAGACTTTGACGTGACGGATCTCATATCTGGCTCAGTGTGATGTATCATTGCAATAAACATCGATCACTCTTCTATTTTCTTCTTAAAATCCCATATTCTATGGACTTGCTCGTCGCGCCAGGCGGTCACTGTGGTTCTTTCTTCATCGCCGCTTAGTTGATCCAACCAGGCGCTATAAACACTCTGCAGTTGTTGTAACAAACTTTGCCTTCCTAAACCAAACTTTGCCTTCCTAAACCAAAAACTCAATGTATGAAAAAGAGTTTCTCATACAACGGTGCAAAGTTATGGAATAAGCTTCCAGCTGGATTACGCGAAATGAAATCGCCTGTTTTCTTTAAGAAAGAAATTGCGAATACCACTCTGCTTGATGGTGAGTAAATACATGTACATTTCATTAGCTAGTAGTTCAAATAATTAATTATAAAGACTTAGTATTTTTATTATTATATAATTTGGATTAGTATTTAGCATTTAGGGGTTTATATTCTTAGAGTTTTCTTATTGGGTATTTTGAATATTTTTTTAGTCTCGATTTAATTTATTGTATTACCTAATTACACGGCATCTATGGAAATCAGCGTGAAGCTGTTAGAATTTCCGTGTTTAAACAATAAAGTTATTTTGAACGGTTGGAAGGTTTTCGTAGTTTTCTGTAAGCAAGTCGATCATGTTTATCTTGCGGGGAATTTTTTTTCTGCAGCGAGAAAAATGTCGCTGGTGCTTACAAGCTTTTCCGTGTATTTTTTAGCCAGTCAGCCACCATGTATCATCTTTTATGAATCATTATCTGGCTTTTGAAATGCTCCTTTCTACTGATTAACATTGAGATTCAATTACAATACATTAATTAGTTACTTATTTATTTATCCTATTATGGTGACTAGTTAAACAACGAGCAGGAGTGTTTTATCGGCATGTGATATGGCAAAATAAAATTGATTGATTGATTGAAACAATATTTCCAATTCGGCTCTGCTTGGTAAATTGGTCCTTTGACGGTAGATTTTCTTGGTCTTGGACCGTCGTCGTCGTTCTGTGTATCGGTGCTTTCAGACACGCCAATCGATATACATTTTACATCGTTTTCAACGATTTAATAGCACCAAAACAACAAAACAACAAAATTCCAAACTCGTACGTTTACGCGGTGTATGACGAATACGGTTGAAACGATGTGTTCAGGTGAGGCCGGTAGACTATTTTCCTGGAAACTTTGAAATTTACACTAAAGCTACAAACATATTTTTACAGTACATAACAAAGCTTAGCTAAATTAACAATAGACTAAAAATACACTTCAAAAACGTAATCTAATTTACATGACCTTGACATTGAACTGAATCACTATTACATAACTATGACACGGTATAACAGTCAATGAATTATCTATAATCTATAAATCCGAGCCGTGCTTATGGCACCAACAGTCTGTGTAACTTGTCAGCTAGTTCGAATTACGAATTCAGATTACGAATTCACAGACTGAATGAGAGCATACGAGCTCTCATTCGCATTTCCTATCGTACGATTGTACCAAAAATAAAAAATAAAGAAGCTCACAATAGCGATGTTTCGTGTTGATAAACATTGCAATTGTTATGCTAATGTGCCAACCATGATTTGTAAAGCCCGCTTTGTGTTAGGAACCAATGGATCTCTGGTTGGCGCATTAATGACAATAGATGACGACACACGAAACACGAAACGCAATATCATGGTGAAACAAACGTCAATAAAATCTCAATAAAGCCTTGAAGACGGAACCTCAAGAGAAAGTCCATCGAGCTCTAAAAGCATGCAATAAAAGGACAAGGGTGGCAATTACCTTAAACTTCGATTTTGTGTGGCTCTGGAGACAACTAATTATGTTTTCATTATTCGCGCTATGAAAAAGTATGAAAAACTCCGGGGGAAAAGAGCCATAAATTTAAATATTTTTCCTTTTCCTCTCTTTATCGTGTGCGCATTTTTACTGAGCGCTTTCATGTTTTCGGTGAAACACTTCACGAATTTTTCTTTTTTTTTCTTTTTGATGATTCGGCTTTCGAAAAATGTCAAACTTATATGTTAAAAATACAATAAGCTATTTCTGGCGTCGAAATATACCCTGATATTTCTTCCGCGGATATTGTCTGTCCCGAGAAGAGACCAGTTCCCGAGGACGAAGCTAGGGGGAAATTGTAAGCTTCAAGGTTCAGATAATGTCCAAGGTCAAATATCAGGGCATATTTCGACGCCACAGTATAGGTGATCGCTGCTTCAGTCGTAGGTGTATAGGAAATAATAACCCATGTTTCAGTAGCCAATCAGAGCGACCGAAAAGCCACTCTTCACTGGTGTGGTATATACTAATCGCTGATATTTCCGGCTTGCGAGAGAAAATGTCGGGTTACGTGACGCATTCAACTAATCACGCGCTAGAGAAAATATTAAGAGGAAACATTTTACAAAACCGCGTATTGGCCAGGCTAAAGACTGAGTTTTATGCAGAGCAAAAATAGATTTTAACAAATATTTCACGATATTGATGTTGCTTTTTGAATGGTGAAAGTTGATCTGGAGTGTTAATCCAAAGCGAAAATTTAGTGGTATACCTGAATATGTAACACCAAACTTAAGGCGGTTCACTGGCTGTCTAAATTTACAAAGAAAAACAACAACTATTTTTGGGCCCACTCTTAGTGAAGGGTTTATGTTATTTGTGTTTGTTTGTGACTAATCAAATATAAATTAGAGTGTTAATGCAAAGCAATATTGTTTTCAAATATTAGTGTGTTATGCGACAATTAGAAAAATCCCCTCTTAATACCTAAATGGAGATATACTTAAATTATGGCACACATCTCGACAGGTCGAACCTGAACAGTTGTGATCATACTTATCCAGTTCTTTACTTAGTACTGTATGGCAGGCCCGAATTCAGCATGTCCACAGGCTCTCGCCGTTATTTATACATGTATGGTATCGATAAATCCTGTTGTTATATGGCAAGCCATTCTCAATGTCAAATCGAGTGTTTTGATTGGCTGGTGCTCGATCGGGATTTTGCCGTATACGGACCGTTACCATGATAACCGTCACAACTCGCATATTTTGGTCTAACTAATCTCAGGGAATTGAAAACTAAAATCGAGCAGGGTAAAATAGAAATAACTAGGCACCTAGTGATGCAGTTTAAGGGCACAAATATCGTAATAACACAGTTTTTAAAAGAGAGAAAGCCGGTCCATCAAACATGTGACCTGTAAATATAATTACAAATTTATAATTCTGAATTGATTCTGACATCCAACATTGTATTTCCATTCATCTTTTGTACTGATTTACGAAGAGCTGTATATCGACAAATAGATCCCGGAATAAATATTCTGAACGGCTTCCTCTACTTTGGTATTTAAATTTATGAAATTTGGTACTCACATTGTGTTACGGGGCGCGAGTTACGCGAGTCACTTATTTTCTCATTCTTTGTTTATCACAAATTGCCATATAATAAACCACTTTTTAACCTCGCCCACTCGGTCTTTACGGCAAAATATCAGACCACGGTCTTTTTATGTGCAGACCTCGCTATCGCTCGTTCCGTATTGTCAAGACCTCGGTCTGATATTTTCCCGTAAAGTCCTCGCTCTCGGTTAATAAGAAGTTATTAATACTCCATCTTTTCCTTGTTATAGTACTCTGCACGGCAACCCTATAAAAGAACAGGACATTCTCAAAGACGCATTTGATGATTTGAGGAGTTTAGAATATCTGTAAGTAAAATGACTATTCAGTGTTTTAATCTTTATGACTATTTAGAGCAAAACGCAATTATTGATGTTATGGCATTCATCTTAGAAAAATACTGCACGATATATGTATAGATAGCCTGAACTATTGTAACAAACAATATTCCCTTTGCAAATCAAATCAAATCAAATCAAGTGGTTGTACTGGAGGGCAAAAAATATGTCTTCATTTATTTAAAGGCCGGCTTCTACCAAATCGGTATTGTTATTAGCAAAAGCTGTTTGTATATGCTAGTTTTCACCTACAATCGATTGCCGATCTTTCTAAAACTGCGTTTTTAAGTTAATAAAGACAGCTTGCTCTCCAGCATCCATGGCAACGCCTTCCCCACGAGCTCAGTTCAATTGTTAATGAAGTATTATATCAGCATATGACTGCTACCTGTTCGCCACGAAGGGCCTATTTGAAGGCACAATGTACCTTTTGCAAGAATGCACTAATAACGTGGTTGTACTGGATGGCAAAACAAATATTACTTCATTTATTTAAATGCATTTGTACGAGGTCGGTAGTGTTATTAGCAAAAGCTGTTTGTAAATTCTATTTTCCACCTTCAAACGATGTCGATGTATATAAAACAGTGTTTTTGAAGTTTGTTTACCAACCAATAAAGCCTTTCCCATGGTAACATGAGCCCAATTCATTCGTCATTGAAGTGATATATCAGCATGTGTCTGTTTCCTGCAAAATTTCCTATTTTACAAAAAAAGTTCACTTACTTACGATTATAAAGACAATTGGTTCTAATGACAGAGCAGAAAAACGGAGCGCATGCGCACTAGGCACTTTATTAAAGGTAGAGTGGAGTGGTTTAAATCTTACTTGTCCCATAAAATGCAAGTTACTTTAGTTAGTGGTGTCAGCTCATCAGCCAGCACGTACCCGTTGGTATCCCACAAGGAAGCGTATTCTTTATCATCCATATTGATGAACTGCCAACTTACGAGGTGCTGCGATGTCTCTCTTTACGCTGATGACACAGTCATATATTTCTCTTCAAACGATGTAGAGGACCTTACGGACAAATTGAACTCCGACCTGAAGGTTTTTAGTAAATGGTTCAATGACAATTTATTAACTCTTAACGTAGATACATGTAAATTTGTATGTTTGGTAGTTCGCGTAAGTTAAGTTCCATTAGTGGTTTATCGCTTGAGATAAACGGTTACCTCCTAGAACGGAAGGAATCTTTTAAATACATCGGTATACAAATACAACAGAATAGGAGCTGGGCTGAACATATTGATGCCCAAAGCAAGAAAGTTTGTCAGAGGCTTGAAGTACCACTGCGTGAAAAGCAAAATTTTCTAGAATTTTCGGGTATCGAATACTTCTTCTTGATGTCATGTACACCTAGAGTATTCAAGATGCAGTACACACGTAACGTCCAACTGAGATATTCGTATTGAACATGTAAGAACACCTCGCATATAAATCCTGCCGGAATATTCTAGAACGTAAACCTCGTGTATAAGATATGTCTAGAGTATGACGATCGCACTTGATGTACACCTAACGTTTGCGGGCCGTCAAACGTATACCTCCTGTTTGAAGGTCCTCCATTTTTATTGGGCTAGAAATTGGTCTGCCAGGCAAAATACAGTTTTATACTGAGCTAAGCTCATCTCAGTCAGTGATAATGATTCGAAGAAATACGTATACAGCAATCAACTTCAGTACCTAGTCATACAGCAAAGGAGAACATCGATAGCCAAGCTTAATTGCAATGAATGCAAAGGACACTGGTTCAGACGTCCCCTTTAACTGATACTTCTCGAGTATGATGACTACACTCCTATTCAATAGAGTATTCTTTGACTGTGCAATCTTCATTCGCCTGTAATTAAATAACGTTCGTGCCTCGAAAACCTCAGAATACTAGCCGCCTAGTTTCCCGGCCCCATACTCTCGAAAATGTACCTGACGTAGTCATTAGCATTTATGGACTGTCCAATACCCTTCGTTCCCCTGTAATTACCGTTTTTGCTTTAATAACCCCTAGAGTACTAGAAGTCTCTACAAGTACTAACTTCCCGCATGTACTAATCTATATATAAATTCGTCGTAGTCAGTGTAGTATTCTTGGCCTGACTGTATGCTTTTTTGACCCTAAATTTTGCGTTTACGGCTTCAGTTAAAAACCCATAATTCTACTAGTGTAGTTACAGTATATTCTCGAAAATTCGTCATATTCAGTCCCCCCTGTATTTCGCATTTACGCATAGAAAACCCCATAATCATGACTAATATATACTTCCCGTATACTCTGAAAATTCCTTGTAGGGCTCACCCCCTGCGCCGCTACGCCAGCCTCACCCAGCTGAAAGATGTTAATAAAAGTCTAGTTTATATGACAAGGATTTTGGGCACGGCAGCACACTCCAAACAGCCCTACGTGGACTGTATTGTACAATTCACGAGCTCGATCCACACTAGATTGATCCTTAGCATTATAGTAATCGATACGGTCTTGCCCCTCGACCCAGTCGGATAGTTTTTCTCGTTCTTCTTCGAATGCAGCCTCATCGGCTTTAAATTTCTCGAGGGCTCTATTATGTCTTTCAGTCTCTACTTCAAACGCATCCGGGCCGGTAAGCGCCTTTTCGATGTATTTGCCAGCGTAGTTCGCTGCAGTAAAAGCGATTGCGGCAGCAATCCATGCCATGGCTTCGAAACGAACCCGCTACTCGATGGACTTTAGATACCCTTTCTCGTCTATGTATTTCTTAGCAGCAAGGCTACCAGACAACACGGCTACCCACTTCACGTAGTTCAAGACGTTAGATGAAGGATCGCTAGTCATAGGCTCTTTGATGACTTTTTTTCCCGACCCAGCCGATACCTGCCGCAAGTCCAATCAATATAGCAGCGTCCGTTACTGTTTTCATAAGGTCGTTCTTAACCATAATTGTGTCGTCGATAATACGTAGAAGTTGGTGTGGCTTCAAATGCTATATCATACCTTCGATTTTAGGGCTACTGCCTTTGGTGATGACTTCTTTGGTAGCATCAGTCTTCCTATCAGCCGCGACTGGCGAGCAACATTTATTGAGTCTATCCTGTTGCAGCTGCGTGTAACGCATATACTGATAGTATTAACCCACCAGTGCTATGCTTACTCCAACTGCGGCGAGTGTGGTATTAGCCGATATGTTATTGGCTATCCAGCTTGGCTTATTGTCCTCTTCTTTGTCTACTGACACCGCTGATGAGGCATGAGCGAGGTCGGCTTTAGTTAGTCTTATTCTTTCTCTTATGGCTTTACCAGCAGCGACGCGTTTTGGATTTTTTTCTTTTTTAGGCGCGGTTGGTTCTTTTGTGATGAGGTCATTCGGAGGGTCCACTTCCATCTTGTAGTATGTTGTCGGGCGACGTAACTTCAATTGTGGGGTCGCTACTAGATGGGGTAATTACCGAACTAGGCGGAGTAACTACTGAACTAGATGGAGTGATTACTGGACTAGGCGGAGTAGCTACTGGGCTAGGTTGGTTAGCTACCGACCTAGATTTAGCGAGTTCTAGTTCGTGGATATATCCTGCTAAGTCGTTCCACCCACTGTTGTAATGCCGTACTGATTCGATCAACCTACGCTCGCAACCATTGTGTATTGTTGGTCCAAGGCCGCATAGTGAGGTTTCTGCTGGCATCGCTGGAGTGGGGGGAGTTATTTCTTCCGAGTCTGGTCGTAAGTCTTCTAATTCATCTATTAACTTGTTTCTTTTCCTGTGGAGTATCCGTTCATAGGCCAAACTTACGAATATCGCGCCCAGCACACCCCAATAAGCTATGGTGGAGTCGACATCGTTTCTGTCTAGGCGGTCCAACTTTTCTTCTATGCGGGACTTTTCTACGTTTTCATTCTGGCACTCCGACATCTTGCCGTATATCGACAGTCGGGGTGGCTTCAATTACTGTTTCGAAAGGCGATAATTTATCGATTTCTATATGGTTAGATACGTGAAATATAGCACTAGCTAGGGCTACGAAACGCCCCGCTTTAAGAGACAACAAGCCAGCCAAAGAAGAGGCTTCATTGCGAACTATACGATCCTCTTTTAAGTCCTTTAGTAGTGCTGGTTGGGAATCTATAGGTAAGAAGTGCGCGATTACGCGAGTAGCTAGGGCCATTGCATTATCGATTAGACTGCCTGTTACATGTTGAGCCACAACGGCCTGGTACCTTCTGTGTAGTAGTTCTATGTTCGCATCAGATAGTCTATGGATATATCCTAGAGAGTACGCTTTCCCAAGATATTCCTTCGTCGTACCGGTCGCAGCTAAAATCGCAAGTGACTCCCGATTGTCAGCCAACATATCCGCGGCTGCGGAGCAGCTTGCTTCTGCGGTTGATACCATATCTGTTTTGCTTTTTTCAGATGGCTCCTCTTGTAAATAGTCTAGTAAATCTTCTAAGTCTTCATCCTTAATTTTTTCACCCATCTTACTTCAATATACCGTGACATACCATGGGTGAGGGGATCTCCAATACGGTCGAAAATGGGTGCCGCAAACAGAAGCATATATGGGCAAACTTAGTCTCGAGTTCTGAAATAAATATCTTCTTGTCATCTAGTGATATTCCAGCCCCGTAGTCGTCAAACAAATCCTTTAATCCCGGCGCACTTGCGATGCGAAATGCCACAAAAATTGCGCAGTTCTCGCGAAAATCTTTACATATACTTTTTTGTGTTTGTGCTGATGCCCAAATTGAAATACCGATGTGGCGCGCAGAAAAGGCTAAGTCAGACAGCTTATCGGTCCTTCCTTTGACGTCCTTGCTTGCAGCACAATCATCAAGGATAATAAGCGTGTTTGTTCCTTCGAATTGACACGCACATTCGCGCAGTGTGGCATCAATGTCATTCTGCGAAGGTGCTATATGAATGAAGCGCGGATGTCCACTGCCGAAACCTTTGTAGATTTTATTGTGGGCGTAGGTGGGGCAAATCAACACGATATAATCGAACTTAAAACGAAATGGCCCCCGCAACTGATCGACTATAAACTTAGTCTTTCCACAGTTTGTGGGGCCGATTATTAATGCGTTAAAGGGAATGTGTTCTGTTAATATATCCATTAATTATTAACATTTTGCAGCATCCCCTGTTCAATAGTTGCCTGAGCGTCTGAAAGTACGAATATATGCATATTCACAGTCCCTGCGCTGCCTTTGGTGCGATGAATCCGCAGGCGGATATTTGCCCCCGTATCTAGTTGGGCCAGGCCATCTCCATGAACCACACTGTTTTGAGAAGTGCGGCAGTCGATGAGTATGGCGAACTTGTTCTCGAAGAACTTCTTATGTGTCATGGATGTGGTGGCTTCTCCGTTTTGTCGTGCGCAAAACCAATTCTTTGCCGACTTCCATAAATCCCTTGGTAGCATACCAAAAGAATAGAGAGCATTGGGGGTGCCGTTGACATGCACCTCGACCTTGGTGACGCCCGGATTTACGAACTTCTCGCTGTCTCGGGTGCCTGCAGTATGTGGATCCACAAATAGAAGGAGGATACCAGTGAATGATCGGCGAAGTATGTTAACGCTTTCAGATACGAGCGTGTCAGTTACTAGGTTGACTGAGACGGTCTTGAAGTACTCGGCATGGTTGTACAGGAAGGCTTTGCCGCTGTCGTAGACTCCCTGGGCCTGCACTGCAAGATCGAGACTTTCGAAGACTTCATATTCGAGCTCAATGTTTGAGAGTTTATATGTGCCTACTTTTGTGCTGTCAGATCCGACTATGACGTCTGTGGCTGGTGCTAGCGTCAAATGGAAGGACATCTTGTCTCGAATCGCATGTGGATAAAGGGCACCATAGGTTGTGATAATGTCGTGATCAATAGGTATCTTGTAAACGCCGCCATACGCAGCAAGTGTCACATTGTCAGCTGCATCCGATTCGCCTTTATCACCAGTATTCGAGCGAAGTTTGTTAACATTGTCAGATTGAATACCCTGCTCTATGCGATTCTCTCGTTCTGGGGCAGATAGGTAGAGATTGCTATATACCTGCAGTAGATCTGGCCTATCACAGGCTTCTAAGACGGTAGTGCCCATTTTTACGGCTCGCTTTGAGACTAGGCAGCGTCCAACGTTGGCCACCAAACGGTTGTTGACATGACCACCAGATAGGGTGATATTGGCACTGAGTGCTAGACTGCCGGGTACTAGAACCCTATTTCCGCCTATCGTGGGAACATCGACAATCAAAGTTTCCCCTGGATTGGCCACTGAAGGGGTGAAAGTTACGCGATGGAACACACGACTGGCTTTGAGAGATCTACCTTCTCTAGGAGTATAGTCTGGATGGAGATTTGATGATATCATGTTTGTTTCACAAACTACCACGCAAACTGATATTAAATAGATAGTCAATACTAATAGCATATAACATATTCAACGTTCAATATGGAAGAGGAAACTACGACTGAGGAGGAGGATAGGCAAAAATGGGTAAGGTCTCGACCGAATGAGAATGAGTCACGAGATAGTTGGTGGGATAGGTCGAGGCACCTATTCAAACACACAACAGAAAGCTTCCGGGATAAGTTGTGGGGTAGTCGGGGCACCGAAAGTGAGTACATCGAACTGGTCAAGAGGGGCGACGATCAAAGTTCGGCAGGGACAAGCGGCGAGACAGAAGTAGCAAACTTCGAAAATTCTGATCTATTTGATGAGGCCTGGGGCAAAATCCGTGCTAAGTTTCCAGAAGTCGGTCAAAGCAAGCTAGATGCAACCATCAACAAAAATAAAGTCGTAGTGCGAGTTATAGGTAGAAAAACTCTCGTCACCTTAATAGACGAAAATGGTATTATCAAGGCAAAGATGCCTGTAGAGATGAGAAATGCTCTTGGACCTCCTGCGGGAGAGGTGTTGGAAGAAAAGACTGCCGAGGTCGATGAAAAAGAGAAACAAAAAGCTAAGAAGGCAAAAGCTATGAATTCACTAAGTAGTGGAACGCCAGAATACGAGGTAGCAAAGAACGAAGTAGTAGCACTAGAGGATCAGATACAGGAGCTCAATCAACAAATCGATACCATCAAAGATCGTATGTCGTGGAAGGACCACATAAAATCCATCTTCAAGAAGTATGGGGTTACAGCGATTGGAGTGTTGGTCGTTGCGGGTACCGTGATTGGTGTTATCGTTGCCGAGCTGTCAAAAGGTCTGACTAGCGTGGCTAGGGGGGTTGGCAATGTGTTGAAGGAGCTTGGAAAGAAGTTGGGACAAATACTACCCGGAATGATAGGCGCTATTGCAAGTTTCATATTCCGGACCGCAGGTGAAGTTGTTGGCTTCCTTGCCAAGAATGTATGGCTACTCATTGTGGCCACGGTCATATTCGTAGTAGAGCAGTATAAATCATCGGGACGACGACGCTAACGAAATATCATCCATGAGGCTCCGGCAGCCACAATAGCAAAAATTGCCAGATTGGTATCATGCGGGTTGGTTTGGGGCGCAGTCACTGGGGTAGAAACATGCGTGGCAGCTACGCTATGTGTATTATGTTGTGGGACTTTGGGAGGTTGCTGTGGTGGGCGTTTCTTAGGGGCGGGTCCTTCCATAGATTTTGGTGGTGGGGTTTTTTCATCTAGGTTGATATCTTCATTTATTCCGAAGTCGATGCCGGATGCATTCGCCAGTTGCAGGTTGTTATTATAACGCGGTATACTCTCTTTGTTGATAATCATGCGGCTGGGTATTAACAAACACCCCTTTGCAACTGATAGATCAAGACGAACCTTTGTGTCCTGAATGTCTTTTTGATATCGCACTAGACTGTCGACATCCTTTTCAGTGATGACCTCTGTCAACTCTTTATGGCATTCCTTTTGGACATCGAGAGCTCAGGCCGACTGTCCTACGATCGACCTTCGAAATACGAACTGGGACCCTAGGACACAATGTACCTAAACCATTATAGATTTGTTGATTCTGACTAGCCCTGCATTCGTCAACCCCTTTCCCAGCTGTGGAACGAACCAATTATACTGCTTCTCCGCCCTATCGTTACGAATGAACTTTAACGGAAACTCATAGACGGTGCGACTCTCCTCAGGAAACTTGAAACTGCCCCAGGCCACTTCGAATCATATGAGGTATTGTGCGTCCCCCACTTCTCTTGAGCGTTCACCAACCCTCCATGCATGTATACATATACGTCTCCTAATCCCCCATTGACCCCTTGGCGTAGTGAGAAGTCGATTTTGTCAGCATCAAACTCATCCCTAAGCCTGTCATATACGATCTTATTCCATGGAGCGTTATTGTTCTTATTAAAGATAGAGTTTCTAGGGAGTGGAACCCCCAACTTCCACAGTAATCGTCTGATTGTGTAGAAAACTTGGTCCAGCTCTTGAAAGATATCTCGCGTTTTCACCATGAAGTACTGGTCCCTTGCGACGTATATCTTGATAGGTCGTAGGAGAGGGGCTATGTCATCAGCATCTCTATCCCAGGGCACAGCCGGAACTCGATACTTGAAATCCGTCCTTCTGAAGGGGAGTGGGAAACCCCCAACAATCACATGTTTTTGTATATCATGTGGCTTACTATCGCTTTGTGCTTGCAGTTTTTCGGCTGCCTTATGCGACCGCTCATCTAGTACCCTCACGTAAGCTGCTTTGGTACCAAGGGCTATATTAAGCGCCCTACCTGTGGTACCAAGCCAACCCATTAATTTACCTCCTCCATCCACCGTAGGAGGCCCTGCCTCTGTGAACACCCGGTGGGACATCCCCCGGTCATTGAAATTGACATTATCAGAAGTGGGTTCGAACCACCTAAGTACGGCCTCTGGAAATAAGACCTTGAACTGCTGCCAAGCCTTATCTGATATGCTTATTGAACATACGACAATACTCTGATATTGAAGTAAACTTCAGGCTTGAATATCAAACTTGAAGTTTAATATGGTAATCTTATATGTCACCACCACCTCGGCTGACCATACGGTCTACTTTGACCAACCTATTTGTATCCACAACATTTCGCTAGTTGAGGTCACTTTTGAGAACAGTTGGTGGAACCTAGAAACGGAGGCTACGTTCGAGTGGGAGACTGATGGTTTAATGCTCCCATACGAAATCTATCCGGGGTCTCATAATATACGTACGCTCAAGCCCTTATTAAACTCTGCGGCGTTGAATAACGTTGTAAGCTTTATAAACATAGGCAGTAAGAGGGATTGGATCCTAAAGGTACAGAAACCAATCAAGTTCAGTAAAAATCTCTGCGAACGATTGGGTATCGAAGGAAATGAAGAGGTGGAGGGAAACGTATCGCTAAAAGTGGGACGCTATGACCTGGTGAACAAAGATATCGACACGATGTATGTCTACTGCGATGTGGTGGATTCCAGTTTCTCGCTCCTAGAGGGAAATCAATCAAATGTCCTGGCTAACTTTAAAGTACGAGGCAGCTGGTTCGATAAAATAACCTATTATATAACGCCCCCACTAACTGTCCGAGCTCTAGGGATAATGAGAAACAGCCTTCACCTGGTAATTCGCGATGAGAAAGGCAATATTGTAGACTTTCATGGTCGACCTATTCGCTACGTATTGAAGATTGAGTAAATCATACGCATATCATATATGATGGCAAGCGATTCAATTCAAACAATTCCAACAGCACCCCCGATTTATCCTCAGCTCACTGGAGAGAATTTTCGGCTGCAAACAGTCCGCGATACGCTTTCAGATGTCGAAACCCAAGAAAAACATTACGAAGGTGTGCGTAAAAAAATTGCCCGTGGGCAGGGAATCGTCCACGGTATCGCTGTGGCCACAGGGAGCCTATATGTGCTTTTATCAAGCTCGGGTTTGGCGGTCGCTCTAACCGGCTATGGTGTCATAATTGGCCTGCCACTTGGCGTTATCGGTGGACTCTGTGGGTTAATATCAGCCTCTACGACTGTTGGGGCTAAAAAGCTCGGAATAAAAGTTTCTAAGCACGAGAAAACCGCTATGTTGGCGAGAGCGAAAATTAATACGATTAGTGGTCTCGTGTCGAAAGCCCTACGTGATGTAAATGTGTCTGATTCTGAATATAGTCTCATCCTCGCCGAGGCAGAACAATACGAGGCTATGAAGGTCGAAATTCGCCATAAAACTTCGGCTAGTTCGGCTGGTTCGGGACGAACCGGTGAAAAAAGCGTGGAACAAATTCGAGCCGAACTCAAGCAAGAACTGCGAGCACAACTTGGGATAAAAATCGAAATGTCCTATGAGAGAGACAAACTTAACGGGGGTTTTATCTTCACTTTGCTAAGAGCAGCTGCGCTTAATTCGTATGTCTGGGTAGTATGTAAATTTCAGTCTCGATTTCGTCAGCCCCTAATTAACATACGGCAGCTGCTCTGCAAGACATAAATACAATTTTTGCTACCAAATATTTCGTCTAGTACATGTAGCCCAACGGGTTTAGCGCTGGGCTTGCGATCGAAATGGGAGCCGTTTGCAAGTCTGGTGTTCGAACCTCGGCGGACTACATGTGGAAGATCGGCTTGTATGGGGTAAAAAGCTCCCAGCCCCACACAAGTCGTAGCGCGTCGGTCGATGTGGCAGAAGTTGAATAATCACAGTAGAAATCAGCGGCCAGAGTACAAGATACCTGTGTGAGAACCAAATGTGGTCAGAAGCTGAACAACTACAGTAGAACAAATACAGTAGAACAAATACAGTGAAAGCCGGGCCCGGCAGATAAGCAAAAACCTCTCTAGGAACGAAAAGGCGAAGGAAGGAAAAAGGAGAAAGTGGTTCCTAGAGAGGTTCTGGTGACACCAGTTTTGTTTTTTCTCGCTTTCGTTTTTCGGCGGTTGTACCCTTTCTCTAATAGGGGTTTCTTAATGGTTACGGTAAATTTGTGTTGGCGGAGGTTTTTAGCGGGGGGATCAGGGGGGCTTATATAGGGGGGTGAATTAGAACGCCCAGTGTCTATACTACTACAGAGATAACAGAGAAACTACACAGCAGTAAATTATAAGTCATTTCGGAATATTTTCACACAGCTACCACAAACGGCCGTCAATACATCTTCGGAAAAGGATACGCCATTCGGAAAGGATACGCCATTCGGAAAAGGGTACACGACGCTCGGTAAAGGATACGCGGATACGCCACGCTCGGAAATGAAATCCACCTATCCCCAATAACTTGTTCCTGCACATGCGTACATCCACGATTTAAAAAAGATAAATCAGGGAATTGGGATTATCAGAAGAATAGAACATCTCCTTCCGCTAGAAGCTAGATGGACTCTTTACAACAGTTTAATTATTCCATTGTTTGATAATGGGGATCTCGTGTGGGGTGATAAGAACAATGAAACTGTGATGTGTCAGATACAATCTCTGCAAAACAAAGCGGCTAAAGTAGTTATGGATGTACCCCCTCGACGATGTGCCACTGGGGCGCTTGCAAGACTGAACCTTCAACCATTTTCAGAAATGAGACACTTTCATCGCCTTGTCAATATGTATAAATGCATGAATGACCTTGACTTCGATTTTATTTTTTAAGAAAAATAGTTAATAACATAGTTATATTACACGTATCAGGGACAATTTACATCTACCCCATGCACGCACGCATTAACTGGGGCAAACAGAAGTTTATGTATCATACCGCATATGAGTGGAACACTTTGGAGTTTACTATTAGAGAAATTACTTCACCGTCGCTTATAAAATCCAAAATCTGTAAAAAATACAAATGTTGTAAAGTTTGTTTTTAATATTATAATTTTTTTAATTGTAATTTTTTATCATGGTTTTTTTAATGTTATGTATTTTTATATTATTATATATAGGTTGCAGGGCCTACTGAAATCTGCCACGGCGAGTAGGCTCCCTGGATAAATACATTCATTTATTATTTCATTATTATAAAGGTCGATCCTCACTCTAGACAAAAGTCTACTTTGGCTAGGGCAATTGAAATATATTTTCTTGACTAGTTAAAAAATAATTGTATTGTACTCTCGGAGCTGCCCCGTTCTTAGCTGTCACGTTGTTGCATTAGATAATAATCAGATTTCGCCCAATATTCACTCGCTCAGAAGATAATACAGCCAAATGCACGTTTTGTAAACATGGTGCCAAACCTGTTTACAAAGGTTTCAGACAGCTCTTACATTTGAGAACGTCAATGTGTATATGTTCCTTTAGCTAATTTTCCCAAAAATGTTAACAGCAGGACCATAAAAGAGTCATTATAAAGCTTAGCCATGTAATTGAAATGATTGCGATTGGTATTTGATCCCATTCCTGCAAAACCCCTGAAACATCCTAGGGTTTAAGTCTATATAAGGCCTACGAGGTTATTATTGATTTTGAAATATCTCAATTGAGGTACGTATGGATGGCCAAACAAAGTTTTGGATTCGGTCTCATATTCATCCCGTAATCACACATAACAGTTCGCAAATCTGCCACTCCCTTTCAAGTTGGACGGGCACTGGCCATGGTAGAATGGATCGATTCCCGGTTTTTCGTCACACACTATCGGGAATTTGACGATATTATGCTTTTATTTTGAGCTAAAATCTTTGGGTGTGGGAAATTTCCTCAAAAATCGAACAGCCGAATATATATACTTTAACTACATGTACCTTGGCCGAGCTTGCTGTTTTACTGCTGCTGGCCATGGATGGCTTTATGACAGTTGAAATGGCCTTAACAACACTCACAACAACGTCTCCAATGCACTAACGCTAGGTCTGTTTACGAGCACCGAATCCAAACATTCAATTTCAAGTTTCATTTTATTTTACACTGATTCAAGAATACAGGGATAAGAGTCAATACAAGACCAGTTATAGAAGATAGATAGGTAATAATAAGTAAGGGAAAGTTCATTATTTATGGCTGGGGGGGGGGGGGGGGGGGAGGTAAATCATGGGTGGGGGGCAACAAAAGTCTTAAGTGCTTTTTTATGGGGGTCATCAAAGATTTTACCTACTCCTTGGGGGGGTCATCAACGTTTTGACATACCTGTCATGTAAAATGAAATTGCTGTTGTAATGCTAAGCCAATGTTTAGTGTCAAGAACACAGGAAACCAGTGTTTTAGAGAGCAGTAAAATCTTGAAAATTTAGGTTCGGGCCTTCGGCCCTCGCCACATTTTTTTAATGTGTTCTGCTTTGTTGACTTTTATGCAGGGTGCTATTCTCTAAGCTTATGGTCAAAGGTACATCGCCATAGGAGAGATAATGCATTGGTGTTCAGGTGATTAGTTTAATGCCAATGCTGAGCTCTTTTTCATTTGTTTATTTGAGACTACGGAACAATGCAATATGATGCAGTAGAATGCAATACATTTGCACAAATTAATGGTACAATTTCAAGTACCCATCCAGGAACGACGTTGAGGTAGAGATTTTCAGAAGAATACCTGTATATATGTGTTTTCTACTAAACAAAGGTACTGTATCATGGAAAATACCATAAATCTAGAAACATTAAGAGTAAATTTAACAGATTACATGTATATGCAATTTGCATTCTTTCTTGCACATCCATCTTTTTTGTTTGGGGGGTGGGAGGGGGGGGGGGGGCAATAAAGGTTTGAGCAATTTTATAGGGGGTCATAAAAGTTTTAACAAGAGAAGCAGATGAAATGCCGACCCCACCCCCCCCCCCCCCCCCCCCCCCCCCCCCCAAGCCATAAGTAATGAAAACTCCCTTACAAAAGAAAGAAACAATTAGTGCGCAGTGACCAAAGTAGTCATGAAGCTTTCGAGTTGGTCACTGCTAATTGGAAGACTCGGAGGATTTTCCACATCATCATGTGATCCGATAGCCTAAAAATGCAATATTGAACCTATTACTATAAAGGCGGATGGTGCACGTGCACTACAGTGTAATATATATGATAAATAATTAGATTATGTCCCTAAACGTAGCTGATATGTATAGCCATGATCGTAACCTGAGTTATCGCTCCCCTCCCCTCCCTTCCCATCCTCACTAGGAAACATGATCGAGATCATCATTGTCATTGCAAGTGTCATTGGCTGAAGGTGTACACTGAATAAAAATATAATACTGGGAAAAAAACTTTAACCCTGGTTGTACATAAAACAACAGTAAGGACTGATCTTACTAATGCAGAACTTGGCTGAACCGGTGGCATATCTGATTGGCATAAGTATGTTGGTGTTTTTATAATAATATAATAATAATAGCAACCTGATAAACTTGTGGCCCTATAACAAAGAATTTAAATTTAAATTAAAGAATAAATATATGTTTAAAAACTACTATAAAATTACAGTAACAATTTGCAATAAATTTAACTATTTATTAATATATGTATAAAATGAGAGAAACTATTTTAAAAGACTATATGCTAACTGTAAAGTTTAAAAAACTAAGAAGATACCCCCTCCCGCCAAGAAAATACGTGCCCCTAAATATAAAATATACAAATATAATAACTAGTACATACCCATCCCCACACCCCCTCCCACATGACAAATAAAGGTTTAAAAATTAACCCGAAGCTATATGGAACATTAAAAACATCTAAGAACATATATGGGTATGATAAAAAATATAATCCTAGTTATCGACAAAGTACTGGATCGGATAGATCCAATTCACACCTAAAATATGATTGGCTGGAGGCATCAAATGCCTCATTTAAAAAACAATAATCAGGAGTCCATTACCAGAAGCGTTCCTATGTCATGGACTGGGCCCCCAGCACATGGGTAGATGTGGCTATATTTAGAATTGCTGGTTTCCACTTGACGTCATAGCCACCATGTTGGTGCCCTTAAACAATAGATTCCTCGTTAGCTTCTTTTGTTGGGCCGCCATGCCCTTTGTCATTTAAATCTCTGGGGATTGAGTGAAAACCAGAAATTCGAATTCCCGCGGTGAAAGTGAGAAGAATAATAATGAATAATATCGAGAAGTGACGTTAGTTATCTAATTGGCTAAGACAGCATGGCCTTTGTTTATTTCGCGCGAAATGCAATTCTAAATATAGCCACATCTACTCCTGTGCTGGGAACAGACCCATTGGGGGAAGATGGAGGCTCCTGGTAATGGGCTCCTGCCAAAATATACTAAACAGACCATGTGCCAGCTATCTTCAATTCAATTCTTTATTATGCTCATTACATAGATAGGAGATACATGATACTTAAAAGTATATACATTAATAGTAGAACTGGTTATTTACAAAATCATATATTTAATTGACATTTGAGCCTGGAAGCTAAATAAACCATAATGTTATCGAGTTAGCCCCCACCATTTTGGTTCTAACTATAAATGGATATTAGGAAAGAGTAGAGATATAAAGTACAGTATAATATAGGAATAAGTTCGAATAAATGATAGTGAGATATTGAATATTGACCCAGGTGTGATGCTCTGATAGTAAATATTGTTTTACAAATGACCTAATTTAGTGTTAATCGGAGCTAACTCCTTTTTTAACATTTCCTTAACATCCTCTGGTGAAGCCATAGTGGCAGTTAGCGTCTAGTATTCGGAGACCGCTTTAAGCGTGGTCTTCCGCCATTACGATATTGACTAAATATTTATTGATGCTGTGAAGCGTGTTTTTTTTGTTTCATCAAAACACCAGCTATGCGGCCGTAACTTCTGTGCAAGGTAATCCCGTGGCGCCGAAATCCATCCAGTTTATTACAGCCGGCGAAACATAATTATATAGAGACGGCAGTGAATTGCGATTGTTATCCTTTAATAAGTAGCATTGAAAAAAGGTCTGAAAAGCTGTGGTTCTGGCAAACTTCAGTGAACAAGTGAGAAAAGATGTGGCGTAAAATGTCATATATTTTTATTTCGCTTATCGGAATTTTTAAAATATTTGGAAACGACTTAGTGCATTGTTAAAACTGGAGGCTACAGACCTAAACTGCCAGCAACATAAAAATGGAAGCAGTTTCTACAGAACATAAAGAATTTCGACCATTTAACTGAACCTCAAGATTAATGGCTTTGAATCTCCCGCCCTGACTGTTAAAAGTTTGCACATCAAATGTTTACAGCACCAAGACTAAAAGTTGGCCACTGTACAAATGTTCAAACCGTTTTGTTCTCAACATGTTAAATCAATGTTGCAACCATTTGACACGCACACTTTCAACACCTTCGACAAAATGTTGAAACAATTATGGTGAAAGGCGCTTAATTTATAAGCTTGAGAACCGAGCAGTTAATTGCGCTTCACACACTATATTAGATATTCATTACACATCGGCCAATGAGGAGCGTTCATTGTGGCCACGTGTACATACATAGAAACTAGGTGAAATCACATTGTTAATTATGCAAGTGACTGGGCATTGAAAGAGAGGGAAATTAAGGAAGTAACACAAAAGCACTAATTTGCATATCGTGACTAGAAACGATTCCAATGTACAGGAAACTCTTCATTGAAATCGTGTCTAGATATAATATGCAAATTAGTTCTAGAAACCGTACTGTGAAATCGTTTCTAATCGATTCTATAAAATTTGTCAAATTGTTTGAAATCGTTCTATAAAATTACAAACTACAATCAATGACAGGAGACATCAACTTTCATGCCTCAAATTATTACTTACATTATTCAAAATAAATTTAATAAGTAGATGTGTTATTATCTCCCAAAAGTTCCATCACAGTTTCCTCACTGGCAGAACAAACACAATTTCAGTTTTGATGTAATAGTTCAAAGCCGACAATGAGGACTGGACGGGATTTCAAGTCCGCGCAATTAGTTCCAGTCCGAGGCGCAGCTGAGGACTGGAACTAATTGCGCGGACTTGAAATCCCGTCCAGTCCGAATTGGATGCTTTAAAATGACATCTCATCCTCATTAATTATTCGGGAGGGATGTTGTTTTTATTTCGGGTACAGGTTGACAATTGATTTTTTTCATCATAATTATAGACTACAAGGGTTGTGATTGTTATTTTGTCACGGTCATTTCAACAAACGGCCTGATAGCTTAGTGGACAAGACAGCGGACTAGTAGTCAAGAGCAGCCATGCGGATGATAGCCTGATTTTCAGACTGTCGAGGTCGTCCGCTCACTTCCTCCCACCTCCCAGTCTGATGGACTTTGACACAAACCGTGTTCTGGTCATTGTTTCATTTCGACCAATCAGAGCGAAGGTTTTATTTTTTAGAGAACTGAGGTATGCATGGAATGTGTAGTGCAGCCTGCATGAAGGTGAAGCCAAATGGCGGACGATACAAACGGACTTGATATGGCTTTGGAGAAAGCGTGCGAAACTTTCGTCATTTCTGAACTATTTCCCGAACAGAGAAAGGCATTATTATACTTCGTTTCCCGGAAGGACCTTTGCTACCACAGCTGCATCTATAAGGCGACGACCAAGTCGAGAATCGAGAGAGGAGAAATTATGTAGTCTTTTACAACTTCTACAGATCGTCAGAATCACGGCTCTTTCATTCACTGCAGAATATGTTCTACAGCTTCAAACTTATAGAAACAGAACGTGGAGAAACATGTTGTCCTCAGACGTGTACCGGAAAAATCTGATAGGAAGCGCTATCGATATCGCGATGTTTATGAATCTACCGCTTTGTATTAAAATGTGATGTCTCCTAGAATGTTGGCATTTAGAAGACCAAATATTTCATGAAATGTAATGATTTTTTTACAGCAGTGAACACACATACTGAGTATGTTATGGTAATAGTTTCACGACATTTGGGCAGTTATTTATGTCTGCAACATTTTTAACACACTTTATTTTGACAATTTTGCTGTCCTGAAAGCTGAAATATCTTAGCTTTTTCGCCTTAAGAAGACTAAATCTTTCATGGAATGGCATGAAATTTTTACAAGAGTGAACACATATAGTCAATATGTCATGGTAAAAGTTGGATTACATTTGCCTAAATATTATGTTATCAGAATTTTGAACAGTCTTGATTTTGACAAGTACAACAAATCCGGTAGTTAGATCAGTGTTGTGACCATGCGCTTGAAATACTGTACGGTAAATCCTATTTAAAAAGTTCCTGCTGCCCAAAAAACCATAGCAGCTCAAACAGGATATGGTTAGGGTTAGTTCTGAGAAATCGACATAAGTTTGAAGCTGTAAAACATAAGAATTCTGCAGTGCAGGAAAGTGCGTGATTCTGGCGAGCCGTACTAGAAGGCTACATAATTTCTCCTCTCTCGATTCTCTACCTGGTCGTCGCCTATAGATGCAGCTGTCATGGCCAAGGTCCTTCCGGGAAACGAGGGGTAATATTGCCTTTCGCTGTTCGGGAAATAATTCAGAAATGCCGAAAGTTTCGCACGCTTTCTCCAAAGCCATATCAAGCCCGTTCGTATCGTCCGCCATTTGGCTTGTCCTTCATGCAGGCTCCACTTGACATTCCACACATACCTCAGTTCTCTAAAAATAAAACCTTCGCTCTGATTGGTCGAAATGAAATGACGTCAGGAACACGGTCTCTGCCAAAGTCCATCAGACTGGGAGGTGGGAGGAGTGAGCGGACGACCTCGACAGTCTGATAATCAGGCTATGCGGATGATGGTTCGAGTCACACTCTGGACACCGATTTTTATTTCCGTCTTCTCCTTCACTTCTCCATGTAAAGTCATACTTATGCTGTAATCCTGTAGCTTAATTAGGCCCAACACATGCATGAATGATACCCAATGAGAACACAGATGAACATCACTAGTGATTTGGATCAAAATTAATTCAGTCCTAGGACTGGAACAAAATTAATTCAGTCCTTGGACTGGAAAAAAATGGTTGAATGTAGTTCTGGGAGTACTTTCCGGGTTTCAAGGATCGTCATATGATCGAATTCTGGGCACATGGTTGGTTGGTTACCTCATGAATAATTAATGAGGATGAGATGTAGATTTCTTACAATAATCCCTCCCCCCCCAAAAAAAAATATGTATACTCAATTTTCCAATGAAAATTAAGATATGCTGCTCAGACTATTAATTCGGAATTAATATTGCAGTTTACGTTAGGCGAGGTCTGTACAGTAAATCCCGAGGTCTGATATTTCTATGTACAGACCGAGCGAGCAATGTTAATATTAAGTGGTTTATTATACGGCTTATTTCCTTTGAATTTTGATGTTTGGTCACTTCCGGTTTACACTTATTTCCATTACGTGAAGCAAGCAAACATGCATTTGTGCCAGCGTTTTCATTTTAGTGACGCAAATGAAATGAAAGGAAAGGAAACCACGAATCAAACTAAACTCAGAAGATACAACTGTAAATATTGTCGACTTCGAGGCTGGGTCGTGTTTTTTCAAATTTCGAAGCGCAGAATTACCGAGAATCAACCTTAGCTTAGATTTGTTGATGCAAGTGTACGACAAAATTATAGCTTCTGGCGTGGTTAATTTATGAGATGAATTGTGCAATCGACATGAAAACGAATGAAGGCTGCTTGAACCGGTTTTAGGCCACTCCGGTTTCTGATCTAACTGATGACAGAAGTTGATGAAAACGAAGGGTCAGCATCTACTGGGGTTCATTGTAAGGGACGTTTTACTCCGTTGTTTCTTCCGGTCGATTCGTTACTTTCCCTTACTAGTATCCAAAATAACTCAAGCTTTTCCCTTCGCCGCTTGATATTTTTCCACTCCCTAAATTATTTGTCCTTGTCACCAAGACTTGTTCAACACCTCTTGGGATTATTTTTTTCGTTGGTAACTATACTCAGTGTTATTGTTTTAAAACAAGCCGAGTTAAGCGGTAATCTTTTTATTCTTCCCTACTTACTATCAACTTACGAACTTTTAAGAATATTTAGCCTTTCTGGTTTGCTGTGAATGCAGCTATTTTACCCTGCCTTTCGTGTTGCTCTTCATTTTCGTTGTTTTGTAAACAATTGTATTTTCGTTATCTTGGTAAAACAATTGCATTTCGTTGCATTTTTCAAAACAATTGTATTTTCGTCGCTTACTTCATCACTATATGAATAAAATCACACGAAGAATGTTCGTCGTCATTTATCCGTCTATGTCAAGAACTCAGTTGTCTTTTATTGAAGCATAGCGCTCTGTTTTCGTTTGCACCTTTGAAAGTCGTTTTTTTTTATCCTGCTTTAATTTAGTTGTATGGATTTGCGCTCGGTAGCTTATTGAAACCCGCGCCGTCGGTACATTACTCACTGTCGCATACGAAGTTCTATAGGCGGGCTAATTATTAATGTCCAAACATCTTGACCGGCTATTGCCCAATCAAAATGCAAGAAGTGCCAAAGCCATATAATAAACAAATATAGTCATTAATATTCTATGATCTTTTTAACTGTTTTTAAGATCATCTGCGTTAAACATTATATATTACGTCTGAGGTTATTAAAGTCAGTTATTTTTTTTCCTCAGTTCTCTGGACAGCTTCATCCTCTGTTGCTATGCAAAAAGGGCAATACGCAATTTAAAATGTGAATCATCTCCCAGCGAATTCTCGAGTTGTGCGGACATAGCCCTGAAGAATGTCGCGATTCAGTTAAGTATCTGGGTCCTTGGATTCCTGGCCACCTTTGGTAACATTGCCGTCATAATATGGTGGACAGTAATAATGCGACGGGAGTCTCGGGAAAATAGCAGAGAGTCGCGAATCTCGAGCAAGGAAAGAGAAAGCTAATATCCTAGCACTCCTGCTGTCCAACTTGGCATGTGCAGACCTGTTGATGGGCGTCTATCTCCTTGTGGTTGCCGTATACAATGCAATTTGGAAGGGTGAATATTACCAGCATCATTTTCAGTGGAGATCTGGAGTAAAATGTCAGATTGCTGGAGCTATATCTACCCTGTCGAGTGAAGTCTCGGTTATGGTACTGGTCGCCATCACAGCCGTCAGAATAAATGCTATCATGCTAGACTTCTCAGCTCTGCGCGTGACCGTCAGAGCAGTACGATGTGTGTGCATTGCCATATGGGTGGTTGGTCTTGTTGTGTCCTTTGTACCGTTACTTGCCCCAGGTTATTTTACTGATAAAGTCTCTGGGTTCAGCTATTACGGGCGTTCAACTGTTTGTCTCCCGTTGCAGTTAACTTCAGACAAACCAGCGGGTTGGGAATACTCTGTTGGTGTTTTTAACGTATTTAATGGTGTGGCCTTCCTCTTCATTCTATTTCTTACATCGCCATGTTTATTAAAGTTCGGAGATCATCGAAACGAGTCCGCTCTACCAAGAGAGCAGATTCATCTTTGGCCACGAGAGTATTTTTTTGTGGTGCTCACAGATTTTTGCTGTTGGATGCCAGTGATAACACTCAGTGTGTTATCACTGACGGGTAATTTCGACGACTCCACTGGACTGGCGTACGCATGGATCGCAGTGTTCGTACTTCCCGTAAACTCTGCCATCAACCCAATCCTCTACACGTTTTCCAGTCCAGAAGTCAGGAAAAAAATCTGGTCGGACATCCTCCAGTGGAGAAATCGGGGAGGTGAGTTCAACGGACTTATGGCATATCAAGGTATCAGGAACTTGCAATGCCGGGAGCTACTTCCTAAAAAAAAGTGGTATTCTGAATATATATTTCGTTGTAAGATTTTGTAATAAATATAGAAACATTTGTCTTAGCACTGACAGTTTGATCATCAAATCAAGATTATACGATTATTAAAATCCCATAATTGTAAATACTGAAGAAGTCTTGAAATTGCCTTCCTCTCTGCCAGCTTTTTAATAACCTTAAATTTCACAGAAGTTCGCAGAAATGTTCACGTAGCGAGAACATATGTTTAAATAAAACAAAAATCACTTTTTAGCTCCGGAAAACATTTTGTATTGCTAGCTCCTGAGCCGCTGTAAGATCTAATTTGATAGAGTTTTGAAACGTTTCCTCACCCTTTCACCTCAATAACTCGTTTACTCACTTCTTATGACGCGACCGCAGTGAAGCAAAACATTTAACATACGCTCTTTCCTCTCCTCGTTAGAATTGTGCTAATGTATTCGTTTTATTATTCAACTATTATTTATTTCCACTTTTATTTTCATTGATTGCGTTCCACTCCTATACTTATGTGATGTTCATGTTCTGATATGTTAACCGTGATATTCATGTTCTGATCTGTTAAAACCGCCTCCCAGTTACGGCTCAGTGGTTAAGCTCCGGCTTTAAACCCTGCCCGGACCAACACTCAGGGTCTTAAAATAATTGAGTAGAAGGTACTGCCTTTGTGAAACAATCTCGTTCTCGAACTACAACGGGGTAGTTCTTCATGTTTTCTCGGATAAGGACGTGAAATCGTAGGTCCCACATCACCCTCAAGTTATATAGCCGGTTGTTCTAGTTCTCTTGTGTGACTTGAAAAATGGGAAAGATAAAAATACCTCAGTCAAGGGACAAAGCCAAGGTGAAGACCTAGAGACGCTTTGAATGCCAGCATAGTTAGTAGTAGCCTGATTTTCAGACGGTACGAGGTCGTCCGCTCACTTCCTCCCCCTCCCCGTCTGATGGACTTCATAGACTTTCGTGTTCCTGACGTCATCAACCTTTGTTTTTACAATAAGCCAATACGAACACGCGTAAGAATTGAAGCGTGAAGTGTAGAACAGTCGTGCAGTAGCGGCTTTTACTAGTTGGATCTATCAGCTTTCATGCACTGAAAATAACATTCTACAGCTTCAAACTTCTGTCGATTTCTCAGAATGGTATCCTGTTTGAGCTGCTGTGGTTCTTTGGAGAGCAGGAACTTTTTAAACGGACGTTTGCGTGCAGTATTTGCAGGACAAGTGTATGAGAATGCATACAAGAAATATCTGCCTCGATTCCATGCCGTAAAGTTTGTTACTCATAACTTAGAACTTTTACGCTTTTACTTTTATTTTTAAAACGTTTTGAAGCTTGATACGTATGCCGATTAGTTACACAAGACCCTAAAGTTGTCCTAGTCTAGGTTTTTTGGTATCAGAGATTGTTTTAACCGGACTTTTTGTGCAAAGTTTAGATGCCATTGCCATACGTGAACTTACGGAAGTGTGTTCGTAATTCTGAAAACAAAAATATTCATCCAAGTGCCATGAAACTTTTTCAATAACATACTCAGTATGTGTGTTCACTTCTGCAGAAAAATCATAATATTTCATGAACGATTTGGTCTTCTAAAAGCCAAAAACCTAGGAGAATGTTTAAGATCTATTAAATGCATGAGATTTATAAGCGGAGGAAGATTAGTGATTTACCAAAGCCCGTACATAGATTCACAAACACATCGTTCCGATGAATGAATGATTCCTTTGCTTTCTTCTGCTCTGGATATAGCTTCGAAATCCTGAAAACTTTATGATTTCAGTCGACACACTGCTCAAATTCTTCCCCAACGCCATTCAGAAAAATATGCGAGCACATTCCTTAAATTCCAGACTTTGCCAAAAGTGTAAAGTTCGCTCTGATTGGTTGACATTATGACGTCAGGAACACGAAAGTCTACGAAGTCCATCAGACGGGGAGGGGGAGGAAGTGAGCGGACGACCTCGTACCGTCTGAAAATCAGGCTAAGTTAGTAGAGGAGACAGCGATTTGCAGGCGCCTGAAACATCGTTTCAAGCGATTCAGATCGAGTCACCGTCAGACTTTACGTTTCCGTCTAAGCTTTCTTAGCCCGGGTTTCTTGGAAACAAATAGTCTCTCGTCCGGCTCCTATCAGTATCTATTTATGTTCAGATGTGGACCACTCGGCACTCTGTCTAAAAGTGAAAATACGAACCCTTGTCGGGTTTTGCGAGGACTTCTATTTAGCTATTTGGCTCGTAGTCGTATGCATTGTTTGGCCATGTTTTGCTTTTCTTTTTTCTTTGTTTTCCAAGCGAAGGGCACCTGCTTTTTTTTGAACGGAGCTTTTGGTATATGATAAACTACTGCTAAAACTACATTTCTGTGCGAAAAAAAAAATCCCCTCTTTTTCGTTTTGAAGGTATCCGGTAACATTAACCATTTGGGGAGTTTTACATACGTTTTACGCATGTAACCTATCTGAAATAGCTGAAAATGGCATTTCAGAGCTTCTATATTTCAAAAAAATATATAAAATATGTTCGTTCCTGGGCCGTTCCCTGAGTTGGCAGAACGCCCAGTAAAATATAAACTGATCGACATCTTGAGATTGTAACGGCTAATTACCGCGAGAAAGGTCTCATTTCGTTGGCAGAAGGCCCAGTAAAATATAAAGTGATCGACATCTTAGAATTACCGTGGGAAAGGTCTCATTTGAGATAAACTAAGTCTCTAGTCAGGATTCCGAGTCAGGATCCGAGTCAGGATCCGAGTCAGGATCCGAGTCAGGATCCGAGTCAGGATCCGAGTCAGGATCCGTGTCAGGATCCGAGTCAGGATTCCGAGTCAGGATTCGAGTCAGGATTTCGAGTCAGGATTCTGAGTCAGGATTTCGAGTCAGGAATTCCAAGAAATTTATAATTACCTCTAAATCGAGTGTGGACAACATGCGCGGACGGAGTAAAACGCAGGGTGTAGGGCACGCAGGGCACGCAGGGTGTTCAAAAAAATAGAGTTACATAATTTAGTGCCTTTGGAATATCAGCTGGAGATTGCAAAGGTCAATTGTTCACATGGCAAATATTATGCTAATTTTAGAGTGAAAGTAAAAGGGTAGCGACAAAACGCGAGTGGTTAGAGCGCTCGTCTTTTAATCCAGAGGTCCGGAGTTCAATTCTGGGAGCGCACAATTTTTGTCGATTTTTTTCTTCTTCCTCTTTTTAATTTTTCTTCTTAGCGTTCTACCTTCCACACCAGTAGTATTCTTTAAACCCACCATCAGCCAGCTACAAAATTTATATTCGCTCCTTGCCGTGAAGTCATTGTTTACCTGATTTCTGCCTCGTTTAATAGCGTAAATTAAATTTCAAGCTAAAACAAACAGACTACGTCAGTTGAAAGAGAATTGTAAACTCAGTAATCACCGAAAATTTGAGATTCATATGTTAAATATTTATGGTGAAATTGACTTTTTCAAAACTGTAAAATGGGCTGGGTGACAGAGTTATTCTTTATAAATTTTGAGATTTTTAATCGCTCATTCCTCAAATTATTTATTACACTCTCGCGTACTCGGTCGTTCACCTACCGACTGAAATTAGTGCATTGAAATAAAATATATGTAGAGAAGATGCGCTTCGGGGACAGAAGTTTTTCTTTCTACCTATATCTATGGCGCTCAGGTTCTCGGAAAACAGTTCCTTGCCTTTACTTGTAGTGGAACAGGTAAGGTAAGTCAAGGCCTCGTAGGTTTTTAGATACTGTTTAATGCAACAGCAAGTAAAGGCAAAACTACGATAACAGTCTGTGTCACCAGAACACAAAGTAAAAATGTTAGACTTGCCACAAGTCAAACTCGCTACTTTCATTCTCGAAAAATATATGAAATTTATGGGTGGTCCACGGGGGTGGTCCATGGTCCTGGTCCATGGGCCCGGTCCATGGGGTGGTCCATGGACCGGGGTCTGCGTTTTGTCGCTACCCTTTTACTTTCACTCTAAAATTAGCATAATATTTGCCATGTGAACAATTGACCTTTGCAATCTGATATTCCAAAGGCACTAAATTATGTAACTCTATTTTTTGGAACACCCTGCGTAGACCTGCGTGCCCTGCGTGCCCTGCGTACCCTGCGTGCCCAGTGCGTGCTCTGCGTGCCCTGCACCCTGCGTTTTACTCCGTCCGTTTGCAATCTGATAAGGCAAAGGCACTAAATTATGTAACTCTATTTTTTTAACACCCTGCGTACCCTGCGTACCCTGCGTACCCTGCGTACCCTGCGTGCCCTGCGTGCCCTGCGTGCCCTGCGTGCCCTGCGTGCCCTGCACCCTGCGTTTTACTCCGTCCGCAACATGCGAGCCAGTGAGCCATGCGAGCGAACGATGCGAGCCATGCGAGCCATGCAAATAGAACATGCGAGCCATGAAAAAAAAAACTCACATACAAAAAATAAATAAAATACTCACATACAATTGCTGCGAATTCCAGTTATGAAATTATTTTTGAATTTTGTTTATCAAAGTTGATGAAGATCTGGTGGATTCCCAGTCTGGACACAAATAGCGACAGGTTTGAATTAACATATTGCCGCGTCGCTGTAGTGATGAAATATGTTTGATTTATCTCATTTTAAATGAACACTGTTCACTTTTGAAAACTCTTTTTGCTTAGGCTTTCCTCTTGTTAGATAACAACGATACTCTCGATCGTTTTGAAAATCCCAAGCGTAGTTTCTTGTATTCAGTAAAAGTACTGGAGAAGCCATTTGAGTGTTACACGCGCGCTGTACATGTCGCAATGCAAATTTAAAACAAATTCCCTGCCTTTACCTTTTATTTTAGATTTCAAATAGCCATATAATAAAACTCTTATTAACCGATATACCTTCGTTATGTTTGAAAATATTTATTCAACTGTTGCAAAAAGCTTTGCTAGCGCTATTGATATTTTATAGCTGTTGGCTGGTGGCTCGAGTTACCATGTGTTTTCAGGGCTAGGAGGTAAGTAATTCAGCTTCCGCCAGTGTGTGATTTGCTTGCCGGTTGTCGGTCAACTGAGAATGGGAGTGATGCGAGTTGAAAAATGCGAGTTGCAAGAAAAAAGTAAGAAAACTGAGATTAGAGTTCCTGCAATGGTAAATGCTTTTTGAGATGGAAAAATCTAATTTTCCGTATACAGAACTCCAAGTCAGTCTGGGTCCGCGGACCCATAAATCTCAGTGCGCCTGGATCCTAGAAAAAATGAACCAGCGTATACATGTACCTCGCTGGACGTTTATTTTGTTTCTCTTTACCCTCACAGTTATTCAGAGGTAAGTCCTTTCTAATTCTAATTTACAATATTTCGATTGCAATCACAATTCAGTTCAATTTATTACTTAGTTTAACTATTCCCTTTCTTCTATCTCATTCTTCCAGCGACGAAAAAAATGTGCATCTTGAGGAAGTCCTACCTCCACCCTCCACATTTCTAATGGTGCCTCCCTTGGACACTGAAAACAATTCCTTTATGGGAGTACCCCTTCCTCCATAAAGGTGAGACATACACTAGGGGACATGCAAAATGTCTCCTGGTGTGTGCTCACCTTAAAGAGTGTCTGGCTGCATTAATATATACATATACGTATAAATAATATATATATACACTGAAACAAAAAAACTCTGCTAAAGACTTATATATATCATATACATATATCCTTTATATTTTTATCAAACTTTCTTGACAGTTCATTTCTTTGGTAGACACAGAGAAATATAATAGGCTTTGTTTTCCTTTGTCTTTGACGGTAACGAAGTAGCAAGTTTAACCGTGAAATTCCGCCGTTTTGGTCTGCAAGTTTTCGGTCACACATTTTCAATAGCAAAATCGGTAGCCGGTCAGTCGCCTTTCTTTAGTAATTGCTCAATAATCTAAAGGACGGTTTACATGGCACGTTTACTGCTCCGGGGCAAGATGTGTCACGAGATGAAAATGAGTTGTTTTGTGTATGACTTTATCTCTTATAACATTACATTTTTTACAGAGAATGATTATAATCCAACTATAAATCAAATTTGATAAGAAATATCGCTGTGGGATTAAACGTGTTATGTACACAGGTCATTAGATGAGTTATTGCTGACTACCTTTTCTGCGAATCTAGGACACTGACCCGAAATACTTCTCTTCACAAATTTGTATAATTAAACCACCTCCCCCCAAAAAAGTCGCTGATAAAAAAAACGATAAACAATAAAGGGCAGTGCAATATTTACTAGAAGCTGTTCTCAATGACAAGTAAGTGCTGCCATGTGCCATGTGCCATAACATAAATATTAATAATGAACGCTCTAATTCTTGAAAAACTGGATGCAGTCGAGGGAAAAATCCATGGGCACAAAAGCCGAAGAACAACAAAAATCTAAATTAATATATTTAAAGGCACTTGTACGAGAACGGTAGTGTTATCAACAAAACCTTTTTGTAAATGCTATTTTCCACCTCCAATCGATTATCGATTCCTAAAACAGCATTTTTAAAGATAGCTTGCCATTCAGCATCCATGGTAACGCCTTTCCCATGGGGATCACGGGCTCAATTTATTCGTTAACGAAGTATTATGTCAGCACGTGACTGTATTATACCAGCACGTGACTGTATTATATCAGCTCGTGACTGTTCCTGCAAAAGGCCCATTGGGTCGAAAGGAGCTGATTATACCGCTTTGTGTTATAGCCAAAACAGTAATCATTTTGAATTTCACGCTCTTGGCACAAGTTCTCTATTTATTCCATTTTTGAAAATGTAATTATTAACGATTAAAAAACCTTTTAAACGCTGCACCGTTTTTTACGAAATAAAAACTAACATACTCTCAAAATGTCCTTTGTTCATTTCTGTATTAGTAACCCATGGGTAGATGGGTGCAATAAGTAGTGTGATCGTTTTAATAAAAAAAAAATGCAACACGGATATTTGGGTTCAGTACGATTCCGATATAATTTAAAGTCATTTCTGTATAAAGAGATACGAAATAACTCACTTTCATCTCGTGACACATCTTGCCCCTGGATCAGTAAACGCGCCGTGTAAACAGGCTACCTCTTCTGCTATTGAAAATATGTGATCAAAAGTGGCGGAATTTCACGGTTAAACTTGCTGCTTCGTTACCGTCAAAGATAAAGGAAAACAAAGCCTATTATGTTTCTTTGTGTCTACCAAAGCAACAACTGTCAACAAAGTTTGATGGAAATATAAAGGATATATGTATATGATATATATAAGTCTTTTGCAGAGTTTTTTTGTTTCAGTGTATATATAATGTATATATATATATATATATATATATATATATATATATATTTAACAATTATTCACTGAAGTCGAAGTGACTATTGGTAAATATTCACCAATAGTCACTGAGACTGAAGTGAATAATTGTTTTAGTATAATTTCATCAGTGAATATCAGAGAAATTAAAACTAGAAATTATTAGTCTGACTTCCGACCCTTTTATAAGTTTTACAAGCGCGCGTGACAGGATAGTTTTGTGACTACATTTGCATAATCACATGCCGCTACGGTTCACTGCACAAACCGACTCGACAGGAGACTTGCAGGGACTACAAGAATGGATTTGCTAAAGACAGAGAAATACCGAAAAGCAGTCCAAATGCACACTAGAATTCAAGTTGAAGCAGCAGTCCTCACTTTTGAGACCTCGAACCGTGTTACAAAGAGCGGAAATGCAGCGAAAATGAGTGGAAGTGGGCAAACTCGGCTGACTGAAAATCTGCCACGGCGAGTGCAAATTTATCGAAAGGAACCGCTTTCATGAGTTCACTTCAAAGGACAAATTTGCTGGATTATAGCCATCACAGAATCAAAGACAATGGTAAATCAAGAGACAAATGATTTCGGTATGAGATAAAACTTGAAAACACACCGAGAGCGGCGAGAGAAGAGCATAACAGCAATTTAACCGGCTTCCTGAATGAAAACTAGAACTTGTTGTTTTTCTATCAAGAACCACGGGGAAAATAACTCAAGTAAGTACACTGTTTTTAAGTCGAACAGTTCCAAAGTCTCGTTGTGTTATGTATTGCTCTAAGTAGACGTTATTTCAGTTGTGATTCACGAGGGCCGAATAAACTCAACCCCGGTCAAAACTCGTAAGTAAACTTTAATTGTTTGTGACGGCTTATGGATTAAAATAAGCTTCAAGTTTAGCCATACTTATTTAGTTGCTTCTTTAGTGGGTTTTGGAAAAGCTTTTTCTTTCATATTATTTATTTATTCGTGAGAAACATCAGTAAATATGCGAGCGGCCATTTTGGTAAATGCCTTGTATGTTATATTCACCTCCAGGCGCTCTGGAGGTGAATATAGCGACGTATGACGTAATTCTCGACCAATCAGAGCACGGGAATCTCTATATTCACTGATGAAATTATACTAAATATATATAGTGGCCCGAGTGAAAGCCCAGTGGGCGGCTTGTTCTAATATACATTCGATATAGCCGCTCTACGTAGCTGTATCGTAGCCGTATTTCAGTGCGTTCCCGAATCCATAGCGCTAAACCCATGAAACATCAACAGTTCTGTAACACACATGCGACTTCTAAATAAACTAAAACCTATAACAATCATCATTTCCGTGATAACCGTTGTTTCCATCGATTTTCCAGCGAGAATCGAAAAAAGGCACCCTTTGTTGATGTTTCCACAAGGGTCCGGCCAATTTTATAATTAATTTCCTCTCAGAATTCAGTTTCGCTCGTTTTTCTTGTTCTGTCATTTTTTTTCGGTTTAATACTTTTCTTCTTTACCCTACTAGTTCGTTCATGTCATTTGCAGTTCGATAAATCGTTTTTGCAATCCGAAAAGTAGTTTATTCAGTTCTGTATATTCGATTCATATCCGTATAAAGCCAATACATGTTCTGTTCGGTTTCGGTCAGTTCAATTTTCTCAATTTCTTTGGGTAAGGGCGTCAAACAGTTTCAACATTGGGTTCGGTTTCCAGTTCTATTTATTCTATTCATGCACTCAGCTCAGTTTTCTTGGTTCATATCTAATCATGTCCATACTCTACACTGAATTGACTCTAGTCCGGGTTCAGTTCAGTCTCTGTCCTCCAGTTCGCTCATACAGTTCTAAACTTCTCGGCTCTTTTAATCTCTGTTCTGTTTATTTCGGTCTGTTCATCTCGTTTCTGTATCTGGAGAATAATGATTCCGAAAGTTCGTCAAAATAAATGTTTTCTTTTTATCGTTAATCGGAAAGAAAGTCAAATTCTCTTGGACTTGGCTCAGCCGATCTTCGAAATTTCCACTCTGCACGGCGACAGATCATGTCTTTTCCCCGCCATTTTTGCCTGTAACATTTCAACTCGCAACACGCACTTTTCAACTCGAACTTTCCCTATCCCCGGTCAACTGAATAAGGACTGGTCAACTGAATAAGGACTGGTAAGTACTGGTAAGAATCGATTGAACTTTAATTTGTCTGGCTAAATTTTGTTTTTGATTAAATATATTTTTACCCTAAAATCCTGACTCGGATCCTGACTCGAAATCCTGACTCGAATCCTGACTCGGATCCTGACTCGGATCCTGACTCGGATCCTGACTCGGATCCTGACTCGGATCCTGACTCGGATCCTGACTCGGATCCTGACTCGAAGGATAGGTACCCTCGTCTCATTTCATTGTGACCTTTATACACGTGTGTACTTCGGATCGGAATGATCTCGGAAAGCAACCATAAAATTTCACGAAGAACACACACTCGATCAAAAACTTGTAAATAAGAGTAAACGGATTCTAATTCTACTTTAGAATTGAGGTACAATTTTAAACTATACATTTATATTTGTGATTTATTACACTCAACAGTATTTTATTCTGCCTTCGATACTCATCCCCTTCAAGAACCGTTCAACGCTAGACTTTGGCGTGAGACATGTTTGCGAGTCAAGTGGCCAAATATTCCCGGGAAACCAAACCTTTTGTGGAATACAGAACCTTGTAAACAAGTCCATCATTTCATAAAGTTGATTTTTCTGCCATCACAGTGTGTAGTCTCCGTGTAAAACACTTCTGCAGCTCTGAATGCCACTCGCCCGACAGCTCACAGTGCCTCAAACTCGTTCCCGAGGCTTCCTCGCTCGTATTCCGAACAGCATACGATTTGATATTGATTGATTTTTTGCTAACGGCTAGCTAGCTAGCCATCATTCACCCACCTCACGCAAAAACTCGTTCCTGCGCATGCGCGCATCCAGGAGTTAAAAAGGGTGTTATTCTGAATACATATAAAGTATGCCCCAACTAACAACAACTAATGCTCAGCCATATGACTTGTGTTTTAGCTCCACGGCTGCACCTCCCCTACCGGGAAAGACGCATGGAAAGGTATTTAGACTGAGTTCGGTGAAAGTGTATTATATATAATCATGGAGAATCCCAATTTCTTTTTTTAAAGATTTGTACATAAAATGAAAATCAGCGGAATACAACAAAGAATATGGACAATTTAAAGAACCTTTACGGGATAAATAGGCCCCTTTATTAATAAATAACAAAAACCTCCTGACAAATAAGAGATATTAAGGCGTTTTTTTTAGATTCAATAATAGAAAAGCCTTATCTTAGATAATCTTAATTTAGAATATTGTATAACCAACTAACTCAACATACAAAGGAAGAGGCTCCGTGGAATAATGCTCAGTGATTCGTGACAGGTTAATATAATATATTTAATTATTTTCCGGAGCCGGACATTTTTTTTAAAACACCATGCGCAGATATAAGAATATTATATTATGATATAACGTTGAATACGTTACAAATTAACATATATAAAATATAAGCGTTATTTGAGTAATACGGATCCTTGAATGTCTACGGAAATGTAGCAAGTTGAGTAATTTAAACAGATTGTCTCACTAAAGTTCAGTGTATGGACTAAAATGAGCAATATTAAGACAATAGAGCCATGCACCGGTCACAATTCATAGGAGTAAGTCAATCAGTAAAAAACACATTCGTATGAACCGCCTCCCGGTTAGCTAAGTGGTTAAGCGCCGGTCTGTTGTGCGGGAGGTCGCGGGTTCAAACCCCGGTCGGACCAACACTCAGGGTCTTAAAATAACTGAGTGCAAGGTGCTGCCTTTGTGAAACAATTTCGTTCACGAGCTGCAAATGGTTAGACCTTCACGTCTTCTCGGATAAGGACGTTAAATCGTAGGCCCTTCAGTGGATGAAGAGCCACCTCGTGGATGTGCCACTGATTAATCCGTTATTATTATTTATTATTATTATTATATTATTATTATTCGTATGAAGTTGAATCTAACAAAAACCTGGGAAATACATCTGAAGGGAAAGTCAATCATGATTCTACCTGCACCTTTGCAAGCTATATAGCGTAACTCCGTTACCTAAGGGTTCTACGTGTAACCTTTGCAAGCCATAGAACGTAATTCCATTCCCTAATGGTTCTACGCGTGTAACCTTTGCAAGCCATAGAACGTAATTCCATTCCCTAATGGTTCTACGTGTAACCTTTGCAAGCTATAGAGCGTAACTCCATTACCTAAAGGTTCTACGTGTAACCTTTGCAAGCTATATAGCGTAACTCCATTCCCTAATGGTTCCAAGTGTAACCTTTGCAAGCTATAGAGCGTAACTCCATTCCCTAATGGTTCTACGTGTTACCTTTGCAAGCTATAGAGCGTAACTCCATTACCTAATGGTTCTACGTGTTAACTTTGCAAGCTATAGAGCGTAACTCCATTACCTAATGATTCTACGTGTAACCTTTGCAAGCTATAGATCGTAAATCCATTACCTAATGGTTCTACGTGTAACCTTTGCAAGTTATAGAACGTAACTCCATTCTCTAATGGTTCTACATGTAACCTTTGCAAGCCATAGAACGTAACTCCATTCCCTAATGATTCTACGTGTAACCTTTGCAAGCTATAGATCGTAACTCCATTACCTAATGGTTCTACGTGTAACCTTTGCAAGCTATAGAACGTAACTCCATTTTCTAATGGTTCTAAATGTAACCTTTGCAAGCTATAGAACGTAATTCCATTCCATAATGGTTCTACGTGTTACCTTTGCAAGCTATTGTAGTATATTGGGCAGAACGGCCTCCGTACAATATAAACACAAGCACCATTCGATTGAACACTCAACAACGCTTTATTGCAAAGCATCATGGGTATGAATATATTACACTGCTTCCCTCTAAAATGGGAATGTAATACTCTTAACAACAACTAAAGTATGTAACTTACAGATCAAGTTTAACAACAGGTTTTCTAACTCTCTGAGATTTTCTCAGAACTGTGGGTGAAGTCGTGGAACTCTCTAAAGGTACCACAGGTTCAGTAACACCAACAGGTGGTTGGCTGACACTATCAGACGGACTCTTAACATTACTCTCCGTACCAGCCTGCTCACATGACTCGGGTACCATGATATCTGGCTCGCTCACATCATCAGGAATATCATCATGTGCCCTGATCATGTGATCAGTATGGACATATCTAGTCCTGTGCCCTGTTCTTACTACATAGGTTCTGAGACCGCACACTTTAACTACAGTGCCCGGAATCCATCTTTCCCTCTTCGAGGTAGCTCTGGTATTTCTCACACGCACTCGGTCATACCTCTCAAACTGTCTTTCTTTCCTACACTTCATATCCTTATAGAGTTTCTGTTTCTCTTGCTTACTCTCTACTGTTTGCGCAAGGTACGGCTTGACAAGACTCAGTCTATTTCTGAGCTGCCGCTTAACCAGTAGCTCAGCTGGTGTCACGCCAGTGGTAGTATGAGGTGTGGTGCGATACCTGAACAAAACATTTGCCAGCCTATGCTTCATAGACATACCCCTTGTACCCTGAATGACCTGTTTGAGCAATGCTTCTTTAACTATTCTGACTGATCTTTCCGCTGCCCCATTCGATTGAGGGTGGTAGGGTGGAACTAGTGTATGCTTTATGCCGTTTTTACGCATAAATTCTGCAAACTCAAAGGACACAAACTGAGGCCCGTTATCAGAGACCAATTCTTCGGGCAGACCATGATTAGCAAAAATCAACCTCAACTCATCAATGGTGCGCTCTGCAGTGGTGGAAGTCATGTGTTGCACATCAATCCACTTCGAGTGGCTGTCGATAACTACCAGAAAATAGTCATTGCCATCTTGGCAAAAATCAACATGAATGCGCTGGTATGGTCTGGTTGGCCATTTCCATGGAATCAGAGGTGCACTGGGAGGGGAACTTCTAACACTTTGGCATACTGAACAAACGCGACAGGCTTCCTCGATTTCTTCATCCATTTTTGGCCACCACACACATGTGCGAGCAATGGCTTTCATTCCACACATACCTGGATGTTCCCAATGTAATTCCTCCAACATTTTTCTCCTGGAAGTCAGAGGAATAATTACTCTAGAACCCCACAGAACACAATTCTGCTCACATGACAACTCGAGTCTTCTGTTATAATATGGCCTAAGGTTTTCATCCTCACATTCCTCTGGCCATCCTGCCATAACACAGTGGAGTACTCTACTCAACACTGGATCCAATTGAGTTTGCTGTGCAATTGTTTTAGCTGTAAGGGGAAAATCATCATCAAAAACACTGACATGATATATTGCTCCCTCACTACCCACTGTCGACCCCTCATGTGGTAACCTGGACAGTGCATCACAATTGGAATGATCCTCAGAGCGTCTGTATTCTATGTCATAGTCATAGGCAGAAAGCACTATAGCCCACCTTTGCATTCGGCTTGCTGCTAGTGTAGGTATGGCAGACTTTGGGCCCAAGATAGATAATAATGGCTTGTGGTCGGTACCTAAGGTGAAATTTCGCCCATACAAGTACTGGTGGAATTTTTTTACTCCAAATATAATTGACAAAGCTTCCCTCTCTATTTGTGCATAGTTCTTTTCACTTGAACTGAGAGTTCGTGATGCATAGGCTATAGGTATTTCCTGTCCATCATCCATCACGTGACTTATCACTGCCCCAAGTCCATAACTAGAAGCATCACAATCTAGCTTTAAGCTGCGATTCACATCATAATGCACCAATAATGTCTCACTGGTGAGACCTAGCTTACAAGCTTCATAGGCTTGTTGGCACTCACTTGTCCACTTCCATGGGGTGCCCTTCTTTAGAAGATCATGGAATGGTGCCAGTGTAGTGGCTAGACCTGGCAGAAATGAGTGATAGTATTGAACCATTCCCAATAAGGATCTCAGTTCACTCACATTAGACGGTACTGGTGCCTGTCTTACAGCATCAACTTTCTCTGTTACTGGATGCAAGCCTTCAGCATTTATTTTCAACCCTAAGTATACCATCTCAGGTTTCAGAAACTCACATTTGGCCAGCTTCAAGTGTACATTATGTTTAGCCAGTCTGTCCAGTACCTCTGAAAGAAGTTTGAGATTCTCTTTCCAGTCATCACCACCAATCAGAATATCGTCCTGTTTACACACACATTTCTCTACCCCTTGCAAGATCTGGTCCATTTTGGCCTGAAAAATCTTAGGCGAAGACTTGACTCCATATGGCAACTTCGTATAGGAGTAGAGCCCCCTATGTGTGTTTATAGTCAGATATTCCTGACTCTCTTTATCAACACTTAACTGTGCATATGCATGTGACAAATCCAGCTTACTGAACACTTTGGAGCCAGTAAGTGCTGTATATAGATCTTGTGTAGTGGGGAGTGGATACTGTTCATCCTCTACACTCTGGTTAATAGTTACCTTATAGTCCCCACATATTCTAATTGACTTGTCTGCTTTTGGCACAACCACAATTGGGCTTGCCCAGTCTGATCTCTCAGTTTTCTTTATAACCCCGTGCTTCTCAAGCTTATCTAATTCCTTCTCAACTGCTTCCTTCAGTGCATAAGGAACTTTCCTTGGCTTAACAAATACTGGCTTTGCCCCTTCTTTCATGGTGATGTGGGCTTCAAATCCGGTCATGCCCTCATAACCTTCCTCAAACAGTTTACTATGTTTAGAAAGTAAATCATCAAGTTGACACCTCTCATGATTTGACTTTAGGCTATTGATGCTGAAAATCTCACCCCACTCAAGCTTTATATGTGATAGCCAAACTTTCCCCAGTAGAGTAGGCTTACCCTCATAATTGGCTACGAGTATTGCCAATTGATACTGCATGATTGCCCTTGTATACCACTCTGCACTGCATTTTACCACACACCTCAAGTGTTTCCCCAGTGTAGGTTTTCAATTTAACCTCAGATGGAGAAAGTGGAATATGACTAAATTTCTGCATATATGTGCTCTTACTCATAATTGAATAATCAGCTGCAGTATCCATTTCCATTGCACACAGAGACCCTTCAATTGACAGCTCTACTGTATACCGCTTGCGTCTGGGTCTATCTGTAGCGATGGAGTAAATACCCAACTCATCAAACTCACTCCTCTCATTATATAACTCACTATTCTCATCACTTGTTATATTATGCAGATTACCCCTGGGTGCTTGAGCTGGTTTAGATTTTACATCTGATTCAGCTGTCTTACTTCGACAAACTGATGCGATATGACCAATTTTAGAACACTTATAACATTTAGCTGATTTAAACGTACAACTAGGTGCAGCATGCTTTCCCCCACATCTGTAACAAGATAGTTCATCAGTGTTTCCTTTAACAGTTCCTAGTTTATTTACAGTTCCTTGGCTACTATCCCTTTCAGCTCCAGTATTGGGCCTGAATTCTTGAGTGTTTTTCTCTGCCATTTCCATTGACTTTGCTATCCTGCTGGCCTTGTCAAATGTAAGGTCCTCCGTGTTTAACAGCTTATTCTGAATCTTCGTGTTATTAAGTCCACAAACAAAACGGTCTCGCAATGCACGATTGAGGAATTCTCCGTAATTGCAATGGATGGACAATTTCTTTAGTGCCACAATGAAATCACTTATTGATTCACCTTGCTTCTGGTGGCGAGTTCCGAAATGGAAACTTTCCGCGATCTCCAATGGAGCTGGATTATAGTGTTTCTCTAGTGCTACAACAATGGCTGCCAATGAGGTGTCCCTTGGCTTTGCCGATGCCAATAAATTGCTCAGCGTGGAGTATACCTCAGGACCAATTTCGGTTAGCAGAATGGCTCGTTTTCTATCCCTAACAACAAGGTTAGCAGCTTCGTTGTCCTCCCCTGGAAGTTCTACGATACCATTTGCCGTAAAGAACATCTCCATTCTCTCTACATATGAGCTGAAAGTCCCTCTTTCCTCGTTAAACTCTCCCACGCGACCAAACAACGCGCCAGCCGCCATCTTGGATTTTTTTGTTTGAAAGCACGTGTCGGATATCACACGTCAAATTATGGTAGAAATATTGCAATTTTTCCACAAATATATCTCCAACAATAGCTTGGGTTTCTCGTGCGTCTTTGTGCACGTAGAAAGAAGTCAATCCTCGTCGCCAAAATGTAGTATATTGGGCAGAACGGCCTCCGTACAATATAAACACAAGCACCATTCGATTGAACACTCAACAACGCTTTATTGCAAAGCATCATGGGTATGAATATATTACAGCTATAGAGCGTAACTCCATTCCCTAATGGTTCTACGTGTAACCTTTGCAAGTTATTGAGCGTAACTCCATTCCCTATGGTTCTACGTGTAACCTTTGCAAGCTATAGAGCGTAACTCCATTACCTAATGGTTCTACGTGTAACCGTTAAAGTGCCACTACGATGAAAATTTACCATTTCGATTTGCCACTTTTTCAGCGTCAATAGTTAGTGTTATAAATATCCGAAATAGTAAAAGATATTCCCAAATGGGCAAGTTAAACCACAAGTTTTTTAGGAGAGTTTACCGGTAAAATTCTGTCCGCCATTACAGAAATCCGTTCTCATTATTCAGCGGAAGTGATGTCATACACTCAACACGACAACCACGTCGCGCGAAATAGTGTGCATAAAAATGTAGCCAACCTTGCAAAGATAAATATAACTTTCTACTTCTGTGCGTGAAGACGTTTTTTTTAGTAGAAATATGCCTCCAAAGCGTTGTGTTGCATGTGCAGGCGAGAGTTGAGTGTATGACATCACTTCCACTGAATAACCCTTTGTATAAAGCTGAAATAAAGTGAACGGCTTCCAGTAATGGCGGACGTTTAGATTCAATATTCGGAGTTCAAAAAAAATAGGACTTCCTGTCGTCGTATCGAAAAACGATTTGAATAATCGAAATAATATATCAACTTATATATGTTATATATGTCATTTCGACCTCAGGACTCTGGAAATTCGATAGTTGCTATGAATGAAGACCTTGTCAGCATTCGTAACTGGTGCTTTGATAATGGACTGCTTTTAAACCCTGATAAGACCAAGCTAATTATATATGGAAGTAGACAGATGACAGCAAAAATCCCGGAATTTCGCCTATCACTATTGGGAAAAGACCTCGAACCCTCAGAGACTGTAAAAGATCTCGGAGTGATTTTTGACAAAAATCTCACCTTCAATGAACATATCATTAAAACTGTCTCCTCATGCATGTCCGCATTGGGACAAATAAGTCGTGTAAAACATGCATTTAGGAAAGATACACTTATTACTATAATTAATTCTTTAGTATTTAGTAAATTATACTACTGTTCTTCAGTTTGGGCAAACACCACTGACACTAATATAAAGAAGCTGCAAGGCATTCAAAATTTTGCAGCTCGTATAGTTTATAACACTAGAAAATATGATCACGTAACACCTGCTCTGAAGAGCCTTAAATGGACCCTTGTAAAATCCAACCTATATTTAAGAGACGCCGTTATGGCGTTTAAGTGCATGACTGGTCTTGCACCTAATTATTTATGTAATCAATTTATTTCTAGAGGTAGTATCAGTGGTCGAGTGACCCGTAATTCACAACAGCTGAATATACCACTTTGTAAAACAGCAACTGGCCAGAGGTCTTTTTATTATCGTATTGTCAGCTTATGGAACGCTATTTGCCCTAAAATTAAATTAAGTCCTTCTGTACTGAGTTTTAAACGTACTCTTAAATCATATCTTTTAAAACAATTTTTGTCTTGAGTTTATTTAGGCCAATTATATATATTTAAGTTTTTATCCTAGTTTTTGTATTTTATATAGTATATTTTTAATAGTTTGTACATATATAATTAATTTATTATTTATTGGATCAATTGTCACTGAAAAACCCCTATGGGGAGTTGTCAATAAAGTATTGAAACTTTACTTTATGAATTTGCAAAAATATGCAAAGACATTGATATGTCAGTGAACATTATTTTGATGGTAGGGGCACTTTAAGGATAATCCTGGTAACTGACACATATTGAGTATCTACTATCTGAGACTAGTAGCCGATTATAATTATATTATATGGCTACTCTAAAGGCCTCCTGGATATACCTTTACAAAATCTGATATTTTCTGTTTTGACTTATGCGCGTGAGGTATGGGGATGTGCATAGTATCATGATAATAAATACCTGAGTCGATTCGATACACGTTTTGCTAGGGATTTTAACTCTGGATACTTTAAGAAATGCTGTTATATTACTGGCATTATTATATTGATCTGTCACTTCTTGCATTCTAATTGGTCAATAGCCGGTCAAGATATTTCTATATTTGGCCACTGTCAATACGCCTTTGTGCTCCGGAACGCCATAACACTTGATGTAACAAAGTTGATAATGTACCGACGGCACGAGTTTCAAATGAGCTAACGAGAGAATGACAAATAAAACCAACTTTTAAAAGATACAAAAAGAGAGCGCTAAACTACAAAAAGACGCATTGATTTCTCGGCATGAACGGATAAGTGATGATGAACATTCACGGAGTGAGTTATATCACAGGCAGCCCAAATTCATGATTTGTGTATTTATACGCTTACACATATTGGTATGAATAGTTCATATTATAAATCCTTCCAAAACATGAATGTTAGACAAATATATACACGACTTCACCCTTCTATGTTTCAGTTGTGGTTATTCATACCTCTGAGCTCTTCTAGGGTCGTTTGCGCTGTTTTTATCGAACCTCTTTTCCTCAACGACCAAAACAAAAAGCGAGAAAAATTGCCTTAACCCCCTCCCCCTGAACTTCATTTGCGCGAATAATATATCAAAAATGTGTTCTAGTTACGTTGGGCGAAACTACATAGCATAGGCTAGTTTTCATACCCTTATATATGCGGAAATACCGAACATTAATTAATTACTTAATTAATTAAGTTAATTAATTATTGTATTATTTCTATGAGTATCGTTATGAATTATTATTATTATTAAAGCATTGCGTTATGGAAGAAGAGTTCTTCTGAAATATTCAGTAAGAGGAAATATGAGCGAAAGACAAGCCCAAAGGGAGCCTGTTATGTCTATTTACGAAAAAGAACATTTGTTTAATTGTTATTTCAGGATGCAAGTCGAGGAAATTGAAATGCAGGAATTGGGAGCCGGTCATCAAGTTCCCGGTGAATATGAAGCGAAACGAATCGATCTATTTTATTCGATAAGCGTTACGTGTGCGTCTTGTTGACAAGATGTTACGAATTACTGCCAACCAATACACATGTGTTTGTGACTGATCATGAAATGTGATCAAAACAAGTTTACCACAAAAAACAACATGTTTATACTTTAATGATATCCATTGGACCGATAAGCTATACTTTCCTATATCATTTGAACGCGTATTTGATATCCATTTTGAGATCTGTTAAATACGACCTATTTATAATTAACATGAGCTAATTTACAGCCATTTTGATTTGTTTTAGCTCCGCCCGAGGCCGTCCCCGACCCGGAAAGGGACAGAGAAAGGTATTTAGCCGGACTGAGTTGTGTTCAGTAAAGACTATTTTCTTTATTAAAGATACGTATCGCGCCAAATAGGTATCAGTTGAATACAACAATGAATAGGGACAACTTCAAAGCACCTTGACCGGGTATTTTGGAACGTACTTCGGGAATCCGCCACATGCATGATCGTAGTACTTTTTTTAAGAAACAAGCAAAACTCCCTAAAATAAGAGATGTTAAGGATTGTGCTTTTCTGGACACAACAAACCACCCTACCCCGTGAACACGAAATAATTATTTTAAAAAGATGTATTAATGCCATGCGCGGTTATAAGAATGGTTGATTATATAAGGTTAGGAAAACATAATAAATTACCTAAACAGATAAGGGGTCTATGCATGGGCAATATGAACCTTGAATCATCTCGGAAATTTAGCAAGTTGAGCCATTTAAACAGATTTATTCACTAAAGTTCAAATGCGCGATATTGAAATAATCGAGCCATGCCAGTCTTCGTGATCGCAGTAGGTCAATTAAAACGTTGCCTTTTTGAGGAAGACTTCTTCATAAACATTCAGTAAAAACCATTGTAATCCATAGGCAAGCCCACGCGTAATGTTTATTTGTGAAAGCAAACGTTTTTGATTGTAATTTCAGGATACAACATGAGGAAGTACCAGTAGTTGAAGTCCATCAAGTTCCCGGTGAATAGATTCTACAGTCGTTAAACTTGTCCAGAGGGATTTTACCTCTAACTAAGCCAAGAAACAATGACTACAAAAATCGCTCCTTTAAAATATATGTGGATATTTAAGAATGTCGAACCTTTATGCAAATACAATTTGAAAACTATCAAAACATTATGGCTGACCATTATTTCCAAAGAGCACGAACAAATTGTTTCTTTACAGCAATACCTAACAATTGAAACTAGGAAGCGAGACGAATCGATCTATTTTATTCGCTAAGCGTTACGTGTGATCCTTGTTGACAAGATGTTACGAATTACAGACAACTAGTAACTGATCATGAAATATGAACAAAGCAAGTTTACCACATAAAAAAACATGTTTATATTTTAAGATAGATACAGAATGAGTGGCCGTCCTTTATGGGAGTTACAAACTCGAGTTGAAAGCGAGAGTTTGTAAATCCCATAAAGCACGGAAATGAATTCTGTATCTGACTTATCAAACGTCTAGATGTATAGAGTATTATTTTTTCAGTTATTTTAGCGATACGACTTATTTTGGCCGAGAAAATCGAAGCGAAAGCTTTATATGTAAGTCAGTCAATCTGTATCACATTTACATATCACTTATCGCTCATTTATTGCCTTTGTTTTTGCTTCATGAATCAAATGTTTGATAATGATATCCATTGAGCAAAGTAGCTGTACTTTCCTATATTCATTTGCACGCCTATTTCATATACATTTTGACATCTGTTAAATATGACTTAACTAACATAAACTAATTCACAGCTATTTCATTTTTTAGCTCAGCCTGAGGTCCTTCCAAACGCTGAGAGAGACAGAGAAAGGTATTAGTTTGCCAAACCGAGTTGTGTTTCAAAAATACTATTTTCTTAGTTAACAGTTACCAGATAACTCTAGACCATTAGAAATCAGTGGATTGTGGAAATTTTTGGGTGCACGTGAATTTTCTTGTTGTCCTTTTAGCTCTGCAGCACAATGTATGTTTTCAGTGTAAGTTTTCCTGGTCTGTCCTGTATATTAAGTATAGCCAGGAGCCCATTACCTGTAGCACAATCTGTTGTGAATTCGTGAGCCAGCGTGTTCCCCAATCAGGCTACCTTCAGCCGCGAAAAAAATTATGAGAAGCCTTGTGAACAGACATTTCATGCAACAACACTAGGAAAACAATAATTCCTAATGATTTGTTGGCCTTCCGCTCGGGCGTATGGGATTTATTCACCTCGGTGTTCTCAAAATAACCTTCTCTGGAAATGTGTGACTCACAGAACAAGTATGGACGCTCTTGGTAATGTTTCCTGGTATATAGCGTAATTCAAGCTCTGTGACCAACAATATAGCGATACCTACTGCCACGTCATCCAATGTCATTAATGTGCCAACCAGAGATCCATTGGTTTCTGACACAAAGCAGCCTTTTGAAACCATGGTTGTACATCAGCATAGCAAATGTCATTTAATGTTTGTGAACACGAATTATCGCTACAGTAATATTGCCATATGGTCTCCAACAAGGTATACTGAGTCATCTGATTCAATAGACCGCCGATTTAGCTTGTACATTTGTTATCGCAATTCAGATCATGTGACAGCTCTTCTGAGGATTCAGTGCTTTGTTTTCCAATTAGAGCAATGTGTACATTTTCTCTTGGGATACAGAAAAACTAGAAACATTACACATGGGAAAAGTCAGGTGACCTGAATTGGGACAACAAATGTACAAGCTAAATCGTACAATAACATTTACATAATAGGCCTTATCCATAATACCTGCACTACTATAATTTCCCTTTTTTGTTATTCTAATTGACACCATTGTCTTGGTATTCTCAGTGACACTTGATGGTGATCACAAAAGCATGACATCATCATACATAAGGCTTATTAGGAATCTACTTTTTGGCTGTGATTCGAGTGTGTGAGTACCGTGTCTGGGATCAGTGATACTGGTGTTAATAGACACATTTTGTTATGTAGTGCACATTACATGTACATGGACGGCGGAGCGAAATTTCAAGTGGGTGAGGGAGTGAGGGGCTAAATATTTTATTGGAAAAAAGTGGGGTGGGGGGGGGGGGGGGGGGCGCGCCGTCCCTGACATACGGCACGAATGAACGTTTTCGACAGAGGAATGAATTTTGGTTTGTGTGTAAAGGAGTGCAAACAATCCATAACCTAATAATTTAAGCTAATGTAGCCATCATTATGACGTCATAAAGACGTCATTTATCCATTTCTAACCGCTAGGTTCCTTATAATGTTTAATTACCTCTAAAAACGTTTTATCGTATTGTTTTAAAATCTCTTGTTCGTGACAATGATAGAATCGAAAACCCGTTTTCGATTGGTTAAGGTAAACAAAAGTTATAAAATTTAAAATGTTGGTAATTTTGAATTATGCAAACTATGCATCAAGGTTTGTGCTCTTCTGGAGACTCATTGATGGATAAAACAAACCACCCTACCCCTTCAACGAAATAATTATTTAAAACAAAGACGTCTTAATACCGTACTCGGTTATAGGAATGGTTATTAGATAGATAGATGAGATAGATAGATTGCCTTCATTTAAACACGATTATGATTAAAGCACAAGGCTTATGGGATCATGTGTCTACTACTAAGATTAATATCATTTTACTAAAGTTAGGAATAGATAATAAATTAACTAAACAGATAAGCGTTCTATGGGAATTAAGAACTTAGAATCTTCTTGGAAATTTAGCTAGTTGAGATATTTAAACATATTGTATAAGTAAATATCATAACATGGACTAAAATGAACGATATTGAAATAATGGAGCCATGCACCTTTCGTGATAGCAGTAGGTCAATTAAAGCGTTGTGTTTTTGAAGAAAAGTTCTTCAGAACTATTCAGTAAGAACAAATGTAATCCAAAGGCAAGCCTTCATGTTGTGTACATTTATGAAAGCAAACTTTTTTTATTTTCATTTTAGGATTCAATATGAGGAAATACCAGTCGAAGAAATGGAAGCCGACCATCAAGTTCCAGCAGGTGAATATATAGCCGTTAAACCTGCCTAGAGCGATTTTAGTTATAAAATAAGCCTAGAAAAGTGCTTAAAATTATTTTTAAAGAATATGTGGTATTTAAGTATTTCGTAAAATAATCATTGATGAGCGTACCTAAAGCGTTTTGCAATTGTAACCACAAAAAAATATAATGTATGTATACTACTCATTTGTTATTCATCGGTAAAACCATTAGCCGGCAGAGCTTTCAATTATTTTGTACCACGTGCCCCACACCCCCGGGAGGGTAGTCCCATATATAAGCCATAACACAGTACGTCGCTCATCAGTGTGTGTGTTCTCCGCGAGGGTACTCCATGTATAAACCATAACACAGTATGTCGCTCATCAGTGTGTGTTCTCCGCGAGGGTAGTCCCATATATATATAATCCATAATACAACATGCACCCTATAGGCTATAGTTTCTCAGTTGCTCAACTCCTAGGTACGATGGCATCATTTGTTTTATTGTGATCCTTAAAAATCGTGGTATTGTTCCCTGAAACAGGGCATTTTTGTTCATTTATCTCTGTAATTTGGTCTTAAAAGGGATACAGCTGCAGTTATTCGAATTCTTCTTTGGCTTGAAGACATCTAATAAACTAAGACTCGTGTTATTTCTATAGATTCTGGTGAGAAAGTTGATATCTGCATGCAAAGACCTCAAGAAGAAAAAGAAAGGGATGAAAAGCGAGACACTGAAGCAAATGGACAAGAGCATGGAAAAAAGAAGAGCGAAACGCCTGAGGAAGAAGAAGAAAAATATGAAGGTGAGGTCCTCACTTTGGACTACAGTCTACTTTTAATTAAAGAGTATAGTTTCATTTTGGGTTTCCTGTGGTTACTCCGTAAAGTTGATAGAGGGACTGGGATCTAGTGCTACAGGTAATCCATTATCAAACTTCCCGGATGCAAACACGCATAAGAGCCAGTAGCAGTTTGGAGTAGTAAATATTGAACTGCTAATATCTATTTGTGATTAGATGAGAAGGATACCGAGCCACCAGTCGAGAAGTACGAAGATGATGAGTTTGCCAACGCAGAAGAAAAGGAGAAAGAAGAAGACAAAGAGAATGGAAATGAAAGCGATGGCAGCAGTAGTAGCGAAATTGGAAAAGAAAAAGATGACACTGAAAAGGAAAACAAAACGCAAGACTACAAAGGCCGCTTAATGTAGTTTTCAGAAGTCGTATTTCATCTAAAGCTAAAAAGTGTAATCGTGTCAAGTACAAGTACAGTGTTTATAAACACGGATTATTCTCTTTTTTCCTCAGTAGAGGCGTACACTGTATTATGACTGATAGAAACGCGGTTTTCCAGCGTTTAGTATATCATTAAATAGGCCAGTTTCACTCGGATTTTTAAAACCCAAGTTGAATACCGCGATTCTTATATAAAACGTATGTGTTTAAAGCTAGCTACATGATTACTATCATCATATAAATCTTTCAATTCCGTTAAAGAAGATGATATAAGTTACTTAAGGCTCTATTAGGAAAATGAATGCTCTTTCGTTGTTGTGATAATGTTTAGAAAGAATAGCTGCATGAACAGCACTGATTCTTCCCCACGTCTAGAAATCGTCAGTAGATCGTATACAGGTTTCATTTGTATTTAAAACTGTTTTTAATAATTGTTTTTTGTTTACTGTGCATGTGTATGCATCGTGACAATTCCAGCACATAGCGTTGGACAAATGTTGTGACATAAATACAAATGGAAAGATAGTATCAACAGATAAACTGGTCCAGCAGCACACTATTCATTAATGTTAGCTACAGTCACTCCTGAACACATTGCGAACGTTTACTTTTAGACTTGTGACTTGAGCCTCAAATCGAAATGTGATAAGTTTTAGTTTGGGAATTGCCAAGTGAACCCGGCAGCGGTGATCCCACTTTGTACACAAACAAGAGAGAGCTTTCTGGTATTATCATTGTTTATTATCTTCATATAACATTTCGTAAAACTAGTCTACTTTGCCTTGTGATAAACACTTACTGAGAAATCACCTGTTGCAAATGTTGAGTTATGTATAATCCAATTAAGATAGATTTGTAGCCGACATCACCTTAGTCACGTGATAGTCACATTTTACTTATATTTAAAACGGTGCTGCATTAAGTATGATCAGTGTTTATTATATTCATAAAATTTCGTAAAACTCTACTTTGCTTTGTGATAAACAATTACTGAGAAATCACATGTTGCAAATGTTGAGTTATGTATAATCCAATTAAGAGAGGTTTGTAGCCGACATCACCTTAGTCACGTGATAGTCACATTTTACTTATATTTAAAACTGTGCTGTACCTAAAGAAGGGAGAGATTTCTGGTACGCATTAAGTATGATCATTGTTTATTATATTCATAACATTTCGTAAAACTCTACTTTGCTTTGTGATAAACAATTACTGAGAAATCACCTGTTGCAAATGTTGAGTTATGTATAATCCAATTAAGATAGATTTGTAGCCGACATCACCTTAGTCACGTGATAGTCACATTTTACTTATATTTAAAACGGTGCTGTACCTAAAGAAGGGAGAGATTTCTGGTACGCATTAAGTATGATCATTGTTTATTATATTCATAAAATTTCGTAAAACTCTACTTTGCCTTGTGATAAACAATTACTGAGAAATCACATGTTGCAAATGTTGAGTTATGTAATCAAATTAAGAGATTTGTAGCCGACATCACCGTAGTCACGTGATAGTCACATTTTACTTACATTTAAAACGTTGCTCTACATAAACTAAATAGGGTGCTTCTAGCTTGCATGAAACCTGGTTGAATATTTGCCCGCGGAAATTTCGCGTTCTTAATAAAACCCAAGAATCGAAGTTCCGTGAGAGTAAGTCTTTCTATGATTTCGTGATTTTGAGTTCGAGTTATGGTGTTGAGTTCCAGCAACGACGTGTTTAATGTATTGAAAGGAGATGACACAACTCATACCGGCATAGCTCGAACTCGAACGTTTGCAACAACATGTTATAGTGGGAGCACATAACCAAGATCACACCAGCACCTTGACTCGTGTGTATTAAAGGGTCCTGCATTAGCACACTCTTCAAGAGTTTACGCTATTTCTAATACCAACAAACCTTAACTGGAATAGGATTTTAAGTTTATTCCATAGAGTTCTCCCACAAAACATGTCAGCTAAAATCAAACGTATAGAATGTTCTTGTTCCTGTAAGAGTATAGGACACAATAACTAAGCAGCCAGGCTTTAATAAAACAGTACCCACAGTCAAGTGTGATGTTTTACTCTACAATTATAACACATTAACATTTAATAAACAGGGATTGATCCCATACATACATAAGTTCACCAATATATTACAAATATACTCTTCCAGAAAGCGCGTGTGTTAAATATAAACTACTACCAATAATAATGAAAGATGAGGAAATGATAATTATTATGATAATATTCTCATACCGACTATCAATCACAAACATATCCTCCCAATATATATGAGCTTGGAGTCCATAATAATAATAACATTTAATTAATATTGCGCGCATTACATGTGAATATGTTCATGCGCGCATTACATATACGTCTAGATAAATAATAAATAAATATAAACAACTATAGATCAAAGGCTAGTTTAAACAAGTAAGTCTTAAGTTGAGATTTAAAGCTTGGCAGGTTACTTACATTACGTAGTTCGGCATGGTAATTTGTTCCACAGCTTAGGTGCGGCAGCCTTAAATGAACGATCACCAAGTGTGATTTTAGACTTGGCGCTTGCTGGCACCAAACGCAGATAGTTACCAGAGCGTAGGTTGTATCCAGTAGGAGTAGATATATATACAAGTTCAGATAAATACAAGGGTGCTAGGCCATATAAACACTTAAACGTAATAATCAAAATCTTAAACTGAATACGATATACAACAGGTAGCCAATGAAGATCGGTGAGTACAGGTGTGATATGACAAAAGCGTGGTACATTCATAACAAGTCGAGCTGCAGCGTTCTGTACATGTTGAAGTTTAGCTATGTGAGATTTAGGGAGGCCGTATAGTAAACTGTTAGAGTAATCGATTTTGCTAGTAATGAAAGCGTGTACAAGTAGTTTAGTAGTTTCGCATGAAATATATTTTCTAATGCGGCGTATGCTGTGTAGATGGTAAAAAGAGGAACTACATATCTTATTTATATGGTGTATCATGCTCAAATTTGAGTCAAACCAGGCTCCGAGATTCTTCACAGCACTCGTTGATGGCTTGACCAACGAGCTACCTACCTTTACCTGTGCTAATGTAACTTTCTCGAGTTGTGTCCTAGTTCCGATTAACAAAAAATCAGTTTTATCAGCATTAAGTTTAAGTTTATCAGTTAGCATCCAGTTTTGAATGTCCGAGATGCAAGATTCCATGGAAGAGATTGCAGCAGCTTCATCGGTAGTATCATCAGCGTTAAAGGATAAATAAAGCTGAGTATCGTCTGCATAACAGTGGACTTGTGGGAGGTGTTTATCGATGACGGTAAATAACAATGGTCCAAGGCAGCTTCCTGTGGGACACCGAAGTCAAGCCCAAAGGGCTTAGACGACACTCCATCAACTGAGACACGCTGAGATCTATTGGATATATACGACTTGAACCAATGGAGGGCCGCCTCCGATATTCCAAAGTCCATATGCAGCCTACGTATTAAGATCTGATGATCGACGGCGTCGAAGGCGGCGCTTAGATCGAGGAGAACAAGTAGGGTGATGTGTTGTTTGTCCATATTCATTAGTATGTCACTTTTCACTTTTCAATTCGGTAGAGCGGTTTCAGTGCTGTGCCCAGGACGGTAAGCTGATTGGAGGACCGGAAGGAAATCATTATCAGCAAGGTATGAGTATGTCTGGTTAGTAGCAGCACGTTCAACAAGTTTAGATGTAAACTGCAAGTTGCTGACCGGCCGAAAGTTCTTAAAAATCAGGTACAATCCAGAGCGCTTAAGCAATGGATTAATAAGCGCTTATTTCCAGGCATCTGCAAATTCACCTGTCTGGAGGGACATATTGATCATCACAGTCAACAAAGGCAGGAGTTCATCTAAGCAGTCTTTCACTATTGTGGTCGGCACAGGGTTCAGAGAACAAGACTTAGTAGGTGCACTCATCACAAGCGCTCTGACAGAGTCCTCATCCAGAGGTTCAAACTGACAGAATGAAGTAAGACATGCTGGGGTATCAGATGTGGCAGCTGCGGTGGTGACCGAGCAAGGGATTGAGTCTAAATCCAACCGTACGTCTGCAATTTGTTTCACGAAAAAGGACCCTAAATCATTAGCAAGTACTGCTTTGTCACTGTGTGGTGGAAACAATGTTAATCGCCTTGGCGTAATAACTTGCTCGTCTCAGAGAACGGTTTCCGTTGATCATAAGAATCTTTATCTATGAAGTATGTATAGAAGACACAGCGAGCCTTGTTCATTAAGTACGTAGTCTTATTCTTTATGGTCTTGAACGCTAATAAATCAGATTCAAGGCCCGTGGTCCCCCATTTCCGTTCTGCTCTCCTGCGAAGCCTTATTGCAGACCTGCATATGTTGTCATTAAACCAAGGCATACGCTCACGAGTGACAACCGTCTTGATACGGAGGGGAGCGTATTTGTCCAGAAGTGACGTCATAGTAGTGTTGTAATCATTAACCATAGTGTCAAGAGCAGTGGGTATGCCAGAGGCACAGATGTCAGTTTTAAATGCGTTAAAATCAATTGATTTAATTTTCCTGTAGGAGACAGTTTTTACCGCCAGATCAGCCTTAGTCATGTTGAGATGACATATCACCGTGGCATGATCGGAGAGGAAGCTGTCAGCGATTGGTGTATCCACAATAACACTGTCAGTTTGGCGTGTTATGATCAAGTCCAGCGTATGCCCATGTATTTGGGTGGCCGAGGTCACATGCTGTTTAAGACCCATTGAGGCTAATAGATCACACTCAGAAAGCCTCACCATCAGGATCTTCCGGGTTATCAACATGAATGTTGAAATCTCCACAGATCAATACAGGCTCCGTACAGAGAATAAATGACTCCAAATTATCAGAAAATTCAGAGATAAAGCCACTGGTCATGACAGCGTGCTTGGCTGAGTTGGAGGCATATAGATGACGGATAGGCGCAGACGTGATGACTGTTCCGCCTTCAACGTCCATTCCGACATCTCGAATGAACTGCGCTCACAGTAGCTGATTTTCTTTACGGTGAAATTAGTACGACACACCAAAGCGATTCCGCCCAATTTGCGCTCATATTTTGAGTAATCAAAAATTACTATAGAAACCCATAGAAACATTACAACACGAAGCGCGTTATCTATTAACCCACCCAGTGATATCATTCATCATCTTTTACAATGTTCATTGTAAAACCACAAGAGAACTAAATCAAGAAATCGACTACATTTCTATTTGACATTTACTTCACCTATTGTGTGCTGAATAGTTCGTGGGTCTGCCCTGCAGAGTCGATTGAGCACAATGACCTCCTCGAAAAAACATGGAGGTGTTGGATTCCGTCGGCACTCGTCCGTCGCTGCTCCCGAAGAAAAGCCACGTTCAACCACAGACTGCCTGTGGTTTAACTAGCACAGGCAGCCCATGAACAAATGTCAAGCTGACGGTACCGCGGCTCGTTACATGCTACATTAGCTGCAGAAACCGTCGAATTTTAGTACTTACAAAGCGAGGAAATAAGTGATGGACCAATTGAATGAGTGCTAGAGGAATGTAAGAAAGGGTTTCTGGAGGTAAAATGCTGAAAGTTTGGATTTTAGACGAATTACGAGGCCTTGAAGAGTCGCCACATGGACTAATGGCGTCTCGTATTTCCCGTGTTCTCGATATTTATATAGGAGAGGGAAAAAAACCCAGAAGTTCATTAAACCAGAAATAAACATATTAGTAATGAAGAGGAACAGCTTCACAACACACATGTAAGATGTAATGACTTTATTGATCAGTTTAGTACAGTTTTAGATTTTTTCTAAATATCCCCATACATTCCTTGTAAAAATCATTAGCTTGGGCTGCTTGTGGTAAAACATCAGATTTACCAGACACTTTTAAACTGGTAATCATTTATTAGTTTTGTTATTTTTCTCTCCAGATCATGTCGCATCCATGGTTGGATACTAATTAAAGTAAATCATGCAATGTGTCACCAGTCGAAAGGAGTGCAAAACATCATATTTTAATATGTTTACTTAACCGTTGAAGTCCTGCTATATTTCTAGATTTCAAAGACCCTTCCCCCTGCCCCAATTAAACCTAGGAGTGATTGTCGTATTTTTTAGGGTTTGAAATCGGCGATTTAGTATTCTTTAGGGGTTGTCCAAGCGAAATCAATTTTTCAGGGTGATTTTTAGACCATGAAGTACATTTTAGGGTGGGAAATATTTCACGGTTTGGTATTTTTTAGCGTATTTTTCGAGGTTTTCCGACGGTCACCCATACCCTTTTTACCTTGAAGGACCCCCAGGATCGAGAGTCGCCCGGTCTGCACTTTGCATTCGTCATCACCTTCTTTACTTTGGGGAAATGCTCATAATCAGAATTTAAGGATTTTTGAAGCATTGCTTTTTCATTTATCAGTAGAAGGTTGGAGGACATCAATAAGTCTGGTGAAGGTTTATATAACTCAGCACTATCGAATAACTGAGTCTCATACATCAGTTGTGAAAAAAATATTTTGCAAGATACACTATTACTCAGCAGCCATTCCTATATTTAAAGAACTCGAATCCTATTCGAGTGTCAGTGCTTATCTTTTGGCCTTTCGATTGCTTCTTAGCTTACCAAAATAATTCGCCCAATAATAGCCATGCCACGCTCCAAAGACTACAGACAGTTTATCTGGACGATTTGTTAATAATTCATCAACTGAAAGAAACATTAATGAAGGTTTTCAATCGGTCGATGAATTTTCTGTCCAGCCTTGGTTTCATTGTGAAGCCGGAGATGTGTTTATAAGCTGAATATTTCTGTACGCTGTGCTGAATACGGTTCAGTTGACCATCGCCCTTCCCGAGGAGAAACGACCTCTGATTGTGCACACATAAAGCGGGAAGTCTCGAGCGGGAGATCTCGAGCATTCTAGGCCGCATGAGTCATGAAGCTCCTGAAACCGGGATTGTGGGCCCCTACAACGCCTTCGAGCTCAGGAATCCACCACTTTAGCTCATTTCAAGGGCAAGGGCAACAATACAACTATCGGCAACATCTTTGGAAGATCTAGCGTGGTGGTTAACCCCAGCACTCCACTGCCATGCAACCTCCTTTCGATCTCATGATCAAGGCCGATATGCCCTTACGTAGTTGGGAGGCGTCCTGCAATGGGAGATAAACAGGGGAAATTTGTGGCCTGACAGAGTCATAGCGTAACAAGATATCAACAGTTTGGAACTGAAGGTACCTTTTCTCGCTTTATAACCCTTTCTGGGGCCAATGAAGGATGGAACACGCTCCCCATCATTGTTTCTTTAGGCCCTTCCTTCTGAAAAAGGCTATTCGGTAACTGCTCGGCATATACCGGGAGTTCTGAACATCGAAGCAGAAATAACATCGAAAGAGTTCAACACACGTACAGAATATAATGGATGCTCATTGCATGGTTCTTTAAGTGAGACAACCCATCGGTTCTATGCTCCCGAGATATAGACCTCTTTGCGTCGCCCCTCAACCACCACTGAGGTGTTGAACTGTGTCGCACCACCCAGACCTGGGTACATCGCCATTGAACTGAACTGTAGTCAATGGATGAGTCATTCATCCAACAGTATTGAATACTGTTTCGAGTCCTTCGGAAGGTGAGGGAGGACAGGGCAACAACATTGTTGATAGCTCTACTTACCAGGAAAACCGGCCTGGTATCTAGAGGTTCGACTAATGCTAACAGACCTCTCACTTTTCCTTCTGTAGCTACACTTCGAACCAGAAACAGCACACACGCACTGGCGCTCCCTCGACCAAATTGTAAAGCCGATATCGGGCGACACCACATAGCAGCTGACTTTTCCACCAGAAGTAGTAACATTCCTCCTGGCATATCGCGTCCCATCAACCCAGAAGCGTTACAGAGGATCTTGGAAAGTCTGGTGCCCGTGGTGTCTCACCCGTTGACTTTGTCTCTTCTCAGCTCCTGTAACAAAGGTCTTGATCTTCTTAACGGAAATGTAAACACATATATGGCTGTTGCAGTATACAAATCGGCCGGCGATCTCACGGAATCACAATCCAGTGAGTCAGTCCTCCCCCGGAAAACTCAGTCCAGATAGTATCCCGTTTTATAAGGGGAACCTTCCGTTCTAAGTCGCCAAGCCCACATCTTTACTGCACTTGGGATGTTAAACAGTTAAGCCGTTGCTGGAATTCTGTTGCTGGTAACCTTGGAGCCACTGAGGAGATTAACCCTAAAAGATTGACGTTAAAACTTGTATTCTTAACTTCTTGGCCTTGACATGCATCAGCGGACTGAGCACATGAACTAGTAAAGCTGGACCTTACTTAGGTCGGTATCTAGGTAGTTTACTCTCTTATCCTCGGCCAACATAATTATCCTGACAACCTTAACATTTGTGTGTTAAGAGCATTGGAAGCTTATCAAGCCAAAACTGAGTCTATCAGGAAGTCTAGTCATTTACTTATCTCCTGCATACGGCCATTTACCGGAAGCTATCACAGGCCGTACGCTTTAATAGATGGCTCGGAAAGACGTTGGTTCTGGCAGGAATTGATCACCGATTCACAGGTCACTCAATCAACACGAAGTAGCCGAAGTGCTTCCACGATCATTTCCGGCCTTGACTCTCGCCGATATTTATGCTAATATTGAATGCAGACAAAGAGAAAAGGCTAATTAGTGTACCTACATCGCTATTGGTTAAAATTAAGTGAGGATAACCTGAAGGTAAGGGCTCTTACCACACCCCGTTTTGAAAAGTTCGTCATATACGAATTTGCATTGTACTTTCCCGCCTAATTTTTCGAAACGGTGATTTCTATGGCAACGGTATCACTCCTGGGTTTAAGCAATCAGTTTCTACAATTCTGTAAAGTTTCATGATTTTTACTTGAAAGGTGGTCAATAAAACGCGAATAAAGGATGTTGCCTCGTTTTTTTAACTTAAGAAGGCTTAAGGCTGAAGGTTAGATAATGAACGCGAGTGGTTTATGGCATTTAGAATGTCTTGCATTCATTAAGAAAGCCATAAAACACGAGCGTTCATTATCTAACCCTTTTAGAATATGGTCACACCCACGAAGGAATTCATACAAGAACAATCCTTATTAGTATTCTCGAAGTACTTAGAGCAAGAAAAATCCTTATTAGTATTCTCTAAGTACTTAGAGCAAACTAATGTAGTTTCTATGGGATTAAGAGCGAGCAAATGCTGGACTCTGTTTGGCTGAGTGGGTCACGTGACCATATTCTAAGGAAAGGATTAGTAAGAAGTTATCTGTCTTCATTTTACATTCATTATTCAAGTCTATATACACACATATACACTTTGATAGTTTTAGCTAATTGGCCGGGTTAGTACATTAGATATGTTAGATTATGATAGATAGCATAGTGTCCCCAATTAGCTTGTCAAAGCTAAATAACTTATAAACACTTAAATAAAGTTCATTATTACTACAGACGCATTGGATCAAGCTTAGTCTCACTCTGAAGTTAAATATTTAATAAATAAATCCCTTCTGGCGGTAATGGTATATAATGTCCTCGCCTAAAAGCCTTGTCCGAAAAATGAACACTATGTTGCCCGAGAAGCGAAACTGTGATATGTTGAGCACCACCTCTCAGCCAAGGACATTATCAGTCTTTATATACCAGTACATTGTCAGAAATATATTCCATTGTGGTCGGGACCTAAAATTATGTAATAGAGCCTGTAAATCATAAATCACTAGTTCTCAGGCCATCTTCTACTCTTTTTGCCTTTTTTACTGCAAATCTTCTATTTGGTAATTGTAAGACGTGGTCTTGGGTTTTTACTAGTGGTTTATTCCTAAACAATAAGCCATATACAACTGAGGATCTCCTACGAGTTCTAGCCGACCGTCTCAGTAGTTTTACTGCCACGTGTAGACACTCAAGCGTGACGTGTTCTGATTGGCTGTGGTACATTAGCATATACAAAATGGTAGGTAAAACAAGTCACGCAACTTGTTACATCTTCCTTTTTCTAACCGAACAAACATACATGTAACATAAAATAATGTCTACAGTCTCTAAACTGATGACATAGTCAAGGGATGTGATAATCCTTATGCCACTCTGGGGCTTTGCCCTTCCGTGCTGATCGTCTCAGGGTGGTTGGTTCACGGCTCGCACTAGCCGGTTCGTCTGGTGGTCCTTCCATCGGTTCAGCTGTGATATCCTGTGAGCGGTCATCGGGTACTGGGTCCTGCTGTTGTAGACCTAGATGCTGCTCACCCGTACTGACAAGCTGTCTCCGGTTACGTCTGTAGATTCCGGGACCGACCTTGACTTCGTAACTCCTGGGTCCAACTTGACCTGTGCATGTGCCTGCATCCCATCTGTTCTGCCCGGGGAGTTTCATGCGGACTGTTTCTCCAATGCTGATTGGATCCAAGGGTTTGCTATGCTTGTCGTAATAGTGTTGTTGGCGTTGCTTGACTCCAATCAGAGCACGGGTATCTTCTTCCGTTGCAAATTGTGGCTGCAGCAGAGAGCCGGCAACTGGAAGAAGTGTCTTGCACCTCCGTCCCATGAGACGCTGGGCTGGGCTGGTACCGATTCCTGCAGAGGGCGTGTTGCGCCAGTCTAGTAGTGCCTGAAACTCTGACTTTCCGGCTTCCTTGCACTTGGAGAACAGTCTCTTCACTGTCTTGACAGCATTCTCAGCCTTTCCATTTGACTGGGGGTAGTGTGGTGAAGAGGTCTTGTGTTCAAACCTCCATGTTTTTGCGAACACAGCAAACTCCGCAGATGAAAACTGAGGCCCATTATCTGTGATAAGGGTGTCTGGAACCCCGAACCTAGCAAACACTGCCTTCATTTCCTTGATCACACTGCGGGACGTTGTTGTAGTTAGACGGGCTACTTCAATGTAGTTACTGTAATAGTCGCACATAACTAACAGTGTTCGGTTATCAAAGTCGCAGAGATCAGCGCAGACTTTAGCCCATGGGCGGGCGACAAGCTCATGTTGCATGAGGGGCTCTTTCCCTTGACCACTGCGATGCGCGAGACATATGTCGCACTTGGCAATGTAATCTTTGAGCTCTGTTGCCATGCGTGGCCAGTAGAAGATATCTCTTGCCCTTCGTATGCATGCTTCGATGCCTATGTGCGTTGAATGAATTTCTTCGATCAGTTGCTTGCGCATGACTGTTGGGACCACCAGTAGTTGTCCTTTAAATATCAGCTCATCCTGTATGGTTAGTGAGTCGCGCACGTCAAAGTAAGCCTGTGCGTACTCTGGTACCTCAGCTCTGTTGTCTGGCCAGCCTTGCATTATGACCGCGCGGAGCCTTTGCTGTACAGGATCATCAGCCGCAGCGTTCTTTAGCTGCTGCCATCGGTCTTCGGTCACTGGAAGCCAAGTACGATGATCGATATCCTCCAACTCTCTGGTGAAGGCGCATGTGTTGACTTCCGGAAGATACGCTCGACTCAGCGTGTCCGCAAGGTGCATGTCTTTCCCTTTCTTGTATCTGACGTGCAGACTGTATTTCTGCAGTCGCAAGAGCATGCGCTGCAGACGCGATGGAGCTGAAGACAGCGGCTTTAGGAAAATAGGCTCCAGTGGCTTGTGATCGCTTTCAATGTTGACCAGTTCGCGGCCATACACATAGGCTTCAAAACGATCACAAGCGAAGACTATCGCAAGCAACTCTTTTTCGATCTGCGCATATCGTGTTTCCGCTGGCGTCAATGCTCGCGACGCATAAGCGACTGGCTGACCGTTTTGCATCATAGCAGCACCTAGTCCTGATTGCGATGCGTCACACTGTAGGGTCACTTCTTCGTCTATGTTGTAGTAACGCAGTACAGGGGTGCTCGTGACTGCATCCTTTAGTCTGTCAAGTGCAGTTTGTTGTGCATCACCCCAGAACCACAGAACATCACTCTGTGTCAACTCCCTTAGTGGTTTCGTGATGTCTGACAGGTGAGGGAGGAACTTAGCGAGGTACTGTGCCACTCCAAGGAGTCTCTGCACACCCGCTTTATCTGTTGGAGTTGGCATCTCAACAACGGCTCGAACTTTAGCAGGGTCCACTCGGAGTCCCTTGTCCGTCGCCGTGTGTCCAATGAATAGCACTTCTGGCTGCCTCAGCTTGAACTTCTCGTCGTTCAGTCTGACATTTCGTTCTTCACATCGCTTCAGAAATGCCAACAGGTGCCTGTCGTGGTCCCGGGTTGCTTCTTCAAACGAGTCGCCAAACCCAACCGCGAGAAAATCATCTGCTACTACCTCAATGCCGTCGAGGCCTTCAATGAATTCATGCATTCTCCTCTGGAAAACCTCTGGTGCTGAGGAAATTCCAAAGGGCATGCGTTTCCACCGATAGCGGCCAAATGGTGTCTGGAAGGTCGTCAGGTAGGTTGATTCTTCCTCTAGGCTCACGTGCCAAAAGCCATTTCGCACATCCATCATTGTGAAGACCTTTGCCCCATGTAGCCGTGTTGCAATGTCTTCAATTGTTGGGAGCTGATAATTCTCTCTTTGAATGGCGCGGTTTAGGTCCTTCGGGTCTAAACAGATACGAAGTTTTCCGTTCTTTTTAGGAACGGCCACGATGGAGCTGATCCACTCTGTGGGCGTTGTCACGGGCGCTATGACTTCTTGGGCCACAAGATCATCCAGAGCATCCCTAAGCTTGGGCTTGAGCGCAACTGCAATGCGTCGGGGTGCATGCTTAACTGGCGAGACTGTCTCATCGAGTCGTATCTTATATGTGCCATCTAACTGCCCGATTCCCTCGCCGAAGACCTTCGGGAACTTTGTCAGCAGCTCTTGTTTGGTCAACACGGTGTGCTGGTCCTCTATGGCGCATACTTGGGCTTTGTCTGTCTGTGGTTTATTCAACAGGTCATTGTCTTTGTAAACAATAATGTTCATTCCTAAGCATGCCTTCCGACCTAAGATTGGGCGAATCTCGTTGCTGTCCACTAGTCGGCAGTCTAGTAGACACGTAGCCTCGCCCCTCCAAACGCGTATACGTACTTGCCCGATTACCTTTATCTTCGAGCCCCCATAAGCGACAAGGGCGGCTTTGAGTGGTTTCACCTTCTCAAGCTGACTATCCTTCGATGCCATTTTGTATATGTGTAGCGGTATCACGTTACACTGGGCCCCCGTGTCTGGTTGAAAGCGAATGAAACTGCCAGATTCCAGCTTCAATGACACTAGCTGCGAATCGTCCAGTTTAATTGCTGAAATCTCTTCTGTTTGGTAGACTTCCGATTCATCGTCTTCTGGATCTTCGGTCACTTTGACTTCTTTTTGTCTACACACTGCAGCGAAGTGATTTTTCATTCCACAGTTCAGGCAGTCCTTTCCCTTTGCGGGACACGATTCCGGATTTGCCGGATGTTGATACCCGCAGTTGCCACATTTGCCTTGTCCTTGACCTTTGTGTGTCGATCTTCGTGTGTTTTTATTTCTTCTAGAGACCGACTTCGGGCGTTCTTGGTCTGTTGTTCGATTTACTTCAGATCCTGTGGTGTCACCCACGATTCTCATTTGGGCCAGCATACTCTCAGACGCATGACAAATCTCATCTGTTTTAGCTAGGCTAAGATTTGTTTCTCTTAGCAGTCTCTCTCGCACTTTGGTGTCACTTATGCCAAATATTACCCGGTCCCTGAGGATTTCTTCCGGTGTAATTGTGCCAAAATCGCATCCTTCTGCTAGCTTTCGTAGGGCGGTCTTGTACTGGTCGTACGACTCTCCAGGTTCCTGCATACGTCGATTGAACCGGTATCGTTCAAACGGGACATTCCTGCGTGGCATACAATACGCTTCAAATTTCTCGGTCACCGGGATAATCTTTGCTTCATCTCCTTCATTTGCCCAGCCTGTGAACGTAGAGAAAACCTCACGAGCTTCCTCTCCAATTACTGTGAGAAGGGTTGCAACTTGAACCTGTTCAGACTTCTTGTTCAATTCTGTAGCGAGAAGATAATTTCTCCATGCCAGACGAAATTTCTTCCATTTCTCTGAAGCGTTCGAGCTGTGTATTTCTAGAGGCGCCGGAGGCGGTAACGCAAATCCTGAGGCCATATTTTCATTCGAAATGACCAAAGCACCGTTGCTGATTTACTCTGTGTTAGTAGTTTACCGCTGCCGCCATGTAAGACGTGGTCTTGGGTTTTTACTAGTGGTTTATTCCTAAACAATAAGCCATATACAACTGAGGATCTCCTACGAGTTCTAGCCGACCGTCTCAGTAGTTTTACTGCCACGTGTAGACACTCAAGCGTGACGTGTTCTGATTGGCTGTGGTACATTAGCATATACAAAATGGTAGGTAAAACAAGTCACGCAACTTGTTACAGTAATCTGTCATTTAAAAGCTCAATAAGGCTTTTCGCTGTCAAATTTCTATCCTTTAGCGTTCCCCATATCAGCAGACATGCATATGGTATCTCTATCCAACAGAAAGACTCTCTTAGGGCCAAGTCATTTTGTAAAGCATAACCTCTTCAGTTCTTGCCACCCAATCACTACATATTAAAGACCCAGGGTCGACCATTATGCTTTGCGCGCCTCTGTTTTTGTTTTGATCGGCACCAAGACGAGGCTTCTGTTGTTTCGAGTGAACTGAACTGCGCTTGTTCTTCGTCGTACGCGATCGTGTTTCGTTCAGTCGTTGGCACGAAGCTTTTAAAGAACAAATGGTTCCACAAGGGATTCCAATTCATCTATTGGTTCAGTGTAGCAAGAAGGGAGAAGAAATGCGTATGGCTCGTTAATTGTGGATATTCAAATCAACGAAGAACTAAAGGAAGTTTGTGATCTTCGACTTCGATACGCGTACTTATCTGTGAAACTGCTATTATAAACAGGATAACAACATTACTCGATTTATTAATCTCAGTCAGGTCATCCCGGAAGCCGATTTAAACCGAGTAAAATGCACATGCAAAGGTCAGTACACAAGGAGAAGAGGCAAGGGTTCCTGAAAATGCCGCGAAATGCGAATAAAACAAGGTAAGCTGTAAGTTGACTTGGATTAGCCGACTGTAATGTTGTTTGAGATTGTCTCAATGATACAATTGATATATGTTATATTTATATTTCGGTTTAACAGAACGAAGAAATAGCCGATAACATTCAACCTGCAGCGGTGCAAGATGGGGCCCATACGATTACGAGTTCAAATTTCTCAGGGTGAAATAAATGTATTAAAAATACGTATAATTTTCAGGAATCGTACGTATTTAATACCAGTTTCAACCCAACTTGGATCCCTTCGTAGCACAATCACATGAAAATCTATAAGTTTTGATTGCTCATTTTCAACGGAAAAGCATGCACAATTTTGCCATGAACACCTTCCAAAAACAATGAAAAGTACTTTGTTTCAAGCCTGGACATGGAGAAAAAAGACAAGCTATCGATCAACCTTTTAGGCACGAGTAGAGGCAGCCTAATTTACTTCACAAAACAGCTAGTTGGAATACCTGGAAAAGGCTGGGGACCACCTGCAGGAAATCGTCTATACTGGTATAAATTTAATGTGTCGGCCCATGCCAGACAAACAGGAGACAAGAGGGTAACCTGTGTTACTGCATATACAGCTTGTAGAAACATGTGTTTAGACAGATATATCCTAGAGATCTGTATCAAAGCAAGGTGCGACATGTGTAGATGAGTTTAATTTCACAATGGAAAGTTTTAGGAAAGCTGCATATAAATAATTTGCCCTGTGGAGGTATGGAAAGATTGGCAGAGGATACACACGTCATATCTGCATGTTCAATTATAGCCTCTTATCCACCATCAGTTGGGAGTTCCCTCCAGACTTTATCGAGGGTGGGTAAATGGCTACATGTAGGCTACTTCAGTCAGGATGACTGAATCCAATGTCCTGTACCAGACGACGGTGCATGTTTTTTCGGGCTAGTTTGAGTTTTACAACTATAAAATATGGCCTGGGATCAATTCAGTAAAGCTTTTACACATGTATTTGTACATAGCTGGCAATGGACAGACTTGTAAAATACTGTGTAAAAGTTTTACTAAATTGGCCACTGGTTCAGTATCACTCACAATAATTTATAAGCATAAGTACAAGCATTTTACTCAGCTGCAATCAAAGGTGCCTACTGCTTGTACCTACCTACAGTGTACATGTAATACACACCCAGAAGTTCCCCAAGAATGTCTGCTGAAATGAGCAACACATTCCATTCCCAGAGACTGACCAATCAAAGTAAGGCTTCCAAAATCATTGGAAGGAATGCATGACGAGCCAAAAGAGCATATGCATAGGAGGTTTGTGTAGGTTTATCGACAGATCTTCCTCACAATAAAATTTATGTATTTGTTATTTTCCATTAACAGATTCCTTACTGGAAATGGTATATTAAAGTAATATTTAAAATAAACTATTTAGGTAGCCACATCAATTTATTACAATCTCAGTTGGAACAGTGATAACTTATGGCTTTTACATAGCTGGCCATCGAAAAAGCTGGAAAACCATTATGTAATATGCCTTTTTGTAGAAGGCATAAAGCTAGAGAACACTCAAATGTTGTTACAGAGTACATGTAGTTTGTGGTAAAATAAAATTACACAAATCAAGGAACATTGTTTGTGCACCTGTTTCTTCTAGAAAATAATGGTTCACCTTGACCACTTTGAATTAATAGCAAGAATGTGGAATTATTTGTAGTTCTGTTGACAATATGTATAGTCCAATGCACTTAGACCAGTGACTACCAAACATATTTTTAAAGACAATGGTGTTTCTGTCTTCCCTGCATTCTCACCCCACAAATGCCTGCTCGTCTGACATTCCTTTCTCGATTTCATTGTCTTATATGTAGTTTCCTTCAAAGCTTGTGTTATGGGCCAATCACTTGGTTGTCCTGACAGGGTGGCAAAAAATATTCATATATTTTAAAGGCACTTGTACGGGATTGGTAGTACTGGTTTTATTAGCAAAACCAGTTTGTAAATGCTATTTTCCACCTCCAACCATAATATTGTTGAAAACAGCATTTTCAAGTTTGTTTGCCATCCAGTAAAGCCTTTCGCATTGAATCATGAGTACAATTCATTCACTATTGAAGCGATAAATCAGCATGTGATGTTTCTAACAAAACTGATACTATTTCCGTTTCAAAAAGTATTAATTGTATTTTGCATAGGAATCAGGGGCATAGCAAGGGGATGCCCTTGGTCCCCCTTTGTTAAATTATTGAATAATAATAATTATTAATAACATGTACTTAGAGATAAGCACCTCAGTCCAACATTTGTGTTGGGACCCCCCTGGAAAAATCCTGCCTACACCCCTGGAAATAAGAATAATTTATTTTAACTTGTGATCTTGAATGAAGTACATGCTGCCATTCCTAAATGCTTCAAGGGTAGCCATTTTCTTTTTGTTGAACAATCTTGTGGCCAAGGTGAAGGTCAACTGACTTTGTGGAAAGCTAATTCTGATTGGTCAAACATTGAGAAAGTAATGTCCATCGCAGGCGTTGTGGGGTGAGAATGTGCGACGCCCCAAAAATGAATGGGGGAGAGGCTAATGTGCTTCATCCTCTGAAGTATTATAGAATTTAGCAAATCATGACATATTGGTCTGTATAATAATTATTATTCATTAGCTCTTATTACTGTTTTCAATGAAGTGATACCTTGGAAGTTAGAAAAATTGTATTTAGCTGACCATCAATAAAAAGGTAATTAAGCCTGGTTAAAGCTTTGTATGAGACAAGACTCGTTTGATCGACATATGGGTAAATGCAATTTTGCAACTTTAAACACCCAGGGTCTCACTTCAACAAATACAGTAATAATCAAAGAAAACTTAAATCTAGAGCCCAAACTAGGTCATGTCTAGTTGGTATGCAAAGTGAAATAGTTAGTGGTTGGCTTACAGCCAAGTACTTCTATGCCAAGTATTATTTCTGCCAAAAAAGTATGAAATATTTCTTTGTCATCTTGTTTTTACTTATTTTAAAATTACCCAAGTATTCTATTAGTCCTCTATTAGCCAACATGTATTGAAGGAACCTTGTTACTTGTAATTTCAAGAAAAAAAGCTTTATTTTTCTTCATCTTGGATTTTTACAAAGTGGTTGTTGCAACATTGATAGACCTATTGTTCACTAAAAGAACAGGCATTTCCCTTGTTTATAATCGAGTTTTCCAACAAACATTTTGACTTCAAATCAGTCACTGAGGTAGTCAAAGTTAGGGATACAACTTATAAGAAACTAGGTCCCCCAGGTAAACAACATACATCTTTGATTCAAGGTGCTCCATCAACCCCCTAATAATGAACTTTCTCATGATGAAAGACAACATAACTAGTAGTACGCCAGTTATATTTGGCAAAGTTCGAGTGAATGAAAAATACTACTTTTAAGTTCCTAAAATAAGCTTTTGTAATCCACTTTAATCTTTACCGTCCTCTGTTGAAAAAGTTTGAAAAAAGCATATCAGAACATTCACATGGTACTTCTCTTCTAATAATATAAGGCTGACCATCAGCTGGGTAATCAAAATGACAGTCACCAGCAACAGTATTTTGCAAGACTACCACCACCCAGACAACTTCCAATCAACCGATTTAGCAAGTACATTTAATTTGTTGTCCCAATTCAGATTACCTGAATATTGTCCCTTCAGTAATGTTTTCTTGTTTTTCTGTATCCAAATTGGAAATGTATAAATTTCTCTGATTGGAAGACAAAGCACTGAATCCCTAGCGAGCTGTCGCATGATTTGAATTGGGACAACAAATGTACAAGCTACATGTAATGTACTGATCAAATTGAAACATCAACATATCTTTCCCTCCCCCCTGGACTTTGAATTGTTGGGTTGTTCAAATATGTTGTTCAAATGCCTGATACCACTGTCATTTTAGGCAATGTTTCGATTTGATCAGTACATAAATCAGTCTATTGTTGGAGCAATGTCCTTTGAGTTGAAGTTATCTTCATCAGACTGCCGAGAGAAGTTGCCCTCAAACTGTTTCCATTCATACAGCATTTGAGCAGTCATGTAGGAGAAGTAGGCATACATGTATGTATATATTTTCTCCTCCTTCACTTCTGCATGGTACTTCTGGGTTCTTTTTGAAAACTTCCCGTGTCCAGACTTGGTCTCCACAGGCTTGCAGAAGAGATGTATGTTGTGATCAACAGCAGCAAGGATAATTTTCATGAAATACAATGTAGGGGTACCTGTAGCCATGAAATATAAAGTTTACATGTAGTTTTAGACAAAGTTCTGCAGAACAAATCATTATTAGAGGGGGCATGGAATGTTGAGGAAACTAGTTTACAAGGGGGAAGAATAAGTATAAGCCTGGAAAGCTTACAGTAGAAGTGGGATGCTTATAAAGATAACTGCAATTGCAGGTTGTGGTAGCAAATTGGTTTCCCTTGAATTCAATATAGCATGTTGTCCAATAAAAATATTGTACTTTAATATTCTTGGTAGGTCAACAAATTCATAACACATTTTTACTTGCTCAAATGCCATTCTTTTCGATGCACATTTCAACATCATACTATTGAAATTAATTGTTACGACCATTCTTTACCTTCAAATTCCTATTCATCTGCGACTTCATAATCATAGTCGAATTGCGAAATGGTGTCTCGATTTATTGTCCTCACCTTGCTCTTCTTCTATGCCTGAAATAAAACGAGCAAATAGGACCTTTTCACTTTAAATAACCCAAGGTAAGCTTATTTCACCCAACTATGGATATGGATTATTTTACGCAAAACAAATTGACTCCAAGTCATTTCTCACCTTGTCCTTGGGCTTGGACCTGGTTTGATTTGAATAATTCTTCTTTGAGGAGCTTGAAGAAATATACTCTGCGAATACGCTAGTTGCCAAGATTGTCCTTCCTTATGTTCCAGAGTTAAAATACAGACGACCGAAGTATTATGTATCGAGCATTGCCTGGTAAACGCGGACTTTCCATTCTTGACTGAAATGCCGGATCTTATCTCGCACCAGAACGCAAGACGGTTGACTCAAAATAATACTGATCTAAAGATTTTTTTGGGTAAAAATAGCTGTCAAAATGTTAAGTTATAAATAAAGAAAGTAAAAATGAACGTTATTCGAAAGTTAGAGGAAGGAAAACAGGCGATGGAAACGGATTTCTCACTTCGCTCTAAATATTGGACTTTTCGACTCTCACAAAATGGCGGCTCGGAAGTGTGAGGCGCGCTGTGCGTGATGGTCGACCCTGGGTCTTTAAGGCAAGTATTGCAGAAGTTCTGACGTCATGGAATGAGCTAGCTAAAGAATGACAATTTTATCGTAAACCGAGAGCTGTTGTTTACCGGGAACACATTAATTCCCACCACCGCCAAGACAAAACCTAAAAGTCAGATTCAACCAATCACACTGAGTTACGAATAAACTAGTTATCAGGCTCTTGTAGGCTAATCGAGAGCAATATGGCGGATGAAAGTTCAGCCGGAAGGGAGAAGAAGACTACCGTACGGGTTTCGTTTTGATGTTCTTTCGAGCTGTGGTAGTGTACAGATACCTGAAAATCACTCAAATTTAGCCTCACTGGGAAGCTGTCGGCAAATGCTAAGTCACATTTGGATATATCTGTGTGATACAATGACATTTAAAGGGGCTATTTCATGGTACTGCGCATGTATCGAGTAATCGCTCGTTTAGTGGCTGTTCGATTGGATACAAACAGTTAAACTTCCCTCGATTGAAAGGATTTTCAATATTTTCCCTGGAGACTGTTTATATACACTGTTTGTTAGTCATTTTTGCATATTTGCTTTCATTTTCAGCATCCCACATGGCCGAGAGGGTCGTTATTTAGTTCATATAAAAATCGCTGGAAATAGCTCTTTCCGGCCCGGAAAAACGAATGTAAAGTCTTACCGTGACACAGCCCCTTTAGCCTACTCAATTCCGTCGTAACAATTAAATTAAGAACCGCTTATGCTTATTCTCCAAAGTTGATCAAAGCAACCTTCAGTGTAGCTAAAATGAAGGAAATTACAGTGAACATGCCAAAACACACAGTTAGCTAGTTCATTAATTCCACTAAGCTTAGGAAGCCAGAATTATTCGTTTCAACTCGATTACATACACTCTTACAGTCAACAACATGCAAGAAAATACGATGCAAACGTAACATTTGAAGTTTATTGTAACTATGTTTCACAATTGGACTCCAAACACAAACTTCATACAACGGTACTGAGCTATACATGCGATGTCTATTTACCGTCGTAATTTGATGCCTGGTGTTCGCGCGTGGGATCGATTCCTGACAATGAAGCTAGAAAGGGATTTATTGCTGCCGCAGCGAGCGAGCGAGACTGAAGCAAAGCAGCAGTTCTAATCTGTAAGCGGGTCCAAATCTCGAATATATTTTTTACCACAATGCATCAATTCTATTGTCTTTTTTACCACAATGCTTTGCACGGATCTGATTGTCACGTGACATTACACGAGGCGGAATCTGCATTGTTGGAGCTAACTACGTTCAACCATTCTTTAATGCATTTCTGTGTATGCGATCCTTGTGTAATCATGAATTTGTTGACGTGTAGGCGAACTCTGTGTGAACTATCAGTTTCCAAAGAGCAAGATCTCTCCTGTTATCAAGATGGTGAACAGCAAATGATTTTCTTCTATTGACCTTCGATAAAGTCAAGCAGTCGGTTCAAAATACAATTAGCATTTACAATTATATTCTCAATTACAGTTGATTTCCGGTGTTTAAACTTCACCGGGGAGAACAGCAGTTTTTTGTGTCGGGAATGTTAGAAGAAAATGTCGGGAATTGGTTAGTCTCCTTTGCAGCCGTTTTATGGGACCGACAGTAAGAACGGCTGCAAAGGAGACTAGGAATTGGTAGGCTCGGGGGATTTACCGGTAGATCGTTGATATGTCGGGACAAAATGAAAATAAAATGGGACAACTTTGAGATACACACCAGACTGGACTTTTAGAGGCTTTCGATGGAAAATTCTCACATTTACGAAAGGGATGGCCGGAGGAGTGACGTTTTTGGTCCAATAATCCACGGAAACTGAACGAAAATGCCTGTACTGCTGCCGATCTAAGTTCCATAGGATTGCAGTGTTGCGTTGTTGAACGCAAACGGAATTATCTGAAATGGTGAGGCTGAAATTATGTATATACGCACACAAATCTTACTTGTTCCCTACTTTTAAAATTTTATGAAGTGTAATGCCTAATGACTGTATATATGTAATGGAGACTGTAATTCGAACTGGAAATGAAATCGATCGTAAATTGAACTATATGTGACTTCATAGAGACCAAGAAGAAAAAGTTGAAATCGTTAAAAGAATAACATAACTCATAATTATACCCATAAACAGAACTGGATATGACTTACAAACCGAGAATACCGTATCAAAATTGAATTGGATATATGTGGCTTAGGAAACCGAGCTAGTTGAAACTGTCAAAAGAGTAGCACGAACTGTCATAAAACCAGAACTGGAGAGTACAAATCGAAAAAACGATGTAAAACGTCAAGTCTACCAATTCCAAACCTGCCCAACTCTCCCCCCCCCCCCCCAAAAAAAACACGGGCATTTGTGGGGTATTTGACATAGTTACAAATGCTCAACCGTGGAGCTTTGGTACAGGTGCAAATCTCTTATTAAGTTCGCTGTTTTGACTCTTTATACACTATCCCACCCCGCCAACTTTTCTTTGCTGGAGAATGACACACCCCCGGGACCAAAACTCAGTCAAATGCCCCACCTCCGGGGGATGGGCAGGTTTGGAATTGGTACAGCTATACACAGACACTGGAATTGATTAGAACAACCATAAATTAGAATAGGGTGTGGAGTGAACACTGTATGTGGAAAAAAGTTGACTCGAAATACCTAAACAAATATTGAATTTGATCCAGGTTGTCAAGAAGAAAATCGTAGGACTGTCAAAAGACTGAAAAAAGGAAATTGAATTAGAGCTGTCTCAAAAACACGGAATAACTAGGAAAACAAATGCACATTGGTATGACATCATCAGAAAATTGTAAAACACTAAAATAGTATTTCAGAAAAAAAAAAAAAAAATTATGTTTTCAGATAACAAATTGAAGTGATCGTTCATATATGCATTCACTTGTATACTAATAATGTTTTTACAGTCATGAACGTACACTATTTAGCTTAATTATTGACATCATATTTTAATTCATATTAAATCTAAATTACGTTTTACATTTGTTTCGATTATGTTAATTACAAGTAGGGCCACTCATTTCTCTGTGTATACTAGTTAATAGTGTTACCCTATTTAAATAAAGTTAATTTTATTTTCCAAGCGGTCTACATGCATGAAACTAACACACACAATATTATATTTAACATTAGGGACTGGTCAAAAATTAACAGGGGAGGTGCAAGGGGGCGGGGGGGGGGGGGGGGGGGTGGAGAATGAAGTTTAGAAAAACATAACCCTCCCTGGACAATGAATATGAAGTAGTTTGGCACTTTTCCCCTATAACTAATCCTTTCTCAGTTGCCCATGATTTATGACCCTCCGTCTTTGGGGGTTCAACAAATATGAGCCTACCCCTTTCTCAACCCCACTCCTCCTGCAAATTTCTGACCAGTCACCCTCATGAAACCCTATTTTAATTGTCAGTAAAACTTTGTAATTAGCAGCTCCTGTAAGCAACCGTGACCACCTTTGGGGGTTGAGAATTGGAAGAAGGTGGAAAATAGCATTTACAATGTACAAACAAGTTTTGCTAATAACAATACCGATCTCGTACAAGTGCCTTTAAATATATAAATTAAGATTTGTTTGCCATCTAGTACAACCACGTGATTGCATTCCTGAAAAAGGTCCATTCCATTGTATGGGTTAATACGAGTTCAAGTAACCCAAGAGCTCTGTTAGGTCATCGATGGGGCTCACATGCACGTTACACTTACAATACATTATTACCCATTTGAGAGACGGACGTTTCAGACTACAGGCTATACGATAAAGAAAAAAAGTAATTAAGTAAAGACAGATGAAAACAGATGAAGATGAAATTACTGATGAAATTATCACGAGCATCAGTAGTGAATCAATTATCTGGCTCCCCTAGCACAAACCATGTATGACACAAAAATATGCTAGAACTCCATGTATTAACTTATTTGTAGGTGGCCCGAGTTAAGGCCACTCGAGATCAGGGCCTCTTGTTTAAAGTACAATTTGCATCTATGAAACGACGACTGGCACGAGAAGGAATCGTTTGGGTAACACGAAGCCGAAGGATTGCCTACTTCTTGGGCCCTTGAAAAATAGAGTTCTAGGAATTGTGACATTCCTTTTAACAGTATAATCTCATCATTAGAGGTACAAAATGCACTGCCAAAAAAAAGACTACAAAATATGCAATTGAAAACAAAATAATTTGACACGCCATGATTCGTTTTACATATACGTTAATTTTATACAAAATGGACGAAACTTCTCATAACTCAATGAGTAAGCTATACTTTTACTATTCCCTACTTAATCCCACCCAACAAATTTAACAACAGCCCGAGTTATTTGCCTTCGTCTGTCGGTGTATTAATTAATATTATACTCTCTCAGTAGCATTACCACATGCCAAGTGCATCCCCATGAAGCTATGGGATATCACTTCGAAACTGGACAATATTGAACAAATATTATTCACCGAAATGGAGGTGAATAGTGGTGGATATTTACCGAGCCGTGAAGCGGCGAGGTAAATATCCACTACTTTTCAACGACACTGAGGCGAATAAGGGTGTTTTAGTATATACGTACCACACAGGTGAATAGCCAGCACCAAACAGTTATTTTATTTTTTGTCCAATGGACAAAAACTCGTGCGAGGTGATCGCTCATGCAGTGCTTCGCTCGGAGGTGAATAGCAAAGGATATTCACCTCTGGAATAGCCAATCAGAGCGCGCGAAAAAGCACTATTCACTGATGTGATATATATTAATATCTGACATCCGCCCTGTGAAAGTGTAGCACGTGACCCATTTTGGCCAATGAGAACACGCGAATTTTTTTCGGTGTATTATAATTAGGTCTTATTAACCGAGCGGGAGGTCTGTATGGGAGAATCTTGACCGAGGTCGTTAAGTAAACGGTACACACCAAGTACACGACTCAGGTCAAGATAACAGACCGACCAAGCTCGGTTAATAAGTTGGTTGTTATATGGATATGTTATGATATTTCTGGAGAGGGGGAGTTTACATGATTTTCTTTATTTACGTTGTCAAAGCGCGCATGTAAAACTCAACTAGGCTTACTAAAATGCTGTGAATGGTGGATTTGTAAACTGTTTTGCTTGGAGGTGCAAGTGCATGTTTGATCAACTTGAAATGGGGGAAGGAACTCAAACTGGTTGTTTTTCCCAAGTCACTCTGAGCCCTAAGAAAAGAAGACCTAAGCAAAATGACTGTTAAGATTGTCGACGATTCAGTTACAACGATCAGGCAATATCCCAATAAAATGTTTCATTTATTATAACCCGACCGACCTTTTTTTTTTAAAGCATGCAAAATAAAACAATGCAAGGTTTAAGACCGACCCCATTTTTAGGAAAAAGTAAAAGTAAAAAAATATTGAATAATATTTTTCTTAAACTACGCCTCTTTCCCGAGCTCTACGCGTATTAGTTTCTTGCCCTCCTCGTGCAAATTGAGAATCCACAACTATAGTAGAGGAAAAAGTAGTCGAGGAATATACATGATTTTTTTACGTGACTCTTCAAGCCAACCTGGTACCAGTCCCCTTCCTTTTTTTATCGCCCGGCCAAGTCACCATCACGAGCCAGAAGGCGATGGTAAGCGAAACATTTTATAGGGATGACCACACGAGGAAAGAAAACTAATTTGAATATACAGAACTCGAATCGGTTGTGTGAACGGTTTCATCGCATGTGAGCTTTTCGATAATATTGCCTCAGGAAACTAGTCTGAGGTTCGGATTTTCTGTAATCACTGTAATCAGAAGAAACACTTAAAGGGATACCCGAGTGAAAAACACATTTGGGCTCAAAAGCACCTTTCAGATGTACTTTGTTCAGAAAATGTATTAAAATTTGATTAAACTTTTTCAGAGTTGAGAACGAGCCCCTCAAAGTTGGCCCCGCGAAGACCTGGGCGCCGCCATTTTGTTGACATTAATTCCTGTGACGTTTTTACGTCACTTCGTCCCATCGGTGTTTTGCGGCTAACTTGTAGCGACTTGTTTTCTTTGTAGAATTTTCACACGCTCGGAATTAGAGTAGATTTTCATCGATATGGCAGAGCAATTTCGTACTAGAACAAAAATATGATGAAGACGATATTGTGAGAGAAGCTTAGAAGACTCGGAGGAGGAGGAAAAGCATGTGGAAGGCGAGAATATCAACGAACAACAAAAGGCGATTAGCGAGCTACATTGTAGTGCAAAACTGGTGTTGTGCTATGATGTAAAGATTCGCTGTGTTTTTTGTATGGAACTTGTCAGTCTTAAACACAAGACTAAGGTAGATAATTTGCGAGTTATCCGGTTCGATCTGTACTGACTGCATGGCTTTGTGCAACTGAAACGAAACACCTGAAAAGTTAAAACCTCCCTGTAAAAACCGATCATAACTAGCCCAACATAGCAGAATATATGCGATAGGCAACTAGTTCCTGTAAAAACTAGTGTTGGTCTGCGTCGGCGGGGAAGATAAACACTGGTATGTAATCAACTAAAGTCGATTGAGGTAATAATAATAATAATAATAATAATAATATTTTGACAGGAAAGCTCCACTCACAATTTGTGATTTTCAGGGAGGTCCTGTATTAAAAATATATATTTCACTAATATATGGAAAACAGAAAAGATAAATGTTTGAAATAAAATAGAAATAGAACAAGGATTATTATGAAATTAAGTTATGTGCCAGTAAGATTTAAAAATTGATAATGTTGTTGATTGTATAACTTCAGAGTCTAAAGAGTTCCAGTCTAATAGTGCATGGTAGGTAAACTTCTGTTGTCCCCAATTCCTACGTGCGAATGGTAAATGTAGATTGTGCTGACGGCGTGCATTATATGTATGAAAGTCGTGATTCTTCTTTAATTTAAAGTTGAAGTCCACCATGCTATTTAAGCATTTGAAGATAGTAATACAGCGATGATAGCGCCGTCGAAGGTACGGTGGTTTCCAGTTTAATAGCTCGAGTACTTGAGATGCAGAAGAGCTTGAGGGAAAGTCGAGCATAAGTCGAGCAGCATTAATCTGAAGAACTTGAAGATGATCCATGAGGACGGTATTATTCTTATCTCCCCAGACGATATCGGCATAGTCAAGTAAGGGAAGGACAAGAGAATTATAGAGAGTTAGTCGCGCATGCAAGGGCAGCAAATGCTTTACCCAGCGGACGATGCCAAGACGTTGATTGACTTTATCACTGACTCTATCCACGTGTTATGACCAACTCATGTTCTGACTGACTGTCACTCCTAAATATTTAAAGGAGTCAGTTCGGTCAAGAGCAGAGCCATTTATGGTCAGTGAAACCTCTCTGAAATGCTAACCGCCGTGGAAAGCGAGTAGCAGCTGACGTTTCGAGCGCTAGCCCTTCGTCAGAGCAAAAGAGGAAGAATATATGCAATGACACAAGAACGAGCTGACACTCGGAGCAATTTTATTGCAAAAATATTTCCATTCCCTTATTAAATTGTGTGAAAGCATTGGCGCGATCAAGCCCGGCATGTTTGCGGTGGAACTTGGCGCGCGCGCGCTGTTTTACAACACACCAGTTAGGTAAACGAAATTAAAATTATGTGGCTTGCTAGTTGCTACACCCTGATTATCTCTCTGTGTCAAATTAAACAAATTTCGATTGCTATGCCGATATCAATATTGTAATAATCTACATTCAGTCTTGTGTTTAAGGCTGACAAGTTCCATACAAATACATAAACAGCAAATCTTTATAGCACTAGCTCGGTAGTCGCCTTTTGTTGTTCGTCTGATATTTTCGTCTTCCACATGCTTTTCCTCGTCCTCCGAGTCCTTTGAACTTCTCTCACAATATCGTCTTCATCATATTTTTGTTCTAGTACGAAATTGCTCTGCCACATCGATGAAAATCTACTCTAATTCCGAGTGTGTGAAAATTCTTGTCTCCAGCCTTTTCCTATTATTAGGAGGTGAGGGAAAGAGGTTCGAAAAAAACACAGCGGAAACGACCCTAGAAGAGCTCAGAGGTATGAATAACCACAACTAAAACATTGTAGGGTGAACTCGTGTATTTATTTGTCTAACATACATGTTTTGGAAGGATTTATAATATGAACTATTCAAACGATATTTGTAAGCGTATAAATACACAAATCTTGAGATTGTGCTGCCTGTGTTCTAATTCGTCTAAAATCGCCTTATCTCGCCCTATATTGCCTTTTGATATATAATATGAAATCACATATTTGGTTCATGCAGGAGTATATTACAGAGGAGTGTTCCTCTTCCCACATTATATTGTCACACAACACTGTAGACGGTAGTTATTTTTAGCAAATAGTTTCCCGCGAGAAGAAGCAAAGGCCGTCACTTTTAAGCAATCAGCATGCATGCACTGAAAAATTGTAATTAACACGGTTCAAACTGCTAAAAAAATACTAAAGCGCACGGGAACAAAAGACAACGTAATCGCATACCAGAACTTCGCAGCTATAAATAGACACACCATCTACTGTGTTAGGGGACAGGAACACTCCTGTATAATAAACTCCTGGTTCATGAAAAAACTATATGTATAGATTGAGTCATGTAAGAATTTCTGTTTTTGTTCTTGATAACAAATTTATCTGTTAACAATTTCTTTGCTCCTCTAGCTACATCAGTTGTATCACCTTCTAGGTCCAACTCCCCTCATCCCACTCCCGCAAATCTCAGATCTGCTTTGTATAGTTAAGAGGAGTGCTCACTTTAGTTGTAGGTGGAGTGCCGCCAGATTCGACTGTCTCATAACCCTGATCCTGTTTCAGATCAAATATATATGATTTTCCCTACCCTCTGTTAGACCTAACCCCGAAACAAAATGTATACTATTTCATACAACACTTAAAGCTGCCTTTAATCGCGTTATCTAATCCTGGAGCCCATTACCAGGAGCGTCCATATATATATACTATACCCGTGAGTCCGCGTATGACAGGCTTGAGCTATTTTTAGAACATGTTTCTCGGGTAACTGCCTTCTGACTCTGCTGCGATCGCGCATATGCTTGCCGTAATTATCGAGATTAAGAATGATCTATTGTTCTTTGAGATCATTTTACTAACGCTGCATTGTCCTGACTATGGTTTGATTGGATTCCCAAAGTGTGGGCACGTGAACTCCCGTGAGATCTGTTCTAAATATAGCTCAATCCGGTCATACGCTGACTCACAGACCTAGTATGGGAGATGGACGCTCCTGGTAATGAAATCATACCCTATCCAGACTAAAACAGCTCGAAAACCGTACCCTTTGGGCTGGTGGCACCCGATGTTTAGCTTATATCCCCTCATAAATATGTACGGGTTTGTCGAATATACAACTTATTTAAGTGGATGTAATAATGTGTTAAAGTGCCACTACGATCAAATTTTGACAAATCAATGTTTTTGCATATTCATAAAGTAGAGTTGATATATTATTACCAGTTCAAATTGTTTTTCGATACAACGACAGGAAGTCATATTTTTTGCGCTCCGAATATTGAATCCGCCATTACTGGAGACCGTTCCCTTTATTCAGCGGAAGTGATGTCATACACTTAACGCTCGCCTGCAGAACCCAATGCATGGAGGAATATTTCTACTAAAAACGTCTTCACGTACATAAGAACAGTTATATTTATATTTGCGAGGTTGGCTACTTTTTATGCACACTATTTCGCGCCACGAGGTTGTCGTGTTAAGTGTATGACATCATTTCCGCTGAATAAAGGCTTCCAGTAATGGCGGGCACGATTTTACCAGTAAACTCTCCTAACATTTTGTGGTTTAACATGCCCATTTGGGATAATTTTTTTACTATTTCGGATATTTCTAATACTGTTTGACCTATTGAAACTGAAAAAGTGGAAATCGATACGGTAAATTTTCGTCGTAGTGGCACTTTAAACACTGAAGTCATCATAACACATTCAAATTATTTTGGTCAGTTATCGATACTATGCTGGATATGCAAAATAGTTTAGTATGGATGATCACATTCCATTGTGTATGGCTTTGGCAGGCATGTTTGATCTTTTACACATTTATTTACTATTTATCCGCTGGTCAAAAAAATGTAGACGACTTAACCTTGTGCCGAGAGTCTTCCGCGCATTCAAGAGGGCGGCCGGCGGAGGGAACACCCTGGTTCTACGTGGGCTACAGCCTCACGCGCGGCGTCCAGGCGGGCTTCCTCCGGCAGCAGGCCGTATAGAGAGACCTCGATATGACAGATGCCGCGGGCTTGTATCTCGGGGTGGGCGAAGGTCTCCCCAAACGTTCGTCTGGACACTTGCAGTAGTTGGCGACGTTGTTGCCCAGAGTTTCTTGGACGCCCGGACCTGGCAGAGAAACTTATTGTGGTACTTGCCGCGCCACAGGGAGCCGCACGGGGGGCTTCCAAGGAGGAAGGCCAGACAGTTTTTGCCCACGGTGCTCTCGTTAGGAAGGATCCTGTCTGGGATGTCGTCCTCGTGCATGTCCGGTGGAAGAAAGTCGTGGTTTTGCATGAGGTGGTCCAGCAGCGCCTGTCTGCAGTCTAGACAGCCCGAGAAGTCCTGCGTGGCATCCAAAGCGTATAGGCCCACGCCGTCCAGACGTAGGTCCTCCAGGCACTTGGGTAGCTTGCCGAAGAGTGCTTCTAGCTGGATGTCGGCGACATCGAGTTTTGCCACCACGATGGCGGCTGGTGTTGGGCTGTTGGGGTTTTCCCCCGGTAGACGTCCAACACGTGGGGGTCTTGGCCTAGGATCCCCAGGACTGTACCGCAGTACAAAGAGTCGCCACGCCCTTCGTAGGGGCAGGTCGCCACGATGCGCACGTTCAAAGCTGCTGGGAGTCCGACGGACGCCGCATGCGTGCGGATGTTGGCGAGGAAAGCTTTCGCCACTGCACGGACCGCCGACACGGCGTTCCTTCCGGCGCGAGTGCGACACACCTGGGTGTCGGAGAGCAGGCCCCAGAGGTAGATGTCGTCGACGAAGACATCGGAGACTGGCTGGAACTCGGTGCGGAATTCGTTGCTGCGGCCAGCTGCCAGGTAGTCCACTTCTGCCATGTCGGAAGCGAGGTTGCCCTCGAAGTCGTTCTGCAGCAGGACGTGGTGGTCCGTGCGCTCGTCAACGGAGCGAAGGCCCATGTCTTTCGCGGATGCGTACTTCTGTGCCATGTTGGTCGGCTGTAGTAGAAACGGGTGTTCCCAATACCCTACGTTTCCCTTTCTCCATTTTGTTGTTTGGACATGTTCCAACCACCGTATGCCCGGCAAGAAGTGTTGTGTACGCGCTCGTCTAGTGACGAGCACTGGGCTTTTTCTTGTTCTAGCACGAGGCGCGCGCTTTGGGCTTCTGCAAGGTCTTCTCGCAGTTTGGTGTTCTCGGCCTCCAGCTCTCGAATGCGGGCCAGCCGCTCCAGGAGTACTTCTTTGACTTCCAGGGCCAGTGCATGCATTTCCTGTCCGCCCGGTCTGCTCTCTGGTTTGCTTCTACATCGTCGGCTCTGTGCCGCAGTTTGTTGTTTTCCAGAGACAACCTATGGTGTTCTTGCGCCCACTTCCGAGGCTCCTGCTCTGCTCTACGTACGGCGTCTTCGAAATCCCGGATGCGTTCTTTTGCTCTTCGACCTTCCAGTTGGCGTTGTGCTTCCAGCCCTCGAATGCGTTGCACGAAATCTTGCCGCGGTTTGGTCTCCGGAGGTGTCACTAAGGGGGCTTCCGCTGTTTCGACACGTAATTTGGTGTTTTCCATTTCCAGCTGTTCGATTCGGTCGAGCGGCGTGTCCGCCCATATTCTCCGAATGCGAGCTTCCCCGGCCCGACGTTGTCGCGCCTATATAGCGAACTCTGGATATAGTTGTGTGTTGTTTGTCTATATAGCTAGCTCAAAAAGTGTGGTGTCCCTTCTGCGGACATCGTTATTATTTACTGTACAGTAATTAGATCTGTCATAGAATATGCGTGTGTCGTCTATGCCAGCCTTCCATTATACCTATCTAATGCCCTGGAAAATATCCAGAAAAGGGCATTGTCCATCATTTTTCCGCGTATTGTTTACGGCGAAGCATTGGAAAAGGCGGGTATCCCCACTCTAGCCGATCGTCGACTAGCGTCGTGTAAGAAATTTATAAGCAACATTAAGCCGGGTAATCCCATCTACCCCCTAATACATAACAGAGTAATAAACTCATTGGCGCAGTACTCGCTGAGATCGGGCAAAGGCAGTTACCCAATGGCCACTAAAACTGACCGTTTTGGCAATTTCGTAACTGTGAAATTCCAAGGTATCTAAATTTAACTTATATCATATAGTACGTATTTATTTATTTATATAATCAGTATCCCATTATTAAGTGTAATCAGCCTGTAATTCAATATACATTGCAAGAGGCGTGAATAAACTAATTATTATTATTATTATTATATAGCCAGCTCTGGATATAGCCCGTTTCGGTCCAGTTTTCTCGCGGGCTTGCATAGAAATGGACAACGCGTTGTCCACTTTGGATGTCGTTTTGGGTCCAGGGTCCTCGCTGGCTTGCAATGAAATGGACAACGCGTTGTTCACTTTGGATGTCGTTTTGGGTCCAGGGTCCTCGCTGGCTTGCATAGAAATGGACAACCACGGTGGGCATAAATGACCCCGAAATCGCCAGGGTTGAGCGTGACCAAAATTAGATAAAATGGCACAATTTCCTAAATTCTCTCTTAAATTGAATAAATTTTTCACAGTTTACTATGCAAGTAAAATTTGAGGTTCTGGTTCAATTAGTTTTAGATAATGACATTATTGTGACGTCATAAGAGTAAGCTCCTTTTTTGGTCAAATTCCTTTTTAAATAGTCGTTTAAAGTAAAGTACGCTATAACGAAGATATGGCGATGCGTTTTTATTTGACACAATTTTGAAGTCTCTATGATAGTTATTCCCGAAGTTATTAAGGATTTAATATTTTCATGACGTCATATCTGTGACGTGCGTGTTTTACATAAATGGGGCTTTCCACTGTAAAAGAAAAACAAAAACTCGATATTACAACTACTTAGTGCGTTAGAAGAGCATTGGTCAAAAAATATAGATACAATGCTCACTCGCCTATATTTAGAGGGCGTTTCCAAATACTCAAGACGTCATAGTGACGTTTACGTTTTTTCAATGTAACCTTGAAAGCATTTAACCATTAAAAATTACAATTCAAAAAACATACGATTTTAGGTACTAAGGTCTTCTTAAAGTTTCTAGATTGTCATGTAATAATATTTAAGACTCCAAAAGTTATTTGAAGAAATACGTTTCATAAATGGTTTTATGCTGTTTATTTCCCGCCAAAATTTGGCGGGAAAATTACGAATATTCAAAATTATCGAAATAGGGTTTTCAGTTACTTTATTCCCAACAAGAGGAGAACTGAAAAAAAATACATTTTAGTATCTTACGGCTACTTGAAAATATGGAGAAACCTATTATAAATGGATAAATGACGTCATTGTGACGTCATTAAGATGTTCGCGTTAACACAAAACACAACATTTTATTTTGTTTAGCGCTCTAAACCTCTCCATAAAAAAATCATTATGTACTGTTGAAAGTCTTGAAGATATAGACAAATATACCAACCCTGGCGATTTTGGGGTCATTTATGCCCACCGTGAACGCGTTGTTCACTTTGGGTGTCGTTTTGGGTCCAGGGTCCTCGCTGGCTTGCATAGAAATGGACAACGCGTTGTTCACTTTGGATGTCGTTTTGGGTCCAGGGTCCTCGCTGGCTTGCATAGAAATGGACAACGCGTTGTTCACTTTGGATGTCGTTTTGGGTCCAGGGTCCTCGCTGGCTTGCATAGAAATGGGAAACGCGTTGTTCACTTTGGATGTCGTTCTGGATATAGTCCTCTATCTATATAGTGTTGCAAGCGGCATAAAAAAATGCTCTCCTATTGGTGTGCCAGGCCTCGTGGCAGCTACCAGAGCCAGGTAGTCGGAAGTGGTAGTTGAAACCTGAGGTAGTTTGAGGACTAATTTATTGCTAATTATGTTTCTACGGAAAGTCGCTTCTGGTGTTCTCTAAATGGATTCTGTTAACGGTACGAGTGCTCGCTGGAGGCTGGTGGGCTATCCTAAGGGTCCCCCGGGAAAGAGGGCTGGGAGGTTCGCCGGGGGTTGGTGGCTATCCTAAAAGCCCCTAGGCCTGGGGAAAGGGAGTGCTTAGAGGCTCGGTGGGTGCTCCTATGGGGTCCCTGGGAAAGGGAGGGGCTGATAGGCGCGCTGGGCCCCACAAAGCTGGTGCATTCACCCTCGCTGCTGCTATTTCGAGAATGGCAAATTGTATTACTTATAAGTATATTCTGTAGAATATAGGATGTTTTATTGTACATATGATGTTTTATTGTATATATTAATTGTGTAGGCTTGCATATATATTTAATGTAAATTTGCTGTAATTGAGCTCTGCCAAGGAATTTTAACTGAAACATTACATTACATTACATTAATTGCATGTCATCGGAAGAGTCGGGCCGTTTAGACTTATATTTAGTAGAAGTTTCTATGTATTGCATTGTTTGTTACAGCGTTTGCATTGAACCATATAGATGAGATTTTTAGAGTTACATCTCTTCCTAAAATGGCTAGAGAGCCAGTCATATTGTCAAAAAGTGATATCTTTAGGTGTGAAGACATCACTTTTTAGAAAGATATATACACTGGTATTTCATCGATAATTATATATTAAAACATTTTATATTGTAGAGCCAATACCACATCAAAAATATATAGTTGATTTAATTACGGTCACTATTTCAACTAGAAACACTAATCTTCTACAGGCCCAAGCTGATTTTATGAGTATTGTGCACCCAAACGTTTATTATATTGGTATTTTAAAAATATTATAGGAATCTTCAGCTTGGGCTACCTGTGGTTGTCAGCGGTCGAAATGAGTTACCAGTTCCTCGCCGTCGCCGTTTCGAACGCCTGGTGGAAATGATCAAGCTGTAGAAAATGTCCGGTCGTGGAGCCTATTACAAGAATTTATACGGCCGAAAAAGGTTAGATAAATGATTAGAAAGTATTTACTTGAGGTGTGTTATACTCAAAGGTAGTATAAGCCTGTAGGTGAAATTATTTTCTCAAATTATCGACGGGTATTTTTTTTTTGGCCTTCGGGTATATTGAAATTGCTTGCTATGGAATATCGGAAAATGCAAATTGTGTTTTAGCGAGTTTGTTGTTAAAAATGGAAAATAGAGGAAAATTAGTGAACACATATTAAAGCGTAAATAGAGGGTATTAGTCGGCTAAGCATCTAATACGGCTGTGTATAAAACAAACACGAATGTCAACTTACTAGTAAAATACATGCACAACCGTAATTAGATGTTTAGCTATCTAATAAATTCTTTGTTACACAAATTATGTATGACTGTTTGCTCCGTCTTTGTGCTCAAAATTATTTTATTTTAAATGGTTACCATGAGGCATTTTTTGTGGTTTCATAAAAAAATGCAGCCAGCAATTAATATAAGACTAATTCCAATAGACCAGTTCGTGGTTAATGCCAGGGCGATTCCACAGTATTTGGGACATGGAACTCTGAATTCTTAATTACTGAAAACTTACAAGATCATTGCATTTTTCCATTATTTAATAACTAAAGTATAAAAAAAAAAAAAATTTGTAATGTCGGCACACTCTTATCTTGTCATAAATTATCATTAATTACCTGAAATACAAAATTGGCTGTCACGGAGGGGAAAACCACAAAAATCCTATGAGCTACTTGCTTTATGTTAAAAACAAATAAAAAATATCAGGACACACAGTTCTTCACATGCACTAATAGAGAAACAAACAAAAAAATTCAGTTGCTGTTAAGGGGGTGTTGCTATAGCTCGTCCAAGAGGGAACTTCCCCTCCATGACAAAATTAGGTATAAAAGTTTTGATATTTCCAAAACAGTCAAAACAAAATTCACAATATTTTATAAACTTCTGAGTTCAAGTACAATACAACTACATGTATATAAATGAAAAAAAATTCTGAACTGCAACATTTCTTTGTTCTATTTCAATAATAACAAGCGTCACGGAGGGGAAAATTATGTCACGGAGGGGAATGAAAACTTAAAAAGCTGTTTAAATTTCTTAGACATTGCATAAAATGTATCATTCAACAAATAAAAAATATCAGGACACACAGTTCTTCACATGCACCAATAGAGAAACAAAAAATAATTTCAGTTGCTATTAACCAGGTGTTGCTATAGCTTGTCCAAGAGGGAACTTTCCCCTCCGTGACAAAATTAGGTATAAAAGTTTTGATATTTCCAAAACAGTCGAAACAAAAATTCACGATATTTTATAAACTTCTGAGTTCAAGTACGATACAACTATATAATCGGAAAAAAAATTCTGAACTGCAACATTTCTTTGTTATATTTCAATAATAACAAGTGTCACGGAGGGGAAAATTATGTCACAGAGGGGAATTAAAACTTAAAAAGCTGTTTAAATTACTTAGAAATGTATCATTTTCATACATTCAACACATTAATAATATATGTTGTTTCTACCCAAATCAGATAATTGTAACCTCTGAGCATGCTCATAGCAGCAATGCATTGTGGGCAAAAGTTCATTTGAGCATGCTCATAGCAGCAATGCATTGTGGGCAACCTTTGCCATGTGCTCCATGTAAATGTACCTAGTAATAAGTTTGATTGCTCATAGATTTACATTTATTTTACAGCCTTGCTTATATGTTCCCAGAATAATTACATAATGTTATTTAGGTTAAATTAATATTCCATTGGGATTAATTAAGACAAAATTAGTACAACATTGTTATGCGACAAAACTTTCCCCTCCGTGACGCTGGTCCTTTTGACTTACCTTCTAGCTGGAGAAGTTAGAGAAATTAAACATTTGATTATTTGATGTCATTTGTTAGTTGATGAACTAAATGTTTAATAAATCTTGTGTTTAAAGTTGTAGCTTTTATATATTCACAGGAATTTGGGGTTAGTTTTGGAATTTTACTTTTTGTGACTTCTCTGTTCCCCTCCGTGACAGTGAACATTAAAAATAATATCTCCCTGGGTATTTTACAAAACATTTTGAAATTCATCACACCTAAAGAGCTATTGAAAATGATATACATGATGGTTCAAAAGTTTGTTTAAATTCAAGTATCTAATTGTTGGGCATCTTTCAATCTTGTGATTTTCCCCTCCGTGACATGCAAAATACTGTGGAATGGCCCGCCAACATTTTGAAAGTGCTGCAAACATGGCACAAAATACAGTGTTTGTATGGGAATCCGATGCCAAATAAAATCTGTAAAATCGAATTTCTGAAAATTCTTCAGATACAAACTTAAGATACCAGGTAAAAGATTAACTGATCGAAATTTGAGGGATGTAGCTGTGCTGGGACGCATGCAATCCTGTTTTCAGTTTTCCATACATTTGTCTGGGAAAATTTACAGACAATGTCTGTAAATCTGAAAACATGATTGCACACTTCCCATCTAGCACAGCTACATCCCTCAAATTTCGATCAGTTAATCTTTTACCTGGTATCTTAAGTTTGTATCTGAAGAATATTTCAGAAATTAGATTTTATGGATTTTATTTGGCATCAGATTCCCATACAAACAATATTTCGCACCATGCTTGCACCCCTTTCAAAATGTCTGAATTAACCGCGAACTGGTCAATTGCCATACATTAACATTCTTTAGGGGCAGAGGTGATGGTGGTGGAAGAGGAGGTGGTGGCTACCATGGTAACAAAAGAGGTGGTCACTATGACAACCAATCCCAAGGCAGAGATTCTCCTGGTTTTGCAAGTAACAGCAGAGACATGCAGGTAATTAACATAATGCATTTACTAAATATAAACTTACTGGAATGTCATTTTTCTGGGCTGGAAATAACTGCCAAACAATTGGACATATGTCAGACCTATTCAGTAAATGTCTGATGAATCTTACTCATTTTTTCCTGTCCAAGCAAAAATTGAATCCATAGTGTTCTTACTAATAGGTTTTCTTCTGAAAAGCTCCTACATTATTTTGTAGATTATGATAGTAAACTAAATAAGACAGTTACAAGTTTGAAAATTGCCCCATAATGCATTGCAAACCATTTTTATTATAATTATATTTGTATGCAAATTACAGTATGCTAATTAATGTCCAATATTCAATCTTGATATTTGTCTGATCAAAAGAAAGGTTTGGAATTATTTCCAGGCCTTATTTTTACTGACTCGGGTATAGTTAAATTTGATTCCTAATTGCCAGTACATTTATAGTGGGTACTACATGTACTTGTTGTGTCTGTATGTCAGTGACATACTATTACTAAATACGCATGTGCGTAAGTGCTAGAGAACATGATTGTGTGTAAATTGTTGAGCAGAAGGCGGCCATTAAAACTTATGCGGTTGATTCAATTCGAGTTTAGTGTTTAATCCGATCCATCATATGGAAATATAACTGGCGACAATACAGGATTTTCTACAGGTGAAGTTAGCAGCGGTACTGTTGTTAGACAGACAAGGACGAGGCATCTACATGTACCAGCAAAATTCGAAGACTTTGAGATGTCTCACAAGTAGTCGAGTTTAGTGGGCAGAACTTTGTGGCCATGCAAAGACTTGACAGGAAAAAAACAGAACTTGTTTTTGAAGTACTGTTTAAAACACGAATAGCTGTGTTTTATCAAGTTAACAAATTTGAGGGCAAAGCCCGAGAATTTTTAGACTTGATAGAACATGTGCTGTGAGTGTTTTGAATGCATCAGGCTTCAAAGATGCTTTAAGAATGCAATGAAAGAAAGATGCACATACATGTACATCTCAAGAGAATGACAAAGAAAGTAAGTTTTAGTAGGATTTTATTTTTTATAAAGATTCATCCTAATTAGTAATTCACTGATAAAGGCCCAAAATTAGCTGAGTTTATTAAATGACTTCAAAAACATTCACTGCATGTAAAGAGGGTAAAGGTACAACTTATTTTGGCCAAGAAAATCCAAGCTAAAAGTTTATGTAAATTAGGATGAAATTTTATCAGATTTAAAATGCCTTCACAGTCATTGATTTCCTTTGTTTTTGCTCTATTAATTATTCATGAGTTTTTGAATAAAACATGGCTAAGGCTTCTTTATATTTGTTAATAAAATATATAACATGCTTAACTGAAACTCTTATGCATTTAGTTGAGTTTAAATTAAGTACCATATCTCAAACTCTTTATCATCACTGGTTAATGCTCATGCAGATTGCATAATATACAGACACATAATATACATAATATACAGACACAGACATATTGATTTCCTTAGTTATTCTGTTTACCACTTTGACTAAAAAAGGCTGGAAGCTTGAAAACCTAATGGTTTACTTAGCCTCTATATGCTCAAACTTGATTCCTTAAACTTTACTCTGTATTTTTTTCTTTGTAAATATAGGTACCTATATTTTTTGTGTATTAATTCATGTATTTAATTTGTGATTTATTATTCCATACAAGCAAATAAAAGATTGGGGGGGGGGGGAGAGAAACTAAAATACATGCATGACTGTATGTACATGTACATGGTACATGTACATGATACATGTATTTATCAATTATTTACTTATAAAAATCTGATGTAAATCATATGCATGCCATAATATTCCTTTAATACACAAGGAGCTAAATTGTATGTTAACTTTTAATTATTACTTGTAATACATTCTGTTCAATGTACATCCATCCATCTTTAGACCAGTCCACATATATACAGTATATTTATTTATTTAAGTTACGGAAAGTGCAAAGATCACCGTTGTTTGTTTTTGGTTTAAATTAGCACATGTATGCAATTACATGTAGATTCAATAATTACAATATGTGTACATTAATTTTAGACATTCACTGCTAAGCAGTGTGCCATATAATTAATATATTGCATATGGTTGATCTGGTGAACCTTTCATTAACAGTCTCTTGCAGCAATTCTATCCAGCCTCGAAGGAGCAAGCTACAAAGCATATCATGATATTTTAGGTAAAAATGTAGTGTGTAAAATTAATTATAGAACTACAACTTACAAACACTTTTATTTGCACCATTAACTTTTAAGTAAGAGTTAAATAATTTGATCATTCAGCCATTTACATCCGGAGGGTCATATGCCCAAGGGATGTTACATTTGTATTAATGGTTGAATGCTGAAGTTGGAGGTATTACCTGACTTATTTCATTGTTATTTGATAACCTTTATTTCACTAACATCCAGTGAAGAGCCTTTATATAGGTCATTAGATATTCAAGGTCTATATCAGGGTATTCAATAGGGATCGGAGAATTCTCTGGTTATATACTGAGCAAAATTTTCCAGCTACTTTTGCATTCGTATAATGCATTTTCTGTATACTTTAGGACACACTCTCCTGCTATTTCATTTCAATCTCCTGCTACTTCAAATGTTCATGAATACCCTGCTTTATGTCATATAAAGACCTCCATATAAAAGCCCTTGGCATGAATGTCTAATGAGCAGCATATTGAAATTCACTGGGATCTTAGTGAAATAAAGGTGATCAAATAACAATAGAAAATGTTTCAAAAATGAAATAAATAATCATATATAATTATACAAGATAGGAAATAAGTTAATAAGACTTAGATATGTTACTGGGTGGCCTACTAAAAAGCTAAACTATTTAAAGCTACTATTAAGGCTACCAATGTATGATGTAGATGTTACTAGGCATATTTAGTGTATGGATAACAAATTTGCAACTGAAGGAAGCCTAGGTTATGTATTTGTGTTAAAGGTGCTGTCAGACTACGTAATTAACTTTTTTTTATAAATCATGTTTAATTAATTAATTAATCATTTTTTAAATTTATTTATTTATTTATGTACATTGTAGTGTAACAATTATTATTACTCTGAATGTGGTTTTGTATCAAATATATTTTAATATTGACTATTCTTTTACCACTGTACTCATTCAATTAGTTAATCTAATTGCCCAAAACTAACTACTTTATGAAAGTTCTAGTGTCCACAGCCTAGCAGGTAAAAGTGCCATTTTGCCATTTACCAAAACGTCCTTCCCTTTATTCTTACTATTTTGAAGTTTTAATTTCAAAAGTATGTTTCAGTTGAAAATTGTAACAAATTAAATGATTGTTGAAATTTAGCTTATACTGATGAAGGCATTAAATGGATTCCTGCACTGATGAAGGAAATAATAAATTTATGGATTCCCAGACGGGTAAAGGAAAGCATCAATTTATGAGCTGAGCATGGGGATGATGCGAGTTGAAAACTGCGAGTTGTGAGAAAAAGTAAGAAAAATTGAGATTAGAGCCTGCGATGGAAAATTATTTTTGAGGGAGAAAATAAAATCGCATTTTCCTTATACAGGAACTCCGAGCTTCGACGAAACGCTTCTGGACCCCTAAAAAAAATTAGACCAGCGTTATACCATACTGGAGGTTTTATTTTGTTCTCTTTGATTCAGTTATTCAGAGCTAAGTCCTTTCTATTTCTAATTTACAATATTTCGATTGCAATCACAAATCAATTTCTTCTATTCTTCCAGAGACGTTTTGTATTATCTCTATGGCGACTCTTTGGTTTATATTAGCCATACAACTAGACCGATACGAGAACTAAGATGCCTGGCAACAAATCCTACTTTATATCAGTTTAAACATTCCTAACGAAATTGTTATGCTTTCACGACAGTTCAAATTCATATCTCAAGTAATTCCATTCTTCACTGCATTCTAATATCTCAAGCAGTCATATTTTGTACCTTTTTTGCTTTTTTTCAATAAATGTTCAGTTCCTTTTTTCGCCAGCTTAATTATTTTCTTCTTGACCCGTTCTTTCCATCGATTTTCCAGCGAGTATCGAAATCGCCTTTCCAATGAAGTCTCCCTTTATTGATGTTTCCACAAGGGTCCGGTTAGTTTTATAATTTCCTCTCAGAGTTCAGTTTCACTCGTTTTTCTTGTTCTGTCATTTTTTTTTTTCGGTTCATTACGTTTCTTCTTTGACCTGCTAGTTTCTTCATGTCATTTCCAGTTCGATAAATTGTTTTTGCAATCCGAAAAGTTCAGTTCTGTATATTCGATTAATGTCCGCGTAAGCCATATCCCATTTAGACGGTTTTATATTTATGTTATACTCAGTTCAGTTTTCTCCATTTCTTTGCATAGCGCTTACTATTTGCTCTGTTGTTGGTCGCGAGTTTGGATGAAAAAGCTACTTCATCTCCACTTCTGTAATTCCAATTGTACAAATAATAGCCAGGAAAGAAGATCTAGGGATTCTTTTCACATATTTGATTCCAATAAACAGCTCAGAGAGCGACGGAGTTTGAAAATACGCGGAGATGTCGACCCACACTTCAGACTTCGATAAATATCCAGCAGCGGTCTCTACAGGTAAAATAAGAAGAGAGAAACCTCACCTAGCAGGGCGAATGGAACATGTTAAGTTATTGTTCTCAATAAATATATATACACGTGCACCAGCCACCCTCTATTATTATATTTTGATAATTTTTAATGCACATGGGACTATTTTCACGTTGATCGTTATTTTTCATTTTACGAATAAGACTTGTGTACTTTGCTGACCACTAATAATAAATTGGCACTAATTTTGAAAGTGTCATGACCATCATATTAAAGTTTTAATGTGTGAATAATAATTTTTATGTAAAATATATTATATATCATATGTATTTGTACTGAATCAAAGGGAAATATTTTGGGAGGTTTTATTAGAATGGTCATGGGTGTTATGCAATGATATTTATCACTGTAAAATTTCTGGTATGAAACGAAGGTTTATTTATTAGTTAATCTGGGATTTTCATGTGTGATTTTCTTAGTAATACCACAATCACCTCAGCTTTATTTGTTTGTTCAGGGACATTTAAACTCTAAATTCCCTCATCAGCATGGATACTTGTTCTAATTTGCTCTCGTTGACATGCAAGAATGAAAATTAGAAGGGCATGCATGCTGATGAGGGTTATGGCAGGTCATTATAAAAAGTAGTCCCTAGCAGAGTGCATGAATGCCTGTCAACCCTGTACCCTACCTATTTTATGGCTCAAGAAAGGTCTTCTCTTCATTTGTCAAACTCGCTTCTTCCATACATGTGAGATAATTACTCGGGCTGCCTGTGGCAGCACCGAGTCTTAAAATGCAAGTCGTATTTTTTTTTATTCCGTGTAGCAAAATTTCTGCGCATGCGTTAAAGGTCAAATTCACACCAATCAGATTGCACGGTGCTGGTCACGCAACAATCGCCAGGTTAAGTTATTTACAGAATTTAATACAGTAAATCAAGATGGTCGTCCCGCGAGGGCGAAAGCCTTCCAACTAGGCATTTATAGATTGTGCTAAAAAATTTCGAAAAAGTTGCTCAAAAAAGGGTTAAAAGTTGCTCAAAAAGTTGCCCAAAAAGGAGAAAAGTTGCTTCAATAATTCAAGAAGTTGCTTTACAATATAAACCGCTTTATTGAAGTAAAAGCTTTAAACAACACTTTGTAAAGTTTTTTTACACTATGTACAACGTTTAACTTGCCAATGAGTACATTTAACCGAGATGCTTGTGGTTCTAGTGCTGCCATTAATGAAAGCGTCGATGGTCGATCCCGAAAATTTCGAACCGCTGACCATAAAGAACGTGTACAGTTTGCGAACAGCCGCTGACCACATGGAGGTAATCGAGGGCACATAATAAACTGCTTTCTTTTTGTAAGGATTGTTCAGGGTGTTTTCTGCCGTATTTACACAGATCTTGAATTTTAAAAATCTAAAATTTTATTTGTGGCTCAATTTTTTTAACAAATTGCTCAAAAGTTGCGCAAAACTCCAAAAAATGCTTACAGTTGCGTAAACTTCAAAAAGTTGCTCGAGACTCCAAAAGTTGCCCAAAAGTTGCCGAGCACAATCTATAAATGCCTACTTCCAACAGGCTCAGGATATTTCAACTGGCGCTCTTGTTGACCATAAAAATACATGAACAACCAGGAGCCGTAATACATCTGTCTGGACAGATCCAATGTACATACATTTAGAAACGTAAGCGAAATACAATATCCAAACACGTTTGGATATCAACGGTATCGAATTATAATCAAAGGTTAGATTTTGTCAGGTGCGCTCAGATAAGAAAGTTCAAAGCTCTCAGACTAGGCGAGACAAGGAGATATCAATTTCAATGAGTCATTGTCAGAAATATATTCCATCGTGGGCAATTATGCAATACAACCTAAATTTGGGTCAGGTCTTGTACAGCTAAGGCATGTTTTACGACAGAATAACCAGAGTCTTTCTACTGGAGTGAGAGCTCGAGACATTATACATGTCTGCTAATATGGGGAAAACTGAAACAAAAAATTAACTTTGACGGCATTGAGCCAAGCGGAATATTTACATGATCCGCTAAGATTTTTACAAATCTTAGTTAAGCAGATGTTTTCAGTGTATGCCAACTGAAATGCTGTGCTCGTTTTCTGGTTACTCAGTGGGGCAACTACACGAACAAGAAGCATGAACTGCCAGCAAAGAGAGAGGAAAAAGTACTTGAAATGCACAGCGCTAGCTGAAGTAGGGAATATATATAATATCTGAGACGTTAAACTACGTTACTGTGAAGAGGATCAAAATTCAAGTTTTGTAGCTTGAGACTGTCTTCTGCCGTAACTCGTGAGAGAAATTGGAAAAGATCTAGCTGTTTCATTCAGACACTGGCAAATTTATTGAAAGCTTACTTTATGAGATTATTATTCATTGTGGAATGAAAGGGAACAGGTTAGCTGAAAGTTAAGTTCGAGGTAGGCTTCGAGTTTCATTCCGATTCAGTGCATATGTGCACGAAGGTGGGATGCTGTCAACAACACTACCAAAAGATCCAAAACGAAAGATTCAGTTACGTAGGTACTGTAAGTAAACTCTTTTTGATTTGAAGAAATTTCCTCTCAGTTTGTCTGTTAATGTACTTTTTCTTCTAATTATCGCTTTATTTAACATCTCTGTGATTTAGAGTATGCGTACCTCAGAATAAATTATTTGAAAGGTCAACTGAACTCTTGTGTCGATAAGCGCAAATGTTTTTGTAAAACAGTCTGAATTTGAGAAGCGGACTTAGAAGAGCTTTCTCATTAGGAATTACATTTTTTTTCTTGCTATGAAATTTATGTTTCATTTCACATTTATTCATACAGTTTTATCCGGAGATTTCCCCGAGTTTTTGATCTATTTTCAATCAAATTCAAAGTCTGAATATGTCATTGTATTGCATTTATACACTTGAATTGCCAGTATTCTGTTGTTCAAATCCTGCGTTATCATAGTCATGTCATAAAAGCAATTAATAGACCAGACGTTTTTTATGACGTTCTCACTGGCGAATTAAAGCACGACTTGTTACTAAGAGGATTTCAAACGAAAGTGTATTTCATCTTCAATCTCATGTGGCCCGAGTGAAAGCCCATATGGCTCTTGTTATACTTAAAACCACAAACATGACATGATTAAACTCTATGTGTGCTCCTGGAATATTTAGTCAGCCACATATTACATTTTATTTTTACATTTTACTTGACATTTTATTTATTCTTCACAAAATCAACACACTTGCAGGGTCCAGTTCAACCAATGGTACTCAATCAAGCATAACAAAATGTTAAAAAAAACTCAACTATGGTAACTTCAGTTTAGGCAGAGAAAAACTAAAGTCCTCTGAGATTAGTTTCATTAGTCAGTGATAATAGTATTACAAAGTAATAGCATGAAATTAGCTAGTGATTAAATTTCCCCTTGACCCTTGGGAGGATTTATGCAAATTCTCCCTAACCCCCCTCAGCCATAAATCCTCCCTCAGCTCTCGGGGGAAATTTGAGAACTAATTTACCTTATGCCATGCCATTACTTATAATTTTATAATAACATTTTGGAGTTTGGACTGATTTTACTTACCAGTAACCTGACTGTTAGGTCTATTCGATTTTATTAAACAGGGTTAAAAAAATTTGCTCTATCTGTGAATAAATTCAAATCAACCTATCCTCCATAATTTCTGTGGCTTGGCTTGGGAAAGAAATAATATTAATTATTATAAATTGATAAAAAGGATGTAAATGATGCTGGAGTACCCATCCAGCTAGCAGCTACATGTAGGTTATAAAAAAACATAGTTGCATCATTACAATGATTATGGCAGAAGAAAATATATTGTACAAAATGTTGTAATATGCCAAAACAGACAACTGAGACAGTGTTGGGGTCTGGCAGTATTTATTAACATAGTAAAAATTATTATTACAATATATTTTAATATGTTACAATTTATTCACATGATTGAAATATAATATTAATAGTGATACAAAAGCTGGATGGTATATTGTTAGTATGGCTGCTCCCCTAAAGCACGAGATAGTTGGTTTACAAAATAGTTACTACCGAGACATACAAGGCCTAACCCATTGGCTATATCCAGCCTGATGATAATTGTGCAGTATTGCTCAACTAAAAGTAGGCTGTACCCTGCCAGACTCCAACCTGATCAGCTGATTCTGAATATCTAGATTAATATTCACTTCAATTATAAATTATAGAAATTAAAATAATTGTACAAAGTTTGAAAACTAAAGTTAGGTGATTTAAAAACAATTAGGTAGTCATTGTTGCAATTTTTATTGCCATTATTAGCACTGTCATCAACATCAATATTGTTTTGCATTAATACCATCACCAGTACCATTTCCATTGTCACTATCATCATTGTACATGGTCAAATGACCCATATCTCAGTTTCAGCTCTACAGGTAATTTTGGTCAATTTCCAAGTAGCCATTTGTTGATAATGGCCCAACATTACAAGTCCTGAAGTAATACTGTCATTATCATCATCTTAACATACACTACCTGGTATACATATGATATATGTATCTGTAGCCATATTATGTATATATGATATAGTTACAGTACCAATGCAATGATATCAGCCATCCATGCAAGTGAACCCAAATGGTTCATTGATAATGCATTTTCTCAAATCCTCATACAAACCTTCTAAAAACCTAAACCAAAATTTGCCAAAAACCCTAACCATTTCCAACCCAAATCATTCCTAGAACGAGTACACCCGGCCAAGCTATACAATTATGAAGGATTTTTCACAGGTTTTCAAGTGAGCATTTGAAGTGGCAGGGTATATTGCAGTGAGGTTTCTCTCTTGTTTTTTTACGTGTAGAAAATGGACTTCTGCTATATGTTAGTCTGGGGGAACCTGTCACACTTATTTAAGCGAAGAAGTATTTTATAATCAGCTGTTTTTTACTCACTGGATATTTTATCGATGTCCGAAGTATGGGTCGACATCTCCGCGTATTTTCAAACTCCATCGCTTTTAGAGCTGTAGTTCATTGGAATCAAATATGTGAAAAGAATCCCTAGATCTTCTTTTCTGACTATTATTTGTGCAATTGGAATTACAGAAGTGGAGATGAAATAGCTTTTTCATCCAAACTCGTGACCAACAACAGAGCAAATAGTAAGCGCTACGTAACCGACAACCCGGAAGCCTCGCTTTCAATCCAAGATGGCCGAAGTGCGATAATAGAGAATAGTTTTGAATCATTTATTTGTTTGTTGGTTGGTTGGTTGATTCCTTCCTTCCTTCATTCATTCAATAACTTGATATCAATCAATACATTTTTCCAGGTTCCTGGCAGTTTTCTGGATTCAGGTTCTTTGTTGACAAGGTACAGAGTGACCCATATGCCCCACCATCCCTCTGTAGAGTTCAAATGGACCAGTCTGTAGCCAAATACCCAGACTCTGCATTAAGGTAAATGGGTGAAGAGTATAAAAACAAACTAAGCATGTTTTAGTGACAATCAGACTGCATGGTTTTGCCATTTTCTCACTATTGCTTTTCTTTCACATGTACTCACACAGGTTGTTCTTCCTCCGAGGTCTCCAAACTTATAAGTCAAATTTACACACCCAATAGACCAGTTTACGGTTCATGTGCAGTTGTACACATCCTTTGTTATTTGGCGGGTAGGCAGATGTTAAACAATAGTGGCCCGCCAGTTAAAACAAAAGACTTGAACAACTGCACTGCGCATGCATCAACCATAAACTGATCTATACTCAGTTTCTCACTTAATGGGAAGTGCTGGCGTATGGTATTTACGCACGAGTTTGTTTTCACAAAACGAACGAGCGAGTGAGTTTTGGAAAACAAACAAGTGTGTAAATACCATACAAAAGTACTTTTCATCTTCTAATTTGTTTATTACATACATACTGAGATTTTTCTCCAATATCAAACAGGTTTTATTTAGGTCTTGTCATTGAACACGTACATTTGTAGCTTTCAATTTTTTGTTTTGCATTTCGTATCCGACTCAACGTAGACTAAAATTTATGCTCCATACAATCAAAATGGAAAGAAAATCTTACTTTCTAAACTGACATCAGCCTTGAAATAGTTTTCAATATCAATATGAAACTGTCTTTGATTCAACAAATAAAGTTTACATCGTCAATAGATTAGTATACCTGCTTTTTCCAAGTTGTTTGCTACGAGTTCCCGATCCCAGACATATCCACGGCTTGTAGGTTTTCTCTGCTCACAGAATATTTACGATTTTTCAAATGTCGATGGTCTATGGAAGTTGAAATCACTCCACGAAGGATTGAAAGCTCGTACGCCGTATTTTCTTTTGACACTAAGAATGATTTCACATAATTATATTATCTCAATATCTGTTGAGTTCTCTTTAACTTTACGTCTGTTTATCTAAGTTTTTGCTCTTGTGATTTTGTTTTCTTGGTCATACTCCTCAATTGACTTGGAAGTTTTAACATCGTTAGTTGGCTGTTTACAGATCAATATTACATTATTTAAAAAAAAAGTCGAAACCTCCAACTTTCGTAGTGAATGAAAGTGGCGGCTCCGATCTGAAGTCCAGTTTGAAAATCCCGATATGTTTTGGCAGTTGTTTTCTGATTGGACGAAACGCTTTTCGCAGGTGTGAAAAATTCGTTTCGCGATTCTGATTGCCTAAGGAAAATTGCGAAGTGGGTTTTCGCATGAATGATTCATTCGTAATTCTCAGTATGTATGTGATAAGCTTGCATTTTTCATTGTCTATACTTCGTACTTGTAGGCTTCAGATATTCTTTACATTTAGAGCAGATTTCATAATTGTGTACTTTAATTAGCTGTCAGGTAGTTATAACCTTTGTTGTGTTGTAATTCTGTATATCTGTGATTGAGTGAGATGTACAAAGCAATAGGAAACCAGTTCAGTGTCACGTCATGACAGCAAAGCGTCACGCGCATGCGCTTTTGATGAGCAAGCGTGCGTCTCCCCAGTTTCCCGCCAAAACTAAAAGAAAACAGAGGCAATCACCCTGTTTCTAATTTTAAGTACGTATGCGTATTTACGTGAAACATTTCACATAAAATCACAGGTTGAAGTTTTCTTAATTTGTAATTTACGTGTACTGTTAGTTTACTAAGTTATAAAATTATTTACTATAGGTAAATTCATTGTCTGACGAGGGACTATTCCACGTTAAATTTCATGCGAAAAACTGATATCGCACGAATCGCGAAGCGATGCCAGTGCGATTTCGGTTTTTCAAGTGAAATTTAACGTGGAATTCCCGAGTCGGGCAATGAATTTTCTTTGAATCCCATATAGCATTTACGAAAATAGTAAAACTATATAAATCAGTTTGAAAGGTCTTGCTGAAATTCCCGCCACGCGCCAGGAACCCATTTCGCGGTAAACTGAAGAGCGAATAGGAATCAAGCTAACCTGATTAGACTGAAACTCACTTTCCGACATAAAAACTGCATTTTTGTGCATGTAAACACCTGTATTTTACACTTAATTTCAATCTAATCTTTACCAAGAAAGCGAAAGTGCATAAACTGGAGACAAAATTGTGAAGAAAACCGACAGCCTGTTGAAATCACTTGCTAATGACGGATGGCGATAAGTGAAAATATATAAAAATCTGACAAAAAGAGCTGTACATGCAAGTATACGAAAAAAAACTTGTAAGTATTAAGTGTTCCTTACTTTATAAGCAAATTACCAAATGTTATTGTTGAATTTCTCAGTCACAATAAATAAGCTTGTTTTCAACTGATACTGTTGAATGTTGTGTTCAGTTCACTGCTTTCCAAAGTTTTCCTTGTACTTGTACGTGTTTTTGGTCCTGTTTTTACAAGCCTTTTTATCTTTGAAGGCATTCATTGAAGCTTCTATGTGTGAATACTACAGCAAATCCACAAAGCCCCAGCTTTTCCGTTCAAAATAACACATTTTTGCTGCAGAGTGCAGTTGTTGGTCGATTCCTCGAGCTCGGACAGTCGAACGCCAAAACATACCATCTCTCTTAAAAAAAACGAAAAAGAAGAAATATTATTTTCACGTTATTTGACTACTGTTAACTTTGTGAATATCCTAGTTTGGAATTTTAACATGATTTTGTCTCTGTTCGCGATTATTCATAATAGAAATATTTACGCGCGGGCTTCCTGTACATCGTTGAATACAGCTTTTTTTCAAATCATTGAATTCCACAAAATATTCAACCCTTCGTTAGCCAATCAGTGCGCGAGTTTGCGTCGTGCTATGGAATTCTAAAAAAAGTTGAAGACTTCGGAAACTTGTATTTGAACTTCAGAGCCTTCGTTCTTTCGGCCAGCGGAGCACAACGTTTTGTCGCAGTGGCCGCGGGGTGGCAGACCTGAATCCTTGTCGTTACTTTCTCACTCATGAAATCTGCTCATGCAGCAATGTAGTCTGGGATGCTACATTTTCGTGCAAATAAACCAATTCAGTTTGCCTCTGTGTTGCCCCATTTCAGATCATATGTGATAACTCTAAACATAACTCAATGGTAAAGTCAGGTGATCTGAAAATTCGTCAAGTGAGCTCATATAAGTTTCTGTATAATGATACCACAACGAGCAATTCGTTTAGAGAATCACTCGGTAATCAAACGTTTAGAACGACAAAATTCCAAACATATTGACAGGGGATAGCGACATGTAAATTTTGTTGTTCTGAAATTTGATTTTCGAGTGATTCTCAATACGAATTTCTTGATTGGAGTCTTGATCCTACAACCTTTTTTCTCATTCTTGTTTCATTACATTTTCCGCTTCAGCAATAGAACTCAGTGTATAGCCACAGCAGATTATCTCACTCGTAAGTTCTCATCGCTGGTTCGTTATGGCGGGCATGATAAACGCTTCGACAGTGCTGTGGGAGGGTGGCATGGCAAAAAAGGAGGAGACGTCAATATTGACACGTAAGCTGGTCTCACGCGGCGGCCATCTTGGAATAAAACCATTGTCCATGCCCTTCCAGCCTCGGTTAAACACGTTTGAGAACGAGGCTGGACGGGCATGAACAATGGTTGTATTCAAGATGGCCGCCACGTGATAAACGTCTATTGCTACACGAGCTAGCCTTCTGGGCTTCCTGTGGCAGGTGAAGAAAACAGAAGAGGGAGATTGGAATCCTTACCAGCTTCTTCTCTCGAGCCACAGCTAACCCAATTTCATATTTGTTTTTTTCGATGGTTCCGATACTAGAGGTGCATACGGAGGAGGCTGTACACGAGCGATGTTTTCCTTGTAGACGCGACAGAAGAACATTGTTGCTGTGTGGGCCAGCGCGCTGTAAAAATCGCACGTGTAGCCATAGGCGATGCGACAGCTGTAAAAATGCTGAATAAATCTCAAGGAATTTTCGCACCAAAACCTACAGGCATGTCACACACGTAGTCACCACCGCGCTCTGGAGACGCGACAGTTTCTCTGCAAGTCCCATCGCCCGTACAAGCACAACATTGCTTGTATAGCTGTGTCTTAATAGAAATGTTGGTTACTGTAGCTGCATTTAGTTTCGGTATAGTCGGACGTCTGCTGGCCAGACCAAATGGGTTAGTAATAGATACAAAATGAGTGTTTTTATGGGGTTTACAAACTCGAGCTGAAAGTGAGAGTTTGTAAATCCCATAAAGCACGGACACGAATTTTGTATCGGACTTATCAAACGTCTAGATATATAGAGTCATGTGTTCAGTTATTTTGGCGATACGACTTATTTTGACCGAGAAAATCGAAGTAAAATTTTATGTAAATCAGGACGAAATCTCGAGCAGATTTAAAGATCACTTATCGGTTGGTGATTTCCTTTGTTTTTGCGGCATGGATTATTTATGAGTGATAAACATCGTTAAAAAAGACATTAATAATTAATGACGCAAAAACAAAGGAAATCACTGAGCGTGTTAATTTACATAAACTTTAACTTGGATTTTCTCAGCCGAAATAGGTCGTATCGCCAACGTAACTGAATTACATGACTCTATACGTCTAGACGTTTTTTAAGCCGTTTAAAAAAACCCGCAGCAGTGTTTTATCAGATCTAAAACACTCGTGTTGCGCCCTCGTGTTTTAAATCTGATAAAACACCGCTGCTCGTTTATTAAACAGTACTTAAAACATCGTTAAGACCTTATTTTATCAGATATATTATACACGTCGAGTGCCAAGAGAGAACTGCATACGCAGTGCTAGGGTGCATGCCATAATTAACAGCTATAATGATCAGGATGTGTTGTTAGAGTACACAATACTGATTTACAAATGACGTCACGTTTTGCCCAAAATCGTCAGTTTCGCTTTCTCCTTCCCCCTCAAATTATTGTATAAAACAAATAGATGTTATTTTGCCGTGGTTCTGTCCTCTCACAGATGTACAGATGACGTCAACGTGACGTCACAACATTCACTCGACTGCGCCTCGTGGCACACTTCTTTGTTCGCGTCACGTGGTGACGTCATCTGTGCATCAGTAAGAGGACAGAACCACGGCAAATAACATGGTTTGCCATGCATGTTCTGTATACAAAAATAATGCACACTCGAGGTCCAACAAAGTTGTTACTGGGTGCGGAACGCGAGTGCATTCAACACATTTTGAAGCGGCGAGGTAAATATCCGCCACTTTCACTGACACCGAGGTGAATAATTGTTTTGGTATATACCACACAAGTGAATTCACTCTTCGTAATATTTATGCGCATATCTAATTAACTACTCGAAAACGAGGCTATCCCCGCATCGAGGATGCCACAACGTGCATCTGAGTTCGAAAGGACAATTCAGGATTTTTCCTTTTGTCTCCAACGCATAGAGGAACACAGCAATGTTCCGTCCGCGACGCCATTTTGCTTTTCAGCTAAGCAACGATGCGGGGATAGCCTCGTTTTCGAGTAATGAACTAATTATATGCGCATAAATATTAAGAAGAGTCAATAGCCAGCACCAACTAGTTATTTTATTTTATTTTCTGTCAAATGGACAAAAACTCGCGCGAGGTGATCGCTGCTTCGCTCGGAGGTGAATAGCAAAGAATATTCACCTCCGGAGCATAGCCAAACAGAGCGTGAGACATGTCTCACTATTCACTTGTGTGGTATATACTAAAAAATCTACCATCACCCCCACAGGCCATGTCAACATGTTTTGGAGAGAACATCGTGTATCGTTAGCAAACAACTTTTAGAGGTTAGTAATAATAGAAATGATGGTACCACGTGTTGCGCTCAGTGGTAATGACGCGAAACTCTGATGTGCGGGTGTCCAAACCCTGGCTGGACCAACACTCAGGGTCTTAAAATAACTGTCTTTGTGCCGAAACAATCTCGTTCTCGAACTGCAAATACTTAGACCTTCACGTCTTCTCGAGTAAGGACGTAACATCGTAGGCCCCACGTCAGCCTCAAGTTTATCAGTCTCACCAGACTGTCACGAGTAAGGCTTATAGTCACCTTCACCCTTACCAAATATGTTATCCTGTGCTATAGAGCTCTTTTCATTTCCCAGTATCTAGTGAAGTAATGAGTCACCTATGACTGAGAGTATAAATCACTGGGAAGAAATTGGACTTCTTCCATAGACTGGAAGTTTGTTGGAAATTTGTTGTAAGTTTGAATTTCCATGGTTTTGCACACTTCCAACGGACGAAAATATGCTGGAAATGCCTTGGAAATTCTGTTGAAAACTCTGATTTACAAGAACTTTCCATCCCATGCAAGAAGTCCAGTTTGCCCAGTGAATCCCAGTCTTATTTTCTCAGTAATTATCACCATTCTTTAGTTAGTTATTAATTGTTCTTTAAGGTCCGTTTTACCGTGTCTCTACCTGCCCGTGGTCGGTCTATAGAGGGTAATGCATGTCGACGAATACTCACCGAAAACCTTCCGAGGATAATCGAACAGGTAAGGGACATGTCCTGGACAAGATTTAGAATAACTGTGAAGGGTAACTGTTAACGACTTTGTCAGGACATAAACTTAAGTATGCCAGTCCAGTCTGCTGTCACTTATGACCACTGCGCCATTATATTCATATTGTTGGCGTGCATGTTACTTCATCGCCGCCATCTTGATTACCTTTAGCAAAATATTCCTCGTTAGCTTCTCTTGTTTGTAGTTCATCCATCATGGCCGCCACGACTTCGCCAGAATCGTAGAATCCCATGTCGAGTCCCCCCGGGGCTATGTTCATTGACATTCACAATCGCAAATTGTTGAAGGTGACAGAACTTTAATATTAGATGTGGCCGCCGCAGATGACATGTACGTACATAGCATCTTATCTTCATTTGCAAAGTATTAGGGTAACATTTGAACAAAAACTCAACTTGTCCTCCCCACCTTTCTTGTTGTTGCTTGTGGATCAGACCATGTTGCTAGTAAAAATCAGTGACAACTAGCAACGGTTACTAGTGGTACTTTCCTCTACATATTTACTGGGAAAGAAGACACATTTTCTATAAACATTTTAAACAAGGACCCACACTATAAAAGTGTCTCAACCAGCCTTTGTGAAGTGAACATGTCTAACATGTCATGCTCCGTTTGAGTGATCTCGGGCTTTGTTCTCGCGCAAAGTTCAAATCGAACACTTGATTTTTGGCCATCCCTTCATGTAGGACGACACGAATTGCTACCAAATTGTATTCTATTGTATTGTATTGTGCTGCGTTCTATTGTTGTATTGAATTGTATTCTATTGTATTTTTGGTAAAAATGCGTGTCGTCCTACATAAAGGGTTTGCCTGATGTTTTGATGTCAATAATGCACTAAAGAGTTTGTAACCGGTTCTTGAATACTATTGACAGGCTAGCTTCCTGTTGTTTACTTTTTTGTATTATTGTTATTTTAGTCACCGAGCAATTTAGAAATTCTAACAGTAGATAATGAATAACTTCCATACTTGCTTTACTGTTCTGGATTTTAATTTCAAATTTAGAATGCCCAAGGGTGAGAAACCCTTTCGTAGTACGGGTCCCTGTTGCAAGGAGCTGTGTCTCGGTGAGGGACACGCCTTTATGTGCCGGGCCGGAAGAACATTATTTTCAGTTATTTCCGTATTTTTTTATTTTAAACTGACGACCCAAGTATTCATGTGGGATGGTTGAAATCAAAGTAAATGTGTAAAAATGACTACCAAACTGTGCGTAGATCTAGTCTTCAAGGAAAATATTGCATATCCTTTCAATCAAGCATTAACTGTTTGAAGCCAATTAACAGCCACCAATCGAACATTGATTACATACATGCGCAAAACTATAGCGCAGCGCCTTGAAGCCATTTTCAAGTGCCTATAAGCCCTGGCCAGTTATCTTTGATTTACAAGTCAAACTGGGAAACAAAATGACCGACATAGGAAAAATAATCATTGTAGTTTGTCAATTTCGTATATTAAGGAATCAAATTTCAATGACGTCATTTAAGGGATAACCTAATTATACTTCCTTTTGCTCTGTTTTTATGTCAGCTCCACTTAATAAAAGATCATTCTCTAAGATTGTAAGTATGGAATGTCTTACACCTGAAAAACAACTGTATAAGTAAGAAATTCAATGTTACAACTCAATTCATTTCCAACTCATTAGCATAACGTCCCTTAAATGACGTCATTTCAATGATTTGTAGTGCTTTTTATAGCAATACTATCACCATAAATCGCCCCTAAATGGTTGAAAAAGATTTAAGACACTCTATTGCGCCCAAGTAAATGATTTCTGGCTAGGGCATATAGGCACTTTAAGTGATAGATACAGAATGAGTAGCCGTGCCTTTAGCTGATTTACAAACTCGAGGTGAAACGGGAGTTTGTAAATCAGATAAAGCACGGATACGAATTCTGTATCTGACTTATCAAACGTCTAGATGCAGATGTATAGAGTAATGTTTTCAGTTATTTTGGCGATAAGACTTATTTTGGCCGGGAAAATCTAAGCAAAAGTTTGTGTAAATCAGGACGAAATCTGTATCAGATTTACAGTTCTCTTATCGCTCAGTGATTTCCTTTGTATTTTCCTCATGAATTATTAATGATAAGTTAGAGTAATGTTTTGTTTTACCAGGCTCTTCCTTATGAAAGCCAAGACAAGTCAGCCCTCCAGCGTCACATCCAAAGCACTGAAGATCAGGAGTATTTACGATCACAGCTGTCAGCGGCTAGCGTCGTGGCATTTGTGCGCGATGGTGGTATCTTGCCGCGTATAAGTGGCGCAGATGATAGACCGATGTCCGCTGACCAGGCGGTGGCATTTCGCTCTCCAGAAACAATGAAGATGGAATTTACTCTGCCCCATGCTGGAAGGTATCACACTTCTTTGTATTTGTAGTGAAAATGATGTTGCCAATGTTAAGGATTTGACCACATACATGTATACAAATGGGAACGGACTGAAACGGCATATTGTCTTTAGAATTACTTTGCATTTCAAATGATTTAGAATATTTACAGTTATTATAAATATAAATCCCAATAGAACGGTTTTCAATTGAATGTCGACGTAAAACAAAAACCAGTGAGCCAATCACAGGAGCAACTGAGTAAGAGCATCAATGAACCAATCACGAACTCAAGCAATTCGCGATTGGTTTTACTTGAACCAATCACGAGGTAAAGTAAACGCAATCATGGATAACCAACCAATCAAATTCAAAAGGAATTACTTTTCGACACAATTGAAAAACGCTCTATAAGGTGATTGCACGCCTGTTTAAGCGACAAAAAGAAACGACAAAAAGAATTAAGAACAATAAATTCGAGAATGGTTCTGAGAGATAAAATAAAATGACTTCCTGATTCACGTAGCGGGAAAAGAAACTTCACTCATTTAACTGAATTTACGCATTGTGCATGTAATGTTTAATAAACGGTCAGCGGTGTTATCAGATTTACACCTAGGTACTTCATATATCGTTAAAGACTCTATGTCGACCGGCATCCATTGCGGGCGTTTGTTTTTGTTTTGATTCAAGAATTCGACCTGGCGTTCCTCGCTAGCCTTCGTGACGGCCATCTTGATCTCACAAGACATCGGAAGACGAATTGCAGAGGATTAATGTTTATGGTGAGTTTTAAGTTTCTATGAAACGCCAACAAGTCAATAGACAATACGATCGTTATTTATCTGTGTTTCTTTCAATTCAATTTTACTGAAGGTTGCCGGCGAAGCCGAAGTTCTACACGAAGACAGAGCCGATATTTGCAGTTCAACTTATACTTGTATTATTTCTATATATAAAAAAAAGGAAAGATGGCCAAAAACGTGGCTGCCCTTGTAGCACGGCTGACTTAGAATGTATGGCGAATCGGTATAAGTGTGGTACATCGAGAAAGCCATGTGCAACTAAGGTATGAACAGCTGAAAAGAAAGTCAAAAGTTTGTGCAATCAACAAAACACCCGACTAAATATTTTTATCACAGCCAAACTAAAGACAAAAATAAAAAGGTGTAAAACATGTTTTTGTATTACGAACATTATTTCAGAATTAGAAACAGTTCCTCAAGGAAGTGCGCATTATGTAAGTGTACCAGACTGTTCACTAGTGAGAACACCAAACAGGAAATAGCTAGTGTATTAAAGTACACGATTTATATTTTTCAGAAGGATTTTAGTATAATCTCTCCACATTTCTTTTTATAAAGATTTCTTTAACGATTTAGCACGACGACAGAGTTGAAATTCTTGTAAAACTCCGGGGGAGGGGGGGGGGGGTACTCCCTTATGTGGCCTAAACAGGGACGTGCGCTGGACAGGGTACGGTTTTTGGCCTCTGTCCTGAACAGGGTATATAATTTCATGAGTCTGTCCTACCTGTCCTAACCAGGGTATTGATTGCACGATTATCCTCATCTCACCGGTCTTTAACAAGTCATCAGTGACTCCACAAGATCATTGTCACCCAATCATTGCAATTGCCAATAAAACACAATTGTGTAAAACAAGACAGTCTGTATTTTGTCATTTGTCCTAAACAGGGTCCTAAACTAGAGGGTGTTGTGCTACACAGGGTAGGTATTTAGAGTTTTTTTGTCCTAAACAGGGTCAGGGTTTCAACCCTATACCCAAACATGGGTCCAGTACCCCCCGGGGTAAAACTGTCGAACAATGGCTGTGGGAGCTTAGATTTTACAATCTTCACGAGTCCCAAATCCAGGCCCAGAACGTTGTGCCTTGCTCGTGAGAATAAAATTTAATGTTACAGACGAAGGGAATGCATCACTTCATACGCCCTGGACGAAGCCTAACATGTCTAAACAGACATGTTCTCGAAATTGCCATTCGCTGTAGGTGAAATTAGGGTGGATCTTCTAGACATTTCAATGGCCAGCTACTGCAAGACAGCCTAGACAGTTTGTTTTGTGGGAGCATGGCTATTTGGGGAAAGGAACAGTTATTCCTTCTTGTGCCATAAAAAACATCCATCAACAGATCCCTCCCCAGACAATGCCTATATAGCCTTGAGATCTGATTAGATGGGATGCTTGTTGAAAAATTCCAAAGGAACCAATACCATAAAGGTACTGTTGGCATTTCAAATTAAACACCCAAAATATGCATTTTTACCCCAAAAGGTATGAGCATCGCCATCAGCTAGATATAGGGAGTCACCCCCAGGAGAGTCCCCGTCCGTTCCCCCCCCCGCACAGCTGAGTTCACACAAACTATGAACAGGGATGGACGGATGGATTATTAAAGTGAGGTGGGAGCCATTGAATGCCCTGGTTTGTTGGAATGTGTAATATCTATATTTTCAAACTAATTTATCTTCAGAATATTCTTTAAACAAGTTAATTGCTTGCATGAATTGTTTTGCGATTATCATCTGCTTGTAGGAATTTCTTGGTTAACTTTTTACCTAGCACAATTTTTTTAGTGGGGAGTTGTCAACCACAGTCCAGTCAGTGGTTTCTAATGATCCACCCCTTACAAACACTTTTCCTATAGCCCACATTCGATATAGCATAGGGGGTGGAGTCAGGTGGGCTCTCACAAATATTAGTCAGAGAAACAAAGTTGAGGGTTTATATCAGGTTTATACAACATCAAATTTCCAAGGAAAATATCAGATTATAGGCTCAAGACAGAAAGTCTGTATTCACTGCTTTCTTATCCCAAAATTGTGCAATTTGTTGGAGGACACTTTGTATAAATACAATAGTTATTCATCTTTCCTGGAACAACTCATCTTTTCCAAAAACATTGTCCCATGGAAGATAAGAAAGCTGTTGTGCTTATGCAAAGTGCCCTCCAAGAATTGAAAATTTTTGGGTTGAGAAAGTGGTGAATCTTTATTGTTCAAATAAAATAACAATTCCTTTGCTCTCATTGGACAAAGATGACCAGACACATGACTAGGCAATATGAGAGCATAGTGGAAAGTGCCCAGCTAGCACTATTGCAACAAAAAAAACAGAGTAATAACAACAACAATAGAGTTTCTGTTGTGGGCCTATAGTGCAATATTCATTTACCTGACATATATTAGTTGTTAGAAATCAATTGTGCTCTATCAGCAATGCTGCAATCTAATTGGCTAAGCTACTCACTACAACACTTGTGTGGTATATACTAAAAACATTATTCAACACAGATCCAGTGACAATTGGTGGATATTTACCTCCCTGTGAAGTGACATGGCAAGTTACAGTGTCACAACTTCAACATGGGCCACCACATTGTCAAATTTGATTGGCTTGGAAGCTACTGATGTCTAGGCCTTTAAATATTATTGGCTTGGGGACTACCAAAGTCTGGATCATTTGTTATAAACTTGTGCTGTGACTGGCTGGTTAGTGTCGGGTGGTCCTGTTAGAAGTAGTCACACTGTAAATATCCACTACTAGTCACAGACACTGTAAGGGATATTTATTTAATTATTTCTTAGCCCTAAATCTGCTGCAATATTAAGTAATCAAATAAATCAATTCTGGGCTTTCTCGTAAAGCAATAGTTGGAGCCAGATGTCTTGGATGTTGTTGTGGCAGAGGCACTACCTTTAAAATTATGTGCTGTAATATAAGGGATAAGTGTTTTTGAGGAATAATTCTCAAGTTGTGATTCTAATTGTCACCACAGAGCTAAGGCTTATGATTTGAGAAATAGGATTTTAGTGTGAAACCCTGATCCTTGGGCCTACAATGTATTACAAGGTTACTCTTGTAATTTTGAGAATGCATTCAAGAAAAAATGAAATTCCCTACCCTATAGAAGACTTATTAACCTATCCAAACTTGAAGCTAAATACTGAAGAACTTCAAGAATGCTAAAGGTACAAGTACAATAGTTTATTAGCATTCCCATATACATACATGGTATTGCCTAATTAATATACAATCACACTGAGATTAAGAGAAGTGAAAAAAATTATACAGTTCTTTGTAACAAGATATTTCTCCTCTCAAAAGGAGAATTTAAAAGGAGAATTTACTAAAGGTAAATTGTATAGCCTACGTGTATATCAGACCAATACGACTGTGAAACCTGCATGCAACTGTACTCACTCATGAAATTACATAATGATAGTGACATGACATGTATAAAGTTCTTGAGGTAGACTTTGCTCGTGCTGATCACCTCCAGATCCTGTTGTGCTGATTGGACATGAACTGAAGACAAGACCAATACGTAAAAAAAAGATAAGAACATATTTACGTGAGTAGAGCAGAGAGTGAGAACAGACTACAAACTCAAGTACAGAGCGCAAAGAATTTCAAGTATTACTTACTGCAGTAAAACTTGAGCGAATTCACTGTCCGCAAGTCTTGAATAACCCTTCGAGGCTTTCCAATCCCTCCACTGGTCTTGTACCGATTCTCTTAAGTATATCACTTTCAAAGTCACTGGTTTTTTGGGCCGTCGTCCTCTAACTAGTTGCCGATTTGGTTCGGCCTTGGACGCCATCTAAAAGATGGACGTCTCTAAGTTTAAACTCATGACTCATAACAGGTCTAACAAGAGTATAGAACGGAATGATTCTTGCCAAATAACTGAATGTGAAGTTAACTGATTGACTTATACGTCTTTTGAGAGTAATTCTTTCCTAAAAATCGAAATGATTACAAGGATCAAAGAAGATTACTGAGCGACTACAGCTTTCCACGCTAAAACTCGACTTTCGTATGATACGAAACTCCAAAGCGCCCGCATTGCATGCCGGTCGACATAGAGTCTTTAAATGAAATGTCCCAAGCACTAATATCTTATATTCTTGGTTTGTATACGTTATATTAGTGCTTATTTAACGATATATGAAGTACCTACCGATTTACAAACACGAGGGCGCAGCCTGAGTTTTTAGTAGATCTGATAAACCACAGCTGTGAGTTTATTGAACGGCTTCAAAACCATCGATGTATAGAGTCATGTAATTCACTTATTTTGGCAATACGACTATTTCGGAGGAGAACATCGAAGTTAAACTTCATGTAAATGAGGACCGTATCTATATCACATTGAGAAACCACCAATGAAACCACTCATTAAGATTCATTTCTTTTATTTTTGCTGCATGAATTATTAATGAGTTTTTGCAAAATACCTGTTATTAACCTCGTTTCTTCGGCCCGTATCGTAAGTTATCATATTACCCATACGGCCCCGCGCGCGCTTTCCTTTCAAAACCATTTACAAAAGTCACGTGATGAGGGCCGGACGTGTATGGCGTGAGCGGGCTGGAAAAAGCCGTCCGGCCCTGCACATTGTTTTCTTGCTGTTTTGCGGTTTGATCTACAAAATAATATGGTCATATGATAGAAAACCTATTCACTGAGTGGGAGGACCGGACGGGAAAATATTTGGCTCGAGGTCATGCGTACAAAATGACCGAGAGCCAAATATTTTTCCGTCCGGCCCTACCACTCAGTCAATAAGTACCTACTATGGACCAAGTTTCTTTTCACCTTTTTAGGTGAAAACGAGGATCCATAATTAACTTACGGTACGGACCGAGCAAACGAGGTTACTAAGATGTTTATTATGTAGCTTCTTCGATTTCTTTGAGACCGGAAGTGGGCGGCAGGTCCAAAGGGAATTATGAACCGGAAATTGACCAAACATAGCTCGCGAAATTACTTGGCTAAAAATTAAAACATATTTTAACCGCCTCCCAGTTAGCCCAGTGGTACCGTGCCGATCTGATGTTTGCAACGTGGGAGCCAGTGAACTGAGTTTTCGTCGGTAAACGTGTTGCAATAGGGACTTTAAGCAACCAGGACGGCGACGGCAGTGACGACGGCCGGGACGTAGAAAAGTGTTTTCTCCCAAAATTTGGTGTCTACTCTCTACCTTGTTCGCCTTGAATTGTTTTTCACAACCAGATTTTCGAAAAAAATGATTAGTATAGAGTTCCGTTTACGCCGAATAAAAAACGGATTTATTTGCTTTCTTACGTTCCCGTTCTCTTTAAAGGCGCTGTGTCATGGTGTTGCGCATGTATGTAATCAATGTTCGATTGGTGGCTGTTAATTGGCTTCAAACAGTTAAAGTCCCCTCCCATGATGCTTGATTGAAAGGATATGCAATATGTTCCTTGAAGACTAGATCTACGCACGGTTTGTTCATCATTTTTTGCACATTTTCTTTGATTTCATCCATCCCACACGTGTGCCAGGGTCGTTAGTTTATATTAAAATCGCTGATAATACTTTTGTTCCAGCTCGGAACATGAGGGCGTGTTCCTCGCCATGACACAGCTACTTCAAACCGTACAATTTGGGGTTTTGCAGAGAACGGTGAAAATGTATGCGACTGCGTGCATTTTCATGTGCAGTTACTGTATTTTGTAATTAAGGCTATTGTTTTATGCCGTCGTCCTATACGTTGCCTTCGTGGTTGCTTATTAAAGTCCCTAATAAGGGGACTTGACTTGACTTGTCTTCACTAAACTTCGCTTCGCTTCAAATCACTGTGGAGTCAATGGTTTATTTATTTGTTATTGCAATACAGGATATCTGGTATGGGTATCCCGAAGGGAGTAACACTTATTGTCGGCGGAGGTTTCCACGGCAAGTCAACGTTACTAAACGCTATCGAGATGGGTATATACAACCACATACCAGGAGATGGACGCGAGCTTGTCTGTACTGACTCTAACGCTCTCAAGATAAGGGCTGAAGACGGTAAGTGCATGGCTCATTACCACAATAAGTGGTGTACTAGATTAAACATATTTGTAAAAAAAACCTGAATGTTTAACGGGACGTGAAACAACCATAGGGGCTGATCAAAGTCAAGACCCGGCCATTGTAATTCCCACACCATTTGGTCGCTTTTATTGCAAATAGTGACCGCATTTCAGCTACTGAAGCTGATCATGCATATTGATTTTTTTTCTTAGTGAGGAGAAGGCCAAACCCGGACTTGCTTTTCACATGTACATGAGGACACGATGTAGTTTATTGATGTTTACGTCAGATGTATCAACCAATGAAGTGCCTGTATCAGCCAGGGTTCTTTATAGTACTGATATTGATACATTGCTTTTCAGGTCGAAGTATTGAGAAAGTAGACATTCGTCCCTTCATCAACAATCTGCCCTTCGGTCGAGACACGAGTGTGTTTAGTACCCAGGATGCCAGCGGTAGCACGTCACAAGCTGCGAACATCACAGAGGGACTGGAAACTGGTACCCAGTGTTTACTCATAGACGAGGTATGTTCTTAACTAGGCGTTCCTTGTGTCCTGACTTTGATCCAGAGCCGTTACTACCGTTATGTTAAGGGAACTAAACCCTAAAATCAATCCAACGACTATAGATGGTTTGCACTCAATCCCCAGAGATTCAAATGACAAAGGGCATGGCGGCCATGTTGGTGTACAGAACAAAAGAAGCTAACGAAGAATCTATTGTTAAAGTGCCACTAACCCCTTTTGCAATTTTTATACATCCTATATCTGTGAAAGGTTTTGAGTACTTCTGCGAATAATTGTTTGGCTTACAGAGAATACTCTATGTTCTATGCGTGTTTGAAATGGTGAAAATTTGACATTTCCTGACATTTCCTGGGTCGATTCTTGATCTTACGTTATCCAAGCCATTCGACTTTGCAATAACTTGAATAAATATTTAGCATTTTGTCTAAAATAACTGTTTTCTTTACTAACGATTCGCAGACTGTGTGTATTCTCTATATATCGATGTTGTTGTAACGGAAAGGCGCTATGGTGTATAATGCATTAATGAGGTGACGTAAGATCAAGAATCGACCCAGGCTTTTTCTTACGCGGTCATGGGTCAGGAAAGGTCAAATTTTCACCTACCTCAAACACGCATAGAACATAGAGTATTCTCTGTAAGTGAAACATTTCTTCGCAGAAGTACTCAAAACCTTTCAAGGATTTATAGGTATAAAAATTACAAAAGAGGTTAGTGGCACTTTAACTGTACACCAACATGGCGGCTATGACGTAACGTGCAAAGGGTCCATACAAAGATATATTCGAAAGAAATCAGATCTTCTATTTTATTTCTGTGTCGAGCGTCTATGAAGAGAAAATTAAATTTTAACCGATTATCCGCTGGTAAATCTAGCTTGTGTGGCGGCTCATTTCATAGGAAATTTCCCTATATCGTACGTCACACATACCAAGGAAAAACAATCACACCTCCAGTAAAAAGAAAACACGATGGTCCGTAATTGCCCTATATCATTATGACGTCAAATCAAAACAATCTATTGTTGAAACGCTAAGGATCACGGTCGTGGGAGGGGGACAAAACAGCAACTACACAAAGGAAATCGCTATCAAATGCATTTTGTAGAACGTAGAATAGCGGTAACAGCCACCAAATACGGTAAATATTGTGGGATATTTCCCTCAGCAGCGCAGATTTAGTTCAACATTCTATTGTTCATGTCGATTCTGTCCCCCTCAAAAACAAGCCGTGACGTCATAATGATATAGAGCAATTAGAAGGCGTTAGTTCAGCTCTGCCAACATGACAAAACTAACTTATACCCCGTACCTGACGTCACACATTACAAGACTTGAGCCGTCTGTACTTAGCGGAGGCTGTGAGGAAAGTTTTCAGATTTTCTCGTCATTAGCAGCGCAACACAGAAATAAACCAGCAGAAGTTATTTATTTCGAATACATCTTTGTATAGACGTTGGTTGATTTTAGGGTCCAGTTTTCCTTTAATTACTGTTATTACTTTGAGTTCTGTTATTATGGTGATCATGTAATTATCGCTGTAGTACACGTTTTTGTTCAGAGCAACATCGCCAGACAATTCAATCTTTTCACTCGGTGGCCATCTTGGATTCAAAGCGAGGCATCCTTTGTGGCTTAGATTAAACTCGTTCTCGCTCCTTCTTCGTGTACCAGATGTATCGTATTCTGGTTTCGGGTTCTTTGTATTGTCAGGTATTGTTTTGCTGTAGTTCATTGGTTTGAAGTTTTTGTCTTTGTTTTACGTCATCTGTGTCCCAATACACGGAGTAGGAGCCCTCGTTCTGATACCCCTCAGTGCGAGGCTAACCTAGCAAAAACAAAGGATTGCCTCGCTTTGAATCCAAGATGGCCACCACGTGAAAAGAGTGAATCATCAAGACCTATTCTTTGTTTGCATGTGACGTCATCGCCGCCATGTTGGTTGACGTTAACAAAAGATTCCTCCTTAGCTATTTTGCTAGTTCCACCAACATGGCCACCGCAGTTTAAACCAGCAATAGTTTTAGTACAGTATACATGCGTGTTCCGATTTCTCAACTGTTTGTTTACTCAACACTTAACATACTATCTCCACAAACATTTATACTCCAACTTCCATGTGGATGGTAGATTTCCTCAGAATCAAAACTGAAGAAGTGTTTTTTTGCTCGCTACCCGTGATCCCTTTCGGTGTTGTCACGTAGACTTGAGGCTTTTATCCGTCAAAGTTTTTGAAATGGCTGTATGTAACCAGTGGTAAAATGATAGGCTGTTTGCCAACATCGAGACAAGAATAGAATAACAATGAGCCCATTTCTACCGAAGATCATTGACGGCTGAAATATTTATCACGAAGGCAACTGGAAAAACGTTGAATTCCTAGACAGTTACCGCGCCCTCTACAGCCTATGATACCGTAAAATACCGAATCTATTAGAAGTATATTGTCTGCAACTTCACGAGGCTTCAGACTGAGTGATTTCGGGCTTCCCGCTTGGGTTCCCTGTGGTCGTATATGCGGATTGAGTTTTGTTGTGTACGTACGATCGACCGGCGTTAAACATCGGAATCCCTTCGAGAAATCCCTAGCACGTTGAGTAAAACGAATTATTCGTGAACCAATCAGTGCTCTGATTGAAAAGTCCGAAGGTTGTTCATCAGGTTCAAAACTTTGAGAAAGTATTATGGAATATCACCGGTAAATAATTTCGACAGAAAATGATGAACATAACAAAACAGCTTCGAACTCTTGATTTCTAATGAGACCTGAAACAACCATAGGAGCTGATCAAAGTCAGGACCCGGCTAATCCACAGATCGAATTGGAATCTAGCGTGTTGGTTTTTGCGGAGGGAGGAAAACCGGAGTACCCGGAGAAAAACCCTCGGAGCAAGGGCGAAATTCCAACAAACTCAACTCACAATCAATGTTAACATAGTTTTTTTATGTATTTTGTTTTTATATATTTATTAACTATGTAATCTTGCACGTACACATTTAAACGAGCCTCTGGCTCACTTTGTTTTCTCTGCCGATGGTGCCATCGTATTTTGTGACGCACTCAGTTTTGACAGCAGCGATGTTTTTTTTTGGGAAAACGTCTTTTATAACAGACGCCTCTTACGTCTTTTATAACAGACCATTAGACCATCCAATTGCATCTTCTTCAAAGATGTCATGTGAAGGTCCAGTGCGCTGGAAAATATGGCCACGTTTCTTCTTGAGCGCGGTTTTCTCCTAGGAGGAATTAGAAAAATGCTTTTCTCTCTTGTTGGCAACCCTACGGCTGTTGCAGAAGAATAGTTCATGTCTCTGCGTAATGCTATGCAGTCATCGCCTAGGTTACGAAGGTCGCCCTGCTCTCTGATCCGCAGTTAGCCTTCAGCGATTCCCCTCGCTGCATCCACAAGCTCGGGCTTCATATTATCCGTATTTTTTCCAACACGTGTGGGACAAATCTCGTTGCGGTTCTCTTGACCGCATGCAGTTAGGTCCGATGTGGAACTGCTGTGCACTTCATCAAGTTGCCTTAAAACAGCGCCGCTTCTGTGGTTACTTTCTTGTACAAGGACAACTTGTATTAGTGTTATTAAAAAAGCAACGTTATTAACCGTCGGTAACTCGTGACAGTCTGGTGAGACTGATAAACTTGTGGCCGACGTAGAACCTATGATTACATACATACATACATAATCTTTATTTCAACACGGTGTCTCATCATACATATAATGCTCTTCCCGAGAGCCGTGCATACATTAACTAATAATAAAATGACAGAAATGGATCCCTAGTTAAAAATGTGTTGTAAAAAGTGTAAATCCCTAAAATATATTATCCTAATATAAATATAAATTGTATAATTCTTATTCAAAAAATATTTGTTAACCTAAATTATAGCGTATATTTAAATAATGCCACGCTTGTCTGTCTTCTTGTATCATTGGATAAACTATTCCAGAGAACAGCCCCCCTATAATGAAAGCTGCGTTTTCCAGCTTCAGGGTGCGGTCTTGGTACAGATACATTATAGCTTGAGTTTCTTAAGTTATAGGAATGTACAAGAGTTGTGCTTTTAAAGATTTCCTTCAAATAATTTGGAGTGCTCCCATTCATAGTTTTGTACATTAATATAGCCAGTTGCTTTGATCTTCTTGTCTCAAGATTATCCCATTCAAGTTCGTTCAACAACTCAGTTGACCGTCTATCATAATTGGAAAAGGTGACCACCCTGGCAGCTCTATTTTGTAGAGTTTGGAGTATGTCAGATATCCCTTTTCCACAGTTCCCCCATACTGCACTACAGTAATTGAAATACGGTAGTACAAGGGAATTGTACATTGTAATTAGCGTTTCGTGAGGTACGAGATGCCTAACTCGTCTCAGTGCCCCAATACCCCCTGAAGCTTTCTTAGAAATTGTGTCTACTTGATCCTTCCATGTTAAAGATTGATCGATCTTAACTCCAAGATATTTGTATGTCGTTTCTCTTTTCAAGGGTTTGTGATCTACTTCAATTTGAAACGGATATTCAAGATGTTTTACTTTATGTTGACTAGCTATTATCATGTATTTTGTTTTGACCACATTTAGACTGAGTTTATTAGCTTTTAACCATGTATGTATTTCACAAAGGTCATGGTTCATTTGTTGCTCTAGGATTTTCTCATCAGTATTTGCAATAGTTAGACTAGTATCATCTGCATACATCCGCACTTTAGAGTAAAGATCACAAGATGGAAGATCATTTATATAGATTATAAAAAGTAGCGGCCCAAGTATAGATCCTTGTGGTATTCCGCATTTAATTCTACAGCTATCTGACAGTACACCATCCACAAACGTTTTTTGTGTTCGTTCCGTAAGATAGCAAGTAAAACAGTTTAGACTTGCTTGGCAGACACCATATAGTTTCAATTTTCCTAATAAGATGTTATGGTCCATGGTGTCAAATGCCTTTTTTAGGTCCAAAAAGATAATTCCATTTAAGAGACCCTTATCTATGTTTAAAAACCAATCATTGGTAGCATCTAGTAGAGCAGTCAATGTGGAATGTAAGGGTCTGAAGCCAGATTGTGAATCTGTAAGTAAACCATGCTCTGTCAGATAGTTATAGAATTGATTAAAAATAATCCTTTCTGTTAGTTTAGTGACGGCAGGCAAAACAGAGATAGGTCTATAGTTATCGGGAATGCATTTCTTGTCATCTTTATAGATTGGTGTTACCTTTGCAACTTTCCAATCACTTGGGAAAATCCCAGTGCAAATAGAGAGGTTAAATATAAAAGTAAGAGATGGGGCTATTATTGTATCTGCCTCCTTTAACAGCCTAGTTGAAATGCCATCTAAACCACATGCTTTATTTAATGGCAGGGCTTTTAACAGTTTAATAACCTCATTGTTTGAAGTCTCTTCGATAGTGAACGAATGTTCAGTAGAATTTATATAGTCTACCTCTGACTCTGAATTTCTAACGAGACCTGAAACAACCATGGGGGCTGATCAAAGCCAGGTCCCGGCTACTCCACAGATCGAATTGGAATTTAGCGTGTTGGATTTTGCGGAGGTAGGAAATCCGGAGAACCCGGAGAAAAACCCTCGGAGCAAGGGCGAAATTCCAACAAACTCAACTCGCATACGGCGCCGCGTCCCCTTGTTGTCAGAGAAGACGTTGAAGGTCGAACCATTTGGAAGTTTGATTACGAGCTTGTTTCACAAAGGCGAGTAGTGGTCCGACTGTTCGTTTGAACCTCTCCCGTACACCAGACCGGAGCTTAACCACTGAGCAAACAGGGATACGGTATTCCCTCTCTCCTCTACTCGTGAATGAAGCAGCTCTTTCACTGTCACGATGGCGTTCTTCTCTCTCCCACCATTCGTAGGTGCTGCTACGTCTCTTCCACCAATCAGTGGCGCTGTTATTTCTCTTCCACCAATCAGAGGCACTGTTATTTCTCTTCCACCAATCAGACGCACTGCTATTTCACTTCCACTGAGCAGAGGCGCTGCTATGTCTCTTCGACCAATCAGTGGCGCTGCTATGTCTTTCCACCGATCAGAGGTGCTGCTATTTCTCTTCCACCATTCAGAGGCGCTGCTATTTATCTTCCACCATTCAGAGGCGCTACTATTTATCTTCCACCGATCAGAGGTGCTGCTATTTCTCTTTCACCAATCAGAGGCGCTGCTATTTCTCTTCCACCAATCAGAGGCGCTACTATTTATCTTCCAATCAGTGGCGCTGCTATTTCATTTCTCTTCTATGCACCAATCAAGGGCGCTGCTATTTCTCTCCCATACACCTATAACAGGCGCTGCTATTTATCTTCCATGCACCAATCAGAAGCGCTGATATTTCTCTTCCACCAGTCAGAGGCGCTTCTATTTCTCTTCCATCAATCAGAGGCGCTGCTCTGACCGGATTGTCTTCTTCTTCATCGTCTTACTTTTATTCAATGCCAACAAATCCTAAAGAGATTACTAACGCCATGAAGTTAAACATCAAGATTACGACAATCTCGAGGAATCTCAAATAAAATTAGATAAAACAGTTGAACGGAAACATTTTCATACTTTGTTATGTGGAATCGAGGTGGTATAGTGGCCAAGTGCTTCGCCTCCCACCTCTGTGGCCCGGGTTGGACCCGTTCGTGGCGCGAACGGGTTGGTATCTCGCCCTTGCTCCGAGGGTTTTTCTTTCGGTTCTCCTGTTTTCCTCCCTCCACAAAACCAACACGCTCAATTCCAATTCAATCAGTGGATTAGCCGTGTCCTGACTTTGATCAGCCTCTATGATTGTTTTAGGTCCTGTTAAAAATGCAGGGGTTTAACCAACAGCACAGTCAAAGCTCAGTGATATTTTTTTTATAAATCACAAATGTGTGACGTCACAATGTAAAATCAATTACGTCATCTTCACGCACTTTTCCGTCCTGCGCATGCGCATGTTTACTACGTTACACTGGAGCATTTGTTCTGTTACATAATTTTGCAGACGTATTATGTATATCGGCATATAAGTGAAAAGGGAATTACGTATAATCTCATTAAAATGGTTATCTTGGGGCACTTTCCATTGCAAAAAGATGAGGCAATATGTAAATATAACTTTAGAATACTCCAGAATAGGTAATTACCATATGAGAAAAGAAGCGCCTAGAACACCGGGGAATGTTTTTTCTTTCTAAAATTCAATATGCCTTTTGCAGGAAACAGTCACATGCTGATAAAATACTTCGTTAATGAATGAAATGAGCTCGTGTTCCCCATGCTGGATGACAAGCTATCTTTTAAAACGCTGTTTTAGAAAGATCGAGAATTGATTAGAGGTGGAAATTAGCATTTACAAACAGGTTTTGCAATAACACTACCGATCTCGTACAAGTGCCTAATTTTGCAATAACAAAGAACTGAAAACCATGGTGTAAGTCTAAGATATCTCTTTGAGATTTGAAAGAGTCCGACATTTTAGCTAGATACAGGTGAGAAACAGGATGAGGCCATGTGCCCCCGGGGCAGACAAATTAATACATATTAAGTAAAACTGACAGGTGAAATTTAAGGAAAATATAGTGAACGGAGACTGATGGGAATGTATAGGCTAGACTTCTTTTTTTTACCTTCGATATATCAAACCGCTAGTGTTAGTCTCTTCGGGGACTTGGGTTTCTTTGTTTCTCAATTCCCAGTAGAGACTTAACCAGACCAAATATAGAAATTTCTCCCGAAAGCTTCGTATTGAAGCTCGAATTTTGATATCGAACGTAACTTATTGTAAGCTGACAAAAACAGCTAGTGCTTGAAAACTAATAATTTCACAAGTTGGATATAGTTATCGAAACCACCCAGTCAGATAGAGGATGCTTCAGTTAGAGTATGTGTAAAATATCAATTATCTACAACCATTACAAGCAGAGATAATGGAATTTAAAGTTCAACATTTACCATATAAAATCTGCAATTTTTGACTGGTTTCACAACGTTTGGAAGCAGTGAAAATAATACTTCGTATGGGGATATTTTTGCAATTAAAGGATCATTTCTCGGCCACCTTTTTCTCAGATGATTTCAAATGTTTAGCGAGACTTCATTTTAATTTGGACTTTCAGAAACATTAGTTTAGGTCAACCTCGTGACCAGGGTCTTCTCGGTCAGATCCAAGATGGCGGCTACTCCGAGAGAAGACCCTGGTAAACGCTGGACTGTCACGTATTCTGATTGGCTCTTCGATTATGACCAAGGGTTGTTCTAACCAGTGCTTTTTATTGGCCAAACGTACTGTCCTGAGAGATGAACATTTATATAATAATAATAATAATAATAAAGTCTTTATTTCATGAGGGTAGCACAAAATAGTTAAAAACTAACAAACCTGTGGCCCTCTATAGCTAATAAAATTATATAAATATAGTTATTATAATAAAATATTAATAGTATAAATACATGGATCATAGATAAAAAACGTTAAAAATATATAATTACGATAAGCAAAACAATTGTTTAAAATTCAAATTGAAACCCTAACAACAAAATAGTACATGATAAAAAGTTGATAAAATCGAATAAAAATGGTCACACTTAATAAACTAAAAAATGATTTAAAAACTGCTGTTCCTTAAATAACACGTTCCAATAATGGCTTCTAAATGTAGCATAAGAGTTACTATTTCTAATTTCTAAAGATAAACTGTTCCATAATTGGCAAGTTGTTACTGTAAAAGTACGACCACCTTCAGTCTTGCGAGTATACTTAGGACAAACTAAGTTAAGTTTACTGTACCGAGTGTTACGTGTGTGCCGTTCACTGTTAAGCTTTAGCATGTCCTTGATGTAAATAAGCACTAGGTCGTTGAAACGTTTATATACTAAACAGCATTTAGCTAATTTAGCTTCTTCATAAAATGGTAACCATTTAAGACTATTAAATAGTTGGACGCTAGGAGCCCGACAGTCAGTGTTCATAATGACTCTCGCTGCCCTTTTCTGCAGCTTCAGAATCCTACCTAAACTTTCTTTATCACAGTTTATCCATATAACGTTCACGTAATTCATTATGGGCCTTATCATTGCATTATAATATAGTAACCTCTGCTTCAGTGGTAAACATGATTTTATCTTTTTTAGAATAGCAATGCGCTGTGATAGTTTTTTTGCAGAGCTTATCTACATGAGGATAAAAAGATAGCTCGCTGTCAATTTCAAGACCCAGGAGTTTTACGCTGGATACCAATTCAAGTTCTGTTCTGTTAACCCTTATGGTTGGATTTTCCTCGATCTTAGAAGGAAGGCGCTTACCAGTGACAAGTAAAGCCTTTGTTTTGCTCTCGTTGATAGGCAACTTGTTGGCAGTTGCCCAGTTCACAACTTCTGTGAGTGAGTTATTGAGAGACTCTTGTAACAAATTAATTGAGTCATAATTACTTGAAGATGTTAGAGTAGTGTCATCTGCATATAGATCAATGTTAGAGGATCCAACGTATAGAGGTAGATCGTTTATAAACATGATAAACAATAGGGGACCCAGTATTGATCCTTGAGGGACTCCATTGCGAACGAATGTCATAGATGACTGTTAACCGCCAACTAAGACAAGCTGACGTCTGTCATTTAGATATGACTGAAACCAGTTCACGGAACTTGTAACCATTCCGTAGGCCTGTAGCTTCTCCAGTAGTATTGAGTGATCAACCATGTCAAAGGTAGGCCTTGCAATAATCTATCAGAATCATACCGCTGACAAAGTTTTTGTCAAGGTTAAACAGCAAATCATCAATGATCTTTATTAGAGCAGTTTCTGTGCTGTGTTTTTTGCGAAACCCCGACTGTCTCGAGTAGATTATATTGTTGTCACATAAATAACTGTACAGGGCATCGTGAACGTGTCTCTCAATTAACTTAGACAATATCGGCAGCACTGAGATTGGGCGGTAATTAGTGACGTTCGACGAATCTCCGCATTTAAAGAGAGGTGTGACTTTCGCGGTTTTCCAGAGTTGAGGAAATACTTCAGATGTAATGGAATAGTTAATCAGCCTAGTAATAGATGGAGCAACTATTGGTGCAGCTATGTTTAGCATCCTAGCACTGATTTTGTCAATTCCAGTCGCTTTATTAGATCCAATTTTCATCAGACTATTTATGATCTTGGTCTTTGTGATCGGTGGAATGGAGAACGAAATACTTTCATCTTTCCTGGACTTGACAAAATTCAGAAGTCTGGAGAGGTCAAGCTTCAACTGCGGAAGAAGTGATCTTAACCGATCAGCAATAGTCGAAAAGTGATTATTAAATGCTTCTGCCATTTGTTCTTTGTCATCTAAGACACACTCGCCTACGTTTAAACAATTAACATCGTGTTTTTGTTTGTCGGATCCCACCAATGATTTTATTGTTTTCCACATTCCTCTGGCATTGTTTTTATTGTTCTCAAATGTAGTGCTGTAGAACTTAGTTTTGGCGCTTCTTAACAAACTGACAGCTCTGTTCCGGGCCGCTTTATATTTAGCCCAATCGTCAGCATTGTTTGAGCGTTTAGCGGTTTTCAATAAGGTGTCCCTAGCCCGCAGCTGCTCGATAATAGAATTGGTCATCCATGGTGCTTGATTGGCTCGCGCGACTCGTTTATCACGCCACGGACAATGAGTATCAAGTGCATCATTAAACAAGGACTCCCAAGAATCTAACATATCATCAATATCGTCGAAGACAAAGATGGTATCCCAGGGGGCCTGTCTGAGAGTTGATTTGAATTGTTCCTCATCAAACCTCTTCATGTTCCGGTATCTGATAAAGGTGTTTCCCTTATGTACACCAAACTGCCCAGGAGAACGACTATACTTTCGTACTGCAAATAAAGGCAGGTGATCCGACAGACCAATGTTATGACAACCAATGTTCTGAATTCGTTGTGGGTGATTAGAAAGAATGTGGTCCAGACAAGTTCCGCTGATTGGGCGTGTTGTTTCTTCAACAAGCTGCTTGAAATTCATGTTCTTTAGTCCTTTGCAAAGGCGATGTTTATTATAGTTCTGAGTATTATTGAAATCTATGTTGAAGTCTCCCAGTAAAATCGTCTCTTTATTTAACAGATAAGCTTGTTCGATATTAGCCTCAAGAGCGATGTCATCAGCTTTAGTGTAGGAGGGCGGGCGGTAAATTCCTGACATCAACAAACACCTGTTTGACTTAAATGGAAAAACATCAAGCCAAATAATCTCTAGTTCCGAATTCTCTAGATCAGTTCTACGTTTTACTTTGAGTTCTTAGATTCGATTGCTCACACTTTATCAATAAACGATTTTAAATAACCCTTAAAACACGTTGTGTAGGTAGAGCAATAGATGCAGTGCATTACTGGGAAGTTTTCTGGTAAGTTTCATCAGTGGGAAAGCCAGGAGAAGCCGTTAAACCTGAACATGTGCTATCGATCGCTTCATTTCAACGCTAACGGAAAATGAACGGCTTTTTAGGATTCTCTTCTAGCTTAGTTCCATCCTGGTAGCATTGTGACACCCTTCCACTGTTTCTTTATCCTAGTAAACTCCATTTCGAGGCGTTTAGTAGACCTGTTTTCACTACGTCGTACGCCGCGTGGAAATACCGTTAATCGAATCTCGCTCATTTCGGATTGGGATACCTATGGTTTGTAGGCACGTGTCAAACATTTCCATATTTAGGTTGGCCGCCATATTGGATGCCCACATCATGTGATTAAAATCTCCAGCATTTCTTGGGATTTTTGGTCACGTGATTCACCCTTTACCAGGGTCTTCTCTGACCGAGAAGACCCTGGTCACGAGGTTGAATTTAGGTAAAACAATCCTAAAATGTATGTGCATGTGATTGCCACGTCACACTTTAGAACTCGGACTTGTATGAAAGAGGATGACTTGATTAGACGAGCGAGAATCGTTTAGCCAGGCCTGAATGCCTTGGATATTATTTTACGGACTAACGAAGAAGAAATCAACACCATGACTAACTTTGTATTGTTTATTTTTAAGCTTTTGTTATACAAGTCTAGATCAGGTGGAAATGTTTAGATGATTTTATTCAAAGAAATGCGCTATTATGATATGATTGAAAGATCGATAGCGGGAAAAAATGGTCTCCCATGTAAAGAAATGGGGAAAACTAGCCTCCCCCATCTTACCTTATGAGAAAATTGTGAAAAAAGCTGACAATTGCTTTCTCCTTTGCCAAATTATAAATTTTAACCAAATGCTACTTGTATTTGTTTGTGTCTGTGTAGTAATATGTATAAGTAGATAGTTGAAGCATGCCTTTTTAGTGTACGTTTTGTATATTGTATGAGCGAGAACATACTGTGAAGAAAAGGAATCCTGTATTTGGTGACGGAGATTAAGTTGTGAAACCAAGCAGATTATTAGCAGGAAGTGGTTGATAACATTGTCTCCTTTTCTTTCAGACTATTATTAGATTGGCTAGAAAGAAGTAAAGAAATGAGGTCGAACACTCCATAGCACTTTTTCGAAGGTCAATACACCCCATTCCAATATGGCGGATACACGGCCGGAGCGTTGGGGCGGGACACGAAAACGAGGGTAGTTAGGCGGAAGTCGATGTCAAGAAGGTCATGAGGCGGGAATTTCGCGCAAGTTTTGAAGCGAGTTTGTTTTTCCGAGAGGGTTGGAATAAGTAGATTTTATCCCCCGAGCGTTAGAAAATATGGCTGGTATTTAGGCTATCATTTTCACTGAATATATACCTAACTCTCTGGGGATAAAATCTAATTATTCCACCCCTCTCGGAAAAACAAACTCGCTTCAAAACTTGCGCGAAATTGAGGGTGGAGCTCGCAAATTAAACTTTCTTTTTTCTTTTCTTTACAGTATGTTCTCGCTCGTCTTTTCAATACAATATACAAAACGTACACTAAAAAACATGCTTCAACTATCTACTTATACATATTACTACACTAACACCATTTTACCCCGCTATATATCTTTCAATCATATAATAATAGCGCATTCTTTGAATAAATTCTTCTGGTCTCCTAAATATTTCACTAAAAAAAGTTACGCTGGAACGAGTTATTGCAAAATTGCGAGCAGAAAGCGAGATTCCTTGCAAGGTATCTCTGACCGACAAAGATCAGAAACTGAACTAGAAAAGTTAAATGCAGAATTCTCACGACCATTGTCATCATACATTGTATGAAATAGTTTTAAATACTAGATAAAGAATGAGCGGGCGATCTTTATGGGATTTACAAAACTCGAACTGAAAGCGAAAGTTTGTAAATCCCATAAAGATCGTCCGCTAATTCTTTATCGCACTTATCAAACGTCTAGATGTAGAGAGACATGTTTCCAGTTATTTTAGCGATACGACTTATTTTGGCCGAGAAAATAGAAGCAAAATTTTGTGTAAATCAGGACGAAATCTGTATCACTTATCAGTCGGTGATTTCCTTTGTTTTTGCCTCATGAATTATTCATGAGTTTTATAATTAAAAATATTATTCCTCCTTGTGTACGGTTATAAGATAAGGAAACAGTAGTCTATAAAGTACACGAAATATGTGACAGAAATATTTTGTAAATATTTTTTGTAAAGATAATATAATGGTCGCTTGTGTTCGCAAATGCAGACCTATTTTTGAAACAGCTGTATCTTGCTTTGATCTTCTTCAGGACACCAGTGCCACTAATTTCATGATTCGTGACGCTCGGATGCAGGAGCTCGTGTCTGCTGACAAAGAGCCCATCACACCATTTATTGCCAAGGTATGTACATTGTTGTGACGTCATTAGAAACCAGCCACCTTCATACCTTTAAAGAATAGGTTAGACCTGGATGAATACCAAGAATATATGCCCTACATCGTGATGACGTCACACTAAATAATCCTGTTATGAAGGTTTTGTGTAGTTTAGAAAGTGGGATAACATACTGAACCCGGTTCTTCGAAGAAACGATAACTTTATCCCTAGGATAGTCTAAATCTAATTGTAATCCCAAACCAAGTTTACACTTTCTTATGTAAACATTGCGATTTATAAAGAGATGTATGGAAAGTTGGTTCGCCAAGGTGTATCTGGGGGAGGGTGTCGCGGGTCTCTGGGACAACGTTTCTCCCTATAAACAGGCGCGAATGCTTGGCAGATATGTTTACACAACAAAGAAAAGTAAATAATTAATGTCATTCATTGTAATGTGTTATATAAGGGCGATTGGCAGGGTTGCCATATGTCAGGGAAAAGTCAGGGGAAAAAAATTCAAGGTCAGGGAAAAGTCAGATAATTTTGCATCTGGTCAGGGAAATTCTAAATTTGTTATCAAAGTCAGGGAAAAGTCAGGGAATTTTATTTTCCGGTGGCCACGAGGGCTCCTCATGCCTCAAAACGTCTGTGAATGGAGGCTACAGGTTTTGATAATGACTTTTGTTTTGGACGAGGGAATGTCAGTGAAAATTGTTTTCTGGTCAGGGAAATGTCAGGGAATTTTTTTTTGCCTGATGGGTGGCAACCATGATTGGACGATTAAGTCCGCTTTGCATTCTCGATAGGTACGAAGTTTATACGAGGAATTTGGAGTGTCTACTATCTTGGTGATCGGTGGTTCAGGGGATTATTTCCAGGTGAGATAACTTATTACAGGTTCACCTACTGTCCATCGCCTCTACAATATATGAAATGTGTTCTAAAATAAAGTAAAGCAAAGCAACAGTAATTAACGTCGGTAACTCGTGACAGTCTCGTAAGAGTCTGATAAACTTGAGACCGACGGTGCACTCACGCTTTACCCCTTCCCGGTCACAACTCCCGATTAAGAGAATTCAAACTTGTACAAGCTACTCTAATCATAGAAAATTCGGTGCAAATGTGCCGGTCCTACACAGAAACGAGAACTCTGGACCACATGCGCAATGTAATGTACACTAACACATTGCACCAATAATTTTCAAGATTTAGGCAAGATTCATCACAACACTGAACAAAACTTTTGACCCCCTTCCAAACCAAACAAAAACATCATGCAAAAACAAAAACTAGCACACAGTGGTATAATGATACAGCCCACCCCCACCCCCCCCCCCCCCCCCCCCCCCCCACCCCAAAACAAAAATAGCTTCCCTCACACTTTGCCTCTGTGTGCTGTATAAAAATAAATGAAAAAAAGAATCAGTTTCCTTTCGATGTTGATTGAAATAGAAATCCAATACCTGAAATTAAAATGCCGGGACCTGTCATACAAGCAATTTAGGAAAGGCGACCCTCACCTTTTGATATCCGTTTTCTGTTAATTAAATATTTTAAACATTATTGGAGGTGTCTTAAAATTATAAAACATTGGCAGCCCCCCCTTTCTATACCTATGTTTTTTCAATGACACACCCTCTCAGTTTCTTGAATTTTCGATGCCCCCCACCTCCCAAGGCATAAATAATGAATGGTCCCTAAGAGCAGATTTCGTATGAGTGGCACAAACTACGGTACTGACTACAGCATGGTTACCGTACGGCATGCCGTGACGTTGAAATGGTTTCCCATTGTTTTCCCCTGCTGATCCAATCAAATTACAGAAATACGGCACAGCACGGTTACGCCAAGGCTACGGACATGCCGTAGTTTGTCCCACTCATACGAAATCTGCTCTATCTCCAAATAGCGGCCGTAGTCGTAAACTTACGTACGTCAGACTTAATTAAAAAAATCAACCGTGATGCTTAGCGCTCTGTCAGTTTTGTTGTTTATTTCCGCTTCCTGAAATTAACAAACTAAACAGGAAAACTACAACAAAAACTTTGAAAAAACAGATTCAGACTGATACAAAACAAAAGGACTGCAACGAGATTTTAAAATACTGGAAGACAGCTCGTGCAAAAGTGACAAAATGGCGGCCATAGCGCGCAAAGCATGACGGTTGGCCTGTATTATTTGTAACACCTGTAGGTTGCGGATCACGTCATCATGATGGATTCATTCGAGGCACATGACGTCACACATAAAGCCAAGGTACTGCGGTAGTGGAAAATAATTTAAACGAAATTTGATTTCCAGCAAGGAAACAGAAATGCCTTCTGAGATCGATCTAGCATGGCGTTTTAAAGATGCCATCTATAGGCCAAGCAATTTTACCCTTCTCTCTCTTTTTATACATTTAATTTAACGAGTTTTAACTGAAGTTTAGATAAGCATATATATACCATAGAATACTCCAATTCGTAGTTCTTGAAAGGTAACCAAGCCTTAATCTCTCTTGGAGGCTGGAGTTGACCCTGCACTGATACAAACACTCTTATAGACCAGTTCAAGGTTCATGCGCAGTTGTTCAGGTCTTTTGTTTCAACTGGCGGCCCAGCATTGTCTAACATCTGGTGGCCCAGCATTGTCTAACATCTGGTGGCCCAGCATTGTCTAACATCTGGTGGCCCAGCATTGTCTAACATCTGGCGGCCCAGCATTGTCTAATATCTGGTGGCCAAATAAACAAAGGATTTGTACAACTGCGCATGAGCCGTAAACTGGTCTGTATGGATAACTCGCGCGGTCACAACACGAAAAAGAGGCCGGTAGGTCCTCTGGAATGTTCAAGTTGAAATACTAGCAGGAGGTGTGAAACGTGCTGAACATGATTGTTTAATTGAAAAATGTTGCTAATCAGGACTTATGCATAGGGTCTATGCCAACTAGATACAAGCCTCTAAGCTGTCTCAAATCCAGCCTCGATGTCAGCAAAGGCTTGGTCACCTGACAAAATGGCGGTCAAGAACTACGTATTGGCCTATTTCCCCCCCCCCCCCCCACACAAAAAAAACCGCCCTATAAATATTCACATCCCCATGTATATTCTTCTTCTTTCCACTCCATGCCAGTAGCCCATTATGGCTCCTGTCCATGCCCATTACTAACCCCGCTAACAGTAGTAGCATTTCGAGCTATTCTCTAAGGGACACCGAGGGCAAATTGGCTATTCTCTGCCCCGCACCAATTTTCTAAAGAACAGCTTAAGTTATAGTGGTGCGGTGCTTTGGAATAGCTAACCTGTCGAGCTGCGGCAAGCAAACTCTCTCACTCGTTTTAAATCTCACTGCAGCGATTTCTTTAACAATTAATAAATTTCATTAAACACACGGCATTCATGGAAAGCAGGCATCTCTATTTTATTCATTTGTTTTTTTATTCACAGTTAATATTAGTTAGATAATTCTAGTCGGTTGTTGTGAAGTTAGATATTAGTTAAGTTCATGCGTTATTCAAATTATTAGATATTAACATTGTATACGTACTGATTAGATATTTTAACTATTCCTACTTTTTATAATGTTATCGAAGGCCTGATGTTTTAACCATGTATAAATAAAGTTATTACTTACTTACTTACTTACATGTATAACCCCCCCCCCCCCCCAAAAAAAAAAAAAAGATTTTCGCCCTCGTGGATACTCCCCCCTCCCAAAACAGATTTTGTAACTTCGGCCCTGTTATTTACATTGGTTTTATTGCCGGTTTGTTATTTTGAATTATCAAACTCATTAATAATTCATGAAGCAAAAAAACAAAATCTGCTTGAGATTTTGTCCTGATTTACATAAACTTTGGCTTCGATTTTCTCGGCCAAAATAAGTCGTATCGCCAAAATAACTGAAAACCTGACTCTCTACATCTAGACGTTTAATAAGTCCGATACAAAATTCTTGTCCGTGTTTTATGGGATTTACAAGCTATCGCTTTCAGCTCGAGTTTGTATATCCCATAAAGCACGGCCACTTGCATTTTGTATCTATTACCTAAAATGTTAATTACCGCTAATAAAATACTGTACTATTGCAAAATAATGTGAAGTGCTGGCTGTTTTATGCGTGCTCGTGCCTCCCCCTGTGCATAATACCCCCGTGTATAACATCCCCCGGCTAAAGGCCTTTTATGATCGGATAGCCACTATACATGGGATATTCTACCTTAGTAACCTTATCGCTTCTCTTTTCCGATCTTATTTTATCGATTAACAACAGCCTAACTTGCCCTTTTCTCATCTTGACCAACTCAAGGCGATAGCAGCTGCCAACTTTAAGACAAACCCGCAAGCCTCGCTTCCATTTCACATGCCAAAGGCACGAAAACCTGTACCACAGAGTCTGGACGCTTCAAAAGGAGACAGAGAAAAGGTAAGTCGAGGAAAAACACTTTTGTCCCAGTTAGTAAATATTTTAGACAATGTTTTAGGGAGCGAATTTAGACAACACTAACTGGGAACAGATATATAGCTACAACCTTCACCATTTAAGCCGGTGCGGACCGCCCGACAAAATAAGGCTATTCAGAACACTGAACGAACTCCACTGACACACCTCGGGTATTTTTTTATGACTTCGCTTGTCCCCAAACCCCCTTCACAATGTTGGGATAGAAAGGTAACATTTCGGTCTTCTCGAAAACCAACATTGAAATGGGGGAGGGGGGTGTTAATTGCTAAAGGGGTCCGACTTAACTTCGCGAGCTTCCGGTCTATAACTTTCTGTACGGACCCCAAAATTGACTGAATCAAAGCTGGTTTGGGCTACTTTTGAGCAAAATTATAAACTTCTTATTAAACTCGCTTGCTCGGTCTGTACGTAATATATACAGAATGAGTAGCCGGTGCTCAGGGGCGGATCAAAGAAATGCAGAAAGATGGGGCCGCGGCGTAAGAGGAACCTTGTATAGGCGCGATTACCTATGGGGTGCGATGGCATGTATCCGATGTATCCCAGCCAACGAACCCCCCCCCCCCCCCTAAATCCGCCCCTTGGTGCTTTATCGGATTTACAAACTAGAGCTGAAAGCGAGTTTGTAAATCCGATCAAGTCTGTATCTGACTTATCAATTTTTCAGTTATTTTGGTGATACGACTTAATTTTGGCCGAGATGCAAATGTTTATGTAAATCAGGACGAAATCTGTATCAAATTTACAGATCACTTATCGCTGTGATTTCCTTTGCTTTTTTATACCTTTTTTATGGCCACGGGCTTTCGCACTAGGCCCATAAAGCCAATCTCGTTCCCAGAGCCCGCGATCTTTTGGCCAGCGCCAAGAGCGTTTGGTCACCGCTGGCCGAAAAAACGCGCGGGCTCTGGGAACGAGATTGCTATAAAGCAGAAAGCGCGCGGCGCATAACGCATGCGCAGGGGCAAATAAGATACTGACCTCGCGCTCGTTTAATAAGAGGTATTTATGGTGGTAAAACTTTGTAGAACTTGTATGGAGAAGTAATAAGGCTAAACTAACCCAGTATCAAGACGTTTGTACAGAATTAGACTCTAAGTACTCGAGCCAAGTCCCTTGATAATCAAAAAGTATACCCCATTTAATGACTCTTACCTTACACTAGGTGCGTGTTCATGGTAAAACCCAGTTCGGGTTCCAAGTGGAGTTTGGTAACGAGGAGATCGATCTGTCCAGTTGTGAACAAGTAATAGAAAAGAGCCAGACGAGGTAAAAACGCGTTCCAGATTATTTAACGAGTAGAAGATGGCTCTCCATATGAAAAGAAAACTAAAGAAAATAATGCACGCTAAGAGGTATTAATCGTAAGGACATAATCATGCAACTTACCCACTTCAGGGAGCTCGTTTTTATACGTACACGTGCTTTGCGAGATCGAATAGACGGTTTGCCCCGGGGGGGTTCTTCAAGGTAAAAAAAGGTAGGGGTGACCGTCGGAAAACCTCGAAAAAACCCTAAAAAAAATCCAAACCGTGAAAAAGTTTCTAACCTAAAATGTATATCATGGTCTAAAAATCACCCTGAAAAATGGATATCGCTTGGACAACCCCAAGTGGTTTCCACTCGATCCCCAGAGATTCAAATGACAAAGGCCATGGCGGCCATGTTGGCGTACAGAACAAAAGAAGCTAACGAAGAATCTATTGTTAACTGTACACCAACCTGGCGGCTATGACGTAACGTGCAAAGGGTATATTGGAATGTAGGTTGGTTTTGTGGGAGGAAGAGAAAAATCCTCTCAGCAGGGAGAGACCAACAAACACAACTCACATGACCTAAAAACTGTGTGCATATGCAAGCGAACGCGAGTGAAGACCTCGAAAGTGCATTGTTTTCATAGGACGTAGGGAAAGCATCTTCTATTTGTTTCATAATATAACATTCGATCTACGTGCATGCAAAGAAACTAATTTCATTCAAGCGGGCAGAGCTTAGAAGATCATTGGTGTAGCCGGGTATGTTTGCCATGGGGTCCAGTATTGGACCCGGTTTTACGAGAACAAACTTGTTCCAAAACCCGGATTTCCAAGTTATTGTGAAAACGAACCCGGTTTTCATGCACCATTTGATTATTCTGAATAATGTCTATAATCCGGAATTCGATATATTTTTACGAAAGACTCTGAAATCGAAAGCCTGTAGGATTAAACGTGGACCTGCGGTACAGCCGCACATATGTATGATTGTCATAAACAAGATTGCCCCCCCCCCCCCCTTCTCCGGGAGTACCGCTTACCATTTCTTCAAACAGCCGTGTCCAGAAGAGTGGTTAGCAGGTTTACGAGTATATGAAGTCTGCTTCAAATCACGGTTTAATTTCGTCATCAGAGCTATTGCCGACGCCATTTTATATGCAAGGAACAAGTACATGGATGGTGAAACTTGCCTGTTTGATATTCTCCAAAGGTAGGTGTTGCAGGATTTTGCGAAAGGGTGGATTGAACCCCTGAGGTCCGTCCCTGGTCATTCAGTGTTAAAGATTAGATACTGCGTGTTTTATTGTCAAATACAGGCACGCACTGACTCGAGTGTACACTGAACGAAAAATAATGAAGAAATATCGAGTTTCCCGTACTGAGTCTGCAAGTGCCTGTATTTGTCAACAAAACACAAACAAAGTCTCTAACTTTTAATGTTCCAACTGAACACACAGCGTGCTGTGGTCACCAATAAAGCAGTCATTAGCCAATCACCTGCTTGTATTTCACTGTCATTAGCCAATCACCTGCTTGCATTTGTACTGTGCACGAAGTTAGAAAATTAAATTTATATATTGAGGCTGATAAATCAATATCTTCAAGTACTAGATAAAGAATGAACGGACGATCTTTATGAGCCCATAAAGATCGGAAGCGAATTCTTTATCGCACTTATCAAACGTCTAGATGTAGTCATGCATGTTTTCAGTTATTTTGGCGATAGGACTATTTTGGCTGAGGAAATCGAAGCCAAAGTTTATGTAAATCAGGACGAAATCTCAAGTAGAATTATAAATACGTTTAATTTTACATAATGACCTATCTGGAGACTCGTTGTTTTATTACATATTCCAAACATTCCCTAGCAGTCCTGTCACTACTTATGGCAAAAGTTCAGATTCCTTTGTTTTTTCCCCGTCTAACCTCGTTCTGAAATTTCTCAGTGCGAAATCTTTTTTGTATCCAACATGGCCCGTTCCCAGGGGTCTTTACGCGCCTAATTCAAGATGGCGTCGAACGAGTTGCAAATGATCCTCTGTCCGTACAGACTAAGATGGCGGCTGTACATTTGATCACTACTATTGGTTGCGAGCTTATCACTCTTACAAAGGCGACTTTTTAAAGGTTCGCGCACATAGAATTGTGTGTTAAAGTGCAAGGCGCCATCTTTGTCTGTAAGGTCGATTTTAGAAAGGCGAGCAACCCCATTTTTCTCACCCTGTCGTGTATTCTCGTTCTTCTGCCGTTTTTCGACCGAGTTTCGTCACAAGAAAGCCGGATTGAAACAAAAACACATAACTCAAATGAATACAGAAGTCATACATATTTGTCTTTTCTGTTTATCTCATAGAATGGAAGCAGACTTCGACTCTCAAGGACTTGATATTCTAAGCCCCCATACCCCTCTTGGGACCTACTCTAGACCAAGGCTCCTAGAAATAGCCGCGGCCATAAATAGGTACAGGTCACTCAAAATGAAATAGGGCCCTGGGATCGAAAGTCAATGGTTCAGTTGGGCTCTGAAATCAAAGGTTACTGTTAGTGATTTTACTTAACCCGTGAAAGACAGACAAATAAACACTATTCGACCCTGATTATGTACATCATTTTCTTTTCTTTCTATTTGATTATTAGATACTTAACAATTATTCACATCAGTGTCGGTGAATAGTGGTGGATATTTACCGAGCCGCTTTGTAGTAAATACTACACAGGTGAATTATAGCCAGCACCAAATAGTTATTTTATTTTCTGTCAAATAGCCAAAAACTCGCGCTAGGTGGTCGCGCTGCTTCGCTCGGAGGTGAATATGAAATCATATTCCCCGTTTGAGTATAGCCAATCAGAGCGTGCAAAAAGTGATATTCACTGGTGTGTTTATTACTAATAGCTATTAAAACCACTCTAACATTAGTATATTATAACAAAGGACCTAGACTCGGAAAGCACTTAATGACTAACCCCGAGGGAAACTGTCCCTCATTCAGGGTAGAGGGGAAACCGCAAAACTGACCATTTCCCAAGGGTCATAGTAAATGTTTTGTTACAGCACCCAAGTCAAAAATAATACAAACTACATACGTAGGGTTTCCGAATTTCATTCAGCTCCACGCGGCGCCCTCGAGCCTCGGGAGGATCTGTCAAAGTGCTTGTGGCGTCGGGACTTCCACACATCCTCCCTCCGCTCTTGGGGAAATTTAATCACTAATTCCCCTCACGCCATGCTATTACTTATAAATCAGAATGTATTTAGTATTCCAGTGGCTAAAAGGTCCCGATATAAGTGATTTGTAGTGCGATACAGTCAAATACACGCACCCTTACGGTAGTTTCATGTACTACGCTCCGGGTCCTGCTATTGTTACCTCTATTAGCGTACCCTTACTTGTATAGTTATGTAAAATAAAGTACGACTATTTAAATGGTGGTGTTGTACACTATACTTGGCCAGCGCGTTTACGAGGATGGGTTGTTTCCAACGCATTAGCTTGTAACATGCTTGCTTCTCCTACTTCTTGTTACCGTACACAATATTTCTTGTTAAACAAAATAAAGTGGTTCCAATAAACCAGGGCACTACAAATGAATGGTTAGATGCAAAGAAACAAAAGAAAAATATTTGTTTGCTTATTTGTGCGTATTACAGCGATTTTCGATCGAGTTTCGAAAGTAAGTTTCATGATGGCGTCATTTTACTACAACTACCAGCATGCTTTTCAAATTCTCATCCAGATTTTACACTCCATTGAGAATTCCTAGAAAATGGTAAAAATAAGAGGATCAAAAGAATTCCTGCACAATACGAGACAGTTCAGCCTTTACTAGGGTCTTCTCTCGGAGTAGCCGCCATCTTGGGTCTGACCGAGAAGACCGTGGGGACGAGGTCGCACAAAGAGTTTAGGTAATTATCAGCCAATCGAGTTCTATACTAAACCCACGCTGATTTGGTCCACCACTCCATCAATTTTTGTTTTCGCGATTGCGTTTACTTTTCCTCGTGATTGGTTGAAGTAAAACCAGTCGCGAATGAGTAGAGTTCGTGATTGGCGCATTGCTTGCTCCCGTGATTGGCTCTTCAATGGGCCTTTTGCAGGAATGCAATCACGTTATTGTACTGGGACTGTGTCACGGTGAGAGACCTTGACATTTGATGTCTGGGCCGGACACGGTCATTATCAGCGATTCTCATATGAACTGGCGCACATGTGGGATGGTAAAAATCAAAGTAAATGTTCAAAAATGATTAATAAACTGTAAATATACAGTCTTCAAGTAAAATAATGAAAAGTTAACATCCACCAATCGAACACTGAATTCATACATGCGTAGTACCATGACATAGCCCCTTTAATTCATATATTTAAAGGCACTTGTACGAGATCGATAGCGTTATTAGCACAACCTGTTTGTAAATGTTATTTTCCACCTTCAATCGATTGTCGATCTTTCTAAAACAGCGTTTCTAAAGATAGCTTACTATCCAGCATCTATGGCAACACCTTTCCCATGGGGATCACGAGCTCAATTCATTCGTTAACTAAGTATTATATCAGCACGTGACTGTTTCCTGCAAAAGGCCTATTACTTTGGTTTTCGTATAAAGACACTCAATCAAAAACCGCTGTAATGTAACCTGTAGTGTGGCCTGTAGTGTGGCCTGTAATGTAGCCTGTAGTGTAACCTGTAGTGCCCAATCTAAGTGAACGTGTAGTTTATCAACATAATCTCGAGGTTAAAATTATTATTATCATTAATTCTCAAATCGCTTTAAAGTAATGATAATCATAATTATTGAAACCAGTCGAGGATAAAGATTCCGAACGGCGGAAGACCGGCTTAGTGTAGTGGCCATGACGTCTGCACTACACGCAGGATTACGAGTTCGAGCCACAGTTGGACCGCTCGAAAACAAAACTCGTTTACCTTCTCACCTTGTTTATCTGTGAGTGAGAACCCGTCGTTTACCCGTGAACTCGTTCGATGGTCAGGGTTCGCTTTGTGGTTTGTGTCAGGATTTGTCTTAGAATTTTGATTATCATCACAATTAACGATAACCGTAATTCTATACCACGAACACGTTGAGTTGATTGGCGTCACCCAATTCGTACCCAGACCCCATTTGTTACTTACTGCGCATGCTCGACGAAAAAATAGGGCTCTGGAAGAATCCGATTCCGGAAGTCCGCGAATCACGGACTTCCGTTGAATCTGCGCATGCTTATCATTACGTTACCCTGAGAAGTTGTTTCCTCAATCAGCGCCTCAGGCCTAGGTTTTGGTTTGGATGTTCACCCGGTATTTGCTTGCTAGTGTCAGGGCAAGCCTTTGGGAGTCTCTTTCATCTTCTGCCGTTTTTAGTTTGGATTTTAAGGCTTTATTTTCATGCATCAGGCTCGTGTTTCTTTATCGTGCGATGGATATCAGACATCACAGATTCCGGAGTACACAAGAGGATTCATGGGGATCGAAAACTCTGAAAACGCCTTACCTGAGCCAGATAACCACACACACACAGCAACTGAATACACCGTAGAAGCAAGTCAAGGCAGTTTTACTTACGACTCTCTTGTATTTTAGCTCCTTGAAAGCTAGAGTTCGTTACATTCCCATACACACGCTTATAGTCAAGCGATCAGCGCCTGTTCACTAGTTTACGAAATCGGAAAACGCCACTTCTGCCTATAGAGCACTTACGAACATTGTTGTTAATATAATATTACCTATCTGTTACGGTAAATCCCTCGGCTATATCCAGTTGGGTTCGATTTTCGAATTCTGAAAATTCATATAATGTGTGCGGTGTCTGTTTGCAATGAAGTGATATGAACTACCGAGTGGAGTGGATACAAGCAAATATCTAAGAATCCCTGAAGATTTTTAGAGGCATCCATTTAGGTAAAATCCAACGGTTTTTAGCGTTTAGATGACCCGGCCCCAATGTCCAAATAAATCAACCCTCCAGAAATGCTTTATGTTTGACTTCCGGTGAAATTGCATTGTTCAGAACAGCCAATCAGAATACACAAAAATCGGATTCTTCCAGAGCCCTATTTCTTCGTCGAGCATGCGCAGTAAGAAATAAATGGGGTCTGGATACGAGATTGGGCGTCACCGTACAATACTAAGTCAGCGCATGTGCAGTGCTGTCAGGATGATATGGATACCAGCATCACCGTAACATTATCAGAGCTGCCATTTCTAATGGCGTCACTTGCAATGCGGTTACAGGCCATCTGGAAGCGAGCTGATACCGGGTCCACTGGTGGGTTGTCTTGACAAAAACCTGACGTATTAAAGAGAACTTAATTCAATAAAAAGCAAAATTCGACACCCCAAATAATGCCGTAATTATTGAACTTCAAATAATGGATAACACCTTTTTTGAACAAAAATGGTGTGGGTCTGCGTCCAGGTGAAAGACACATGTTTATCAACAACACGTTAAGAACTAAGTCTGTGCTTACCGCCTTATAAGCGAGGCAAATTCTATTTAACAAAAATATGTCACTTTGTCGTGTCTGTCATCTTAGAGTGCACAGATGACGTCACAACGTGGAGAGAACAAAGAACTACGTCTCCAATTAGTAGACCCTTTGTAGGAACAATTAGAGGACTAGACACGTCAATAAGATACAAAACTTGCCTATTCCTGCGTACACTATACTGGACTGGGCGCTCGTTTAAATATATAACGAACGGGAATTGATAAAACACAATAAATGAGTCGCTTTGATATCAAAGAACACGGAAGAAAGGCCAGGCTTTGTAATCGGCAAAAAGAATAGTAAACAGTCGTTAATTTATCAAAACAGTACTGTAGTAGCATTTTCAATACCTTGTTCTTGATCAGGGTCTTGTCGGCCCGTTATGGATTCATCCTGAAGTGTAGGGGAAAAGAGTTAAATCAACACTGAGAGACCCAAATCCCGCAGGTGTCTCGTATGATAAATGGGTAGGTATGTGGACCATGGGTTCAGAACCGAACCCCATTTTACGAGGAAACGGTAGCTCCAAAATCCGAACTTCCAACCTGATTGATGATTCTGAATCGTCTTTAACCCGGAATTCAACATACTTTTACACAAAACAGGTAGGATGACGTCTAAATTAACTTCAATCCAAACAAAAGGCCGCTAAGCATCACGGTTGGGCCATATTCTTTAAGTCGGCATTAAAGTGTTTATGAAACCAAATTTTGCATATTTATTTTATTGCAGAATAATAAAGTTCAATCTTTTCTGATTATCAAGAGTATATTTATTTTTCAGTTCCGCCTTCGGAAAGGTCTCTTTTTCGCCATTCAAATTGACTACTTTATGCTTGAAACTGTCCGGGGCCTGGAACCGAATCCGCCATTACAATGACGTCACTGTGAGGACTCGCAAGCGACAAATCCCTTAATATAATATGATCATGTAGGACGACACGCATTTCTACAAAAAATACAATAGAATGAAGCACAATACAATTCAATACAAAAAATGAAATACAATAGAACCCAACACAATACTTAACAAATAAAAGATGGTTCTCCTTGTTCTATAAACAAAATATTGCACGCTTGACTGTCTTGAAAAACTGCGGATTCAGGAGCAGTAGCAGCATTTCAAGACCTCAAAGTACATTATTTTGTTATAGAACAAGGAAAACCATCTTTTATTTGTTTTATAATACAAACTTCAATCTAGACGAAGGAAAGTAAGCTATCTAATTCTGACTTACAGCGAAAACTCCATTTTACTGTACTCGACTTGTTTACAACATTTCTCGTCGCTGATTGGTTCAATTCTGACAGCTTGACATTGACGATCTGAAAGCTCGTTTCTTATTGGATGAAAAAACCTGCTATAAAAAGATCTGTCGATTGATAAAAGTGGAAGACAGAAATTGCAAGACTGCCGGCCGCAAACGGGCTGTAAAATTGTCAACTGATCAAAACTGTTGCAGGAAACACAAAGTGCTTTCTTTTTACAATGTATGGTCAGCACAGGAGAAGTTAATCTGCACATTGTGTTAGTGTTAAAAATGCCTGATGGAAAAACATTCAGAGAGAAAGTGTTTGTAGCGAAATTTTAATAGCGGCATCTGAGACTAAGTTTCGTGAGTTGAGATTCCCGACTATTTTCTACAACGACTGCATCGTTGACACTGGCTATTTATTCTGTGATCTGAAGAAGGACATTTTCATTATCCCAAGGAACAGTGTTTAACTGCTGCTCTGATGGCAATGAGTTGCGTAGCTTTTGTCGAGCCTCAGTTCGACTATACGGCTTTCGAAATTCTCTCTGAATTTCTAACGAGACCTGAAACAACCATGGGGGCTGATCAAAGCCAGGTCCCGGCTAATCCACAGATCGAATTAGAATTTAGCGTGTTGATTTTTGCGGAGGGAGGAAAACCGAAGAACCCGGAGAAAAACCCTCGGACCAAAGGCGAGATACTATAATGGCGTTATATCCCCGCCAAAATTCGACTTTCGCTTACGATGTTCGGTTTACATTTTATCCTTGTTGTCCACGATTCGACATTAAAGTTTCACAGTGCGAGATTGGATTTTTACGATGCAACATTGAAGTTTCACAATGCGACATTCATTTTCCACACGCGATTCAAAGGCTGTCATCCGACATGCTAGTTTGACCATTTTATGCAAGTTTTACATTTCAACTTCCGACACGCACGAGTGGTTCAACTTTCTCAAGAGAATCCGCTGTAATATAGCGGGCTCAGTTTTATCACATGAGGAGATAGCGTTGAGAAGCACGTGTTGTTGTATGGCATTCCAAAACGCCAAAAATACCTTACGACGTGTAGCTGAACAGCTTCTTTCGATTGCAAATGAAGGTGAGTAACCATTTCTTATATGTACACTATTTTAAATCAAAACATGCTAGTATTTGAAGGAGCACGGACGCTCAAAATAGTCACCGATCAAGGTCACTAGGCTACCTTAGTGCTGCTAGGAAATGCTGAAGTTTTAGGTATGGTTTATAAACAGGACATTAATTGTCACGAAATTATTCACGGCTTTATAACACCGATACATACAAAACACACCAAGAATTTATACGAGTTTCGAAATAGCCTGCAGAACAGTTCTGTAGGCTAGTTTCAAAATATCACACCTATAGGTGCTCGGTGATCGAGTTGTTAGGTGCAGGGCGGTTGCCAGTCACCAGTCTGTTCACAGAATTGCCAGCACTTGTAGCACTTTGTTAGGTTTTGTGATGTCGTCATAACACTTTAACGCACCACACACACAATGATCAGGAGTAACTACTGAGTTTATTTCAATTGCTCAATCATATATACATACATTGATATAGGATACATATGGTTAATGAGGTTTCTTATCTTATCAGCAAGGCCATTTACATTCTTTCGGTTTGTCAGAATATCAGAGCATTATTCTAACACACTTGTATTGTTGGAACCTGAATTAAAACAAAAGCAGAATAGTTGTCACTGACTTTAAGTTTAATAGGAGTAAGCTTATATTCAAAGTATCTGCTGTCTTATAAGCATTTGATGTATGAGACCTATAGGTGTGATATTCTGCAGGCTATTTTGAAACTCGTATAAATTCTTGGTGTGTTTTGTATATATCGGTGTTATAAAGCCGTAAATAATTTCGTTACAATTAATGATCCTGTTTATAAACCATACCTAAAACTTCAGCATTTCCTAGCAGCACTAAGCTAAGTAGCCTAGTGACCTTGATCGGTGACTATTTTGAGCGTCCGTGCTCCTTCAAATACTAGCATGTTTTGATTTAAAATAGTGTACATATAAGGAATGGTTACTCACCTTCATTTGCAATCGAAAGAAGCTGTTCAGCTACACGTCGTAAGGTATTTTTGGCGTTTTGGAATGCCATACAACAACACGTGCTTCTAAACGCTATCTCCTCACGTGATAAAACTGAGCCCGCTATATTACAGCGGATTCTCTTGAGAAAGTTGAACCACTCGTGCGTGTCGGAAGTTGAAATGTAAAACTTGCATAAAATGGTCAAACTAGCATGTCGGATGACAGCCTTTGAATCGCGTGTGGAAAATGAATGTCGCATTGTGAAACTTCAATGTTGCATCGTAAAAATCCAATCTCGCACTGTGAAACTTTAATGTCGAATCGTGGACAACAAGGATAAAATGTAAACCGAACATCGCAAGCGAAAGTCTAATTTTGGCGGGGATATAACGCCATAAGATACCTACATACATACATACATACATACATACTTTATTTGTTTAAGCAGGTTAGGTTAATGGCAGCTAGATAGCTGATGTGGACCTGCTATGCTAAATACAGAGTGATAATAACAATAATCTAAAAACATGTAAAATACAAAATACATGCAAACTATATTAATATAATATAAACTATAAGATAATGCTAAGTTCGATTCTTAAGTAAAATAGATGTCATTATGTGATAATTTACATGTATTAGCTAGTTATAGTAATAATAGTCTGAGTCCTTATTTGTTACAAGGTAATAATAGTAGTAATAGTAATAATAGGAATATAAAAAATATGTAACTTAGTAAAAATATAATAAAAATGTGGATATCATTATGTGATATTTTACATGTATTGGCTAATTATAGTAATAATGGTCCGAGTCCTTATTGGTTACAAGGCATGTTTCTTTGTGAAATGTCAAGTCATCTAACACTTTCTTATTTTTCTTAAGTACTAATTTAAATTGCCTTATTTTCTCTATCTGCTTCATCTCATTTGGTAGCATGTTCCAGGCTACTGGGCCTCTAAATCTCAGTGAGGTCCTTCCAATTTGTAGATTGTAGTTTGGAATAGTAAACGTTTCAGTCCTTCGCAGGTTGTATTGACGTGAAGTGTTTTTCTTAAATAAAAAGACTCAACTCACATATGCCATGTGGCGGCGCGTTTGGGTTCTTTGCAAGTTTTATCGTCCGTTTTTCATTCACGAACATTCAGGATCCTCTTAAACTAATTTCTACAGGAAACCAGAGAAACCCTATATTGTATTCTTTGCCATTCACTGTTCTGGCTTCAGCATAAAAGTACAGGAGTATTAAAGTTATCGTCGAGTTCTTGGTGAGTCATTTCTTGTACTTTTTGAAGGTGTGTTGTATCACACTGTGAATGGCCTGTATAAAAATGTGGACATTTGCTATTGCTTTTCTCAACTTCAATGTCCATTGTGTTTTGGCGTAGGATAAAGTTAAATACGGGAAGAAAACCAAGGCCACCAGCCACACAATATCTTCCACCTCCTCGCTTATTTTTAGCTTTCTCTTGAAACTTTCTCGCCGAGTCTGCCATGTTTGTATTATATAAACAACGTACGAGTCCTCACAGTGACGTCACGCAGCTCATTTGGCCGCGCGGCAAATGGGACAGTTTTTAGCATAAAGTAGCCATTTGAATGGCGAAAAAGAGACATTTCCGAAGGCGGAACTGAAAAATAAATATACGGTACTCTTGATAATCAGAAAAGAATGAACTTTATTATTCTGCAATAAAATAAAGATGCAAAATTTGGTTTCATAAACACTTTAAAGTGCCTATGAAGCTTATTTTTTTTATTTTAGATATCAATTCTGCATCAAGTGAATAGTAGAATGGTACAATATATCTTGTTTTGCATGCGCCGCCGAGTTAAGGAGGTTTTAATATAAAAAATGCTAATTACATGACGTCAGGGGAGGCATCAATTATTATACCTTTTTTTTTTGTAACAATGAAACATTTTTTTTAAATTACCAGTGTTATACCCATGGTTGAAATAAAATGATTTTAGAAATTTGTTTTCCTATATCAGTAGAAACGGCCATTCACAACCACTAAGAAGTGATTGCAGATACCTCCCCTGACATCATGTAATTAGCATTTTGGATATTAGAACCTCCTTAACTCAGCGGCACAGCATTCAAAGCAAGATATATTGTACCATTCTACTATTCACTTGATGTAGAATTGATATCTAAAATAAAAAAAATGCTTCATAGGCACTTTAAACTGCGCGTTATTCAAAAGCGTCAGTATACAATGAAACACCATACGACTCACGTACGTCTAATATGTTGTTGATGTACTTGACGGCTGCATCTACTGAGAAGCCCTTCCAAAGTCCGTCACATGCGAGAAGCAGAAACCTGTCCACACAAACATAAGTGCACGAAGGCTTAGTGTACTTTTCTAGGGTCCACTCCCCAAGAGACGTGTCTCTATTGGGGATTGGACCCTGGACCGAGCAGAGGAGACGGCTGTATTTCAGGCTAAGTGTACTGTATATTTAGTGGGAAATGCTGCAGATAAGGCAGGGTTCCCACGGTCAGGGAAAAGTTGGAGGAAAAAAAAAAATTCAAGGTCAGCAATTGTCTAGCCTGATTTTCAGACGCAGGGAATTATGATTTGGTCAGGGAAGTCCCAAATTTCATTTAAAAGCCAGGGAATTTTCATTTCCAGGCTTCACATACCGAGCTGTTGTGTTCAATGTTTCTGCCTCAAAATAATGCCGATTGAATATTTGGGGGGAAATACGAACGTGTGCTGGAGGTCAGTGGGAAATGCTTCGTCAGTGAAAAGCCACGGATTTTTTTTCCTGGAAATGTGTGGGACCGCTGTAAAAGTAGTTGGCATGGTAACCATGATTGACAGACATACTAGTTTCCCTGTGTGTTGATACGGTAAAACATCCTACTCTGTGCGCAGGAACTACCAAGTAATTAAAACAATTTAAATCAACAATTCTAGTTAATATTCGTTGCTTACGTCAGGAGGTTATGTTAAGGGGGTTGTGTCGCGGTGAGAGGTCTTGGATCAAACCCTCACCCCTCCCCGACACTTCACCCTAACCTTTAATGGTTAATCATTAATAGAACGATGCATATCCAAGGGAGGGGTGAGTGGGTAGTTTACCAGAAATCGGGATTGAGCCGGTCTTTACATTAGCTGTCCTGGCTGAACACAGTTACCTTCAGCGATTGTCATGAATTGACGAACCTCGCGCACACGTGGGATGGTTAGAATCAAACCAAATATGGAAAAATGACTAACAAACTGTGTGTAAATATAGTGTTCAGGGAAAATATTGGGTAGCATTTAAATCGAGCGTCGAAGGAGGAGACTTTAACTGTTTGAGCCAATTAACAGCCACCAATCGAACATCGACTCCACGCATGCGCAACACCATGACATAGCACTTTTGACCATAGGATCGAACTACATGCAGGGCTGGAAATAACTGCCGGACATCGGACATATGTCCGACCAAATTCGGCAAATGTCCGATCAACTACACTTGCTCGGTTATGGTGTCCGAGCCATTTTTTTATTTCATGTCCGAACAAAAAACTGACTAAGCACTAACCAATAACATGTTTCCCAAAACATAAAAAAATTGAACCGGTTTTCTTATAAAAGGCTCCTTGTTTAAAATTCGCCCCAAAATGCATTGCGAACCATTTTTTTTTGTATTCAAATTACATTATGATAATTAGTGTCCGATCAATTGTGATATGTGTCCGATCAAAAGAAAGGTTTGGACACTTCCTGCCAAGTAGAAAAAATATTTCCAGGCCTGTACATGTACACTGTACTTGCTAACAGCAGTTCCTGTATCATGCGAGTAAAATTGTAACAACGGCTTATTGTCTTACGTGGTTCGCACAGACCTTGAAAATCATTGAAATAATGCCAGGTATCACGTTTTCTCCTTGAAAAGACCTTGAATTTGTACCAAAACTCCTTGAATTTTGTTGACTGTTTTAGAATACAGTAAACAGCCTCATTGTTGACTCCAAAGGCATCGTACAAACAAGTCAAGAAAGGGTCTAACATCGGGTCTCAATTGCATAGAGTTTTGAGTTCATTAATGTGTGATCATCAGTGGAAAACAAGTCCTTGAAAAGTCATTAAAAGGTCTTTGAAGAATATAAACCGCAGTCTATATACACCATGGCATAGATTGCTACGACAGCATCAAAGCGAGGCAAGTAGTCCCAGAAAGAGAAACATCTACAATCGATTGCGGAAAATAACGTTAAAATGGATTTCCTAACGAAACAAAAGAACACAACAGTGCAGTACGACAGAAACAAAGGAACTTCTGGCCGACTCCAATTTTGGTGCCATCCTGTACCGCTCGAAACGAGCCACAGCATTGGCTTACCCAACAATACAAAACACCCTAAACTTTAGAATGTGCAGTACAAAAAATAGAGCAATCAGAATACAGATCTCGAGCGGTACAGGATTACTGCAATTTTGCCATCGTTGTACAGGGATAGCTTTTTCCTACTCAAGCTACACATATAAATTGTATACTGACTCACCTATCATTGTCCGTTAAAGTACACCTCATGATATCTGGGGTAGAAATTACTCCACAGCGCTTGAATCGTCCATCTCCTATGGACCTTGACACCTCAAGAACACCCAAAATACGGCCCTCTCTGAAACGAAGGAATTGATGCAAAACTAATCTAAGTTAATGATAGTGTACTCAACAAAAAATATTAATTCTAGTTGGCTGAGTTCGCTAGTACATTTGTAGCGACAACAGAGTGCAATTTACCCTCGGTTCCAAGGACTTGAAGAAATAAAAGTTGAAGAGGCGAGAGAAAATAAAGGAGAAGAAGAAGAAATCGAGGAGCCACTGGTCTGTTATCCTTTGAGAATCTCACTTCCATGTGCTGAGTTTCAATTCAAGAAAACAAGTCAAACCGGTTATGGTTGCGCCTGGTAATGAGTAAATTATCCAATCAGGGACGAGGTTCAAATTCTGATCCTAATGTTCACATGGAAGTGAGACTCTCAACGGATAACACCAGAGGCTCTTCTTTTTCTTCTCTTCTCTCTCTCGCCTTGTATTTCTTCGAGCCTCAGGCCACAACGCGGCAAAACGGTATCCTCCGCTGGCCGAAAGAACGAAGGCTCTGCAATCAAATACTTATAACATAGAGGGCAAAATTACCCAACTCTGATTCGCTAATGACAGGGGGCTTTTTTTCTTAATTGAGGGCAGTATTATTTGTACGCGATTGGTTGATTTGTTACCTAGCAACAGGCTTTGCGCTGTCAAAGTTTGTCGAGAATTTTAGCTGCCTTCAGCTCGAGTGTACTAATGTGTTCCAAAAAGCGAACAAATAAGGATTTCTCAAGCATTTAATGACAGCAAAAAGTTTATAGGTGAGTCCGCTAATCTGTTAAGTGTTATTCTACAACTTTCTGAAGGATTTTTTAAGTGAATATCACTGATGTTTTCGGACATGCAGTGACTGAGTGAGTTTGTTTGCCTGACAAACTAAGTTCAGAAGTTCCTCGTTTCCGCTTTAATCTCTGTAAGAGCAAAAATAAAGATATAATTTAATTTAAAACACTGTGTTTTCCTACCGTCAACATTACGTGAAGCGAATGTAATGACAAGTCACCAGTTTGACTAGGTTTTTCATCGAGCACACGTAATGTAGCCGTAAGGTTTTGTTTTCAATGTCTTTGTCTCGGAAAATGTTGTCCTAATATTATAAACAAGTAATCGCATGGGACCTCGTGAAAGCGACGAGGGCAATTTTGAAACTTTGAAAACACACGTGAAATTAAACCTTAATTTCACTCGGCCCCATGCGATTACCTATACAAATTACCGAGGGCTTAAACTTTTTTAGTAAATAATTTTATAACTTAGTGAACTCACAGTGAATTACAAATTAACAAAACTTCAACCTGTTAAAGTTTTAGGCTTATCTTTTAAGTAGTTTTCTTATTTTTTGACAAAACAGTTCACAAATGGATACGTTTAAGCAGAAATATTAAAATCACGAGTACGTGCCTTGTTGTTTTCGCGGGAAACTTGGGGCGGCCGTGCGCCCGTGCGCAGACACCAAAAAGCAAATACGCATGCGCGTGACGTTTTGCCGCGGTGTGCAGGCGCCCAGAATACCGGGTACGTGTTTGGAAATCACCATGGTAAATCAGGAATTTTAATTTTGATATGACTTCAGTTTCTACCTCGAAATTTAGACTTCAAGGTTATGTATATTATTTAAAACCATACAGATTTGTAAGTTTATATACCCAGGTGGAAATCTTATTAAGATCTTATAAGATCTTATAAGATCTTATAAGATCTTATAAGATCTTATAAGATTCTTATAAGATTCTTGATAAGGTCACAAGATCTTAATAAGATTGGTAAATCTTAATAAGAACTTATTAAAACTTTGAATCTTATAAGATTCTTATAAGATCTCGCTAAAATATTTCAGGATCCTATAAGAATCTTAATAAGAATATTATAAGAAATTTTATAAGAATCTTAATAAGATCTTAGAAGAAATTCTTATTAAGATCTTACCAAGTTCTTGATAACAATCTTATAAGATTTCTATAAAAATCTTAAAAAAGATCTTGCAAGATAAGTGAAAGAAAGTAATTACTTTCAAGATCTTATAGACCTTGACAATATCTTAACAAAATCATGCATAACTATGCCATTATGCATGACATTTCTAAAATCCTACATAATCTTACAAGATATTACTACACTGAAAGTTCTTACAATTAGATCTTACTTTTGGTTCAAATTAGATCTGGTAATACTTTTATAAAACAAATTCTAATGTAATGGTTTGTAAATGTTTACTTTTACTTATAAACCCATCCACCCACCCAGTTCTTATTTCACCTACAATACTTCTTACATTTGTAAATATTTTTTAAATATATTTTATCTTTATGCTAGATTAGATTTTAAATACATATATTTTTAATCTTAGTTTACACATGTATAGCCCAGAGTTAAAAATTCGGTACCGTTTTTTGCCTCAAATTTTATCTTGAATGCATTTTTTTGGATATCATTAGTGGTACGTCAAGTGGCATTTGTTGTCTCCAATATAGTCTCTAATCTTACTGTCATAGAATGCAAAAAGGTTTCGTATAATGCAAAAAGCCATTGTTTTTTACGTCGTTTTCATGACAATGTACATTGTACATGTATCTCGTTGACCATGTTTAAGTTCATATCATGGCCTTGGAACAGTATGTTCTATTGCATTTATATCGTAAAATGGCTTCCTAGTTCTTGAAAACTAAAGCCATTTGTTTCATGCTCCAGTACAGACAAGCGTTTTATTTTAATATAGAAACTCAAAACAAAAGTAGTCAAAAATAACTTTAGTAAATTTGTGTGTAAGAAAAAATATTCATTATAGTATAAAACTTACAAATACTGATTACTGTCTGCATGTTTTCTAAAATGTTAAAAAATACATTGAGGTACTGAATAAACTAATATAAGATCTAAACCAAAGGAATTAGATTACTTTGACAGGCACTCAATAAACTAAAGCTAAGATTACATGAACAAAAAGTCTACTAACAATTTATGCAAGATCTTCATAAAAGTTAGGTTTTTGTAAATTTTTCTTTGTATCCATGTCAATTACCAGTTACCTTAGGCATTTAATAAAGAGAACTATAAATGATTTAACTGAAAACGTTAGTGGAAAATTAATTTGACCTACATACAAGTCACGTTATCGTTGACGTTAGTGGAGTACCTAGCTAATTGTAAAAAGGTTATCTAGACACAGATTAACCAAATCTATTAAAACAATTAAACATCGGAAATTCTTTCAATAGAATACAGTCGAAGCTCCCACAATAGGACACCCTCGGGAAGCAGTAAAGCTGTCCGTAACTGGAGCTGGCCGCTTACAGGAACGTGTAACTACAGAATTTGACTGAGGATATTTCAAACAGGGTTTTGTCAAGGCATCCATAAACAGAGCTGTCCGCTTACGGGTGTCTGTTAAGAGAGCTTCAACTGTATTCAAATTTACCCTCCATAACTCAAACCTTAGAAATGCGAGGAGCATAACTTTCAAAAGAAAACTGAACAATTTGTGGTGCTAGCTTTTCATCATTCTTTCTGCTACTGCAATTGAAAACAAACAGTAATGCAGGGGTTTCCCCTGGATATGCCTATTTAAAGTTGAAAACAAGAGGCTGGATGCAGCCTTAACTCAGGCTGTATCAAGGCACATGATCATCACCTGCACCTTGTTTGTAAAAAAAAAATTTTCTACATTCTTAACATTCCATTCTAGGGTGTGGTCACTAGGGAGGGGTGGTGCTCCACTCCTATTATTTATTAGGGATGGTGGTAGCACAATGACTTTCACTTTCTCTCTGCTCCCCTAGTATATATACATGTATATGTAATTTAATATTTTTCTTGTATGTAAATTAAAGAAGTTGACCTTTTACTGTAAACACTACTTATTCATGCTGTTGTTCTGTTATAGTGCAGGTTCTGAGTCTAATAGATGATTGTCTCAATGTTTATATTTATCCCATATTATAAGTTGTATCCTGTCCATCTTGTGATGGAGCTATCACTATACATGTATTTCACTACTGTTCTTTATAGTTCTACAGTCTACCCTGCGGCTCTTTATCGCAGCTCGCTGATTGTCGCCTTGTGGCTCTTTCTCCAGCTCCACGGCTGTTCTCTCTAGAAAACCTCTGGAACCAGGGTATCTACAGTCATGTTAATCGTATTCGTGGTCAATCCGTGTTCGAAAATAGTACGAAATTAGTTGCAAAATATTGTTGATATATTATCTGTATGTGATAATTGTAATACTCTTAATATTGTATTCTATCAGAAGTCCATATTGGTATTTGTTGGATTAAAGATTATTAACTGAAATGCCTGTTGGTTATCTCTAATTAAAAGCTTTACCCTCATTCCCAAAACTTCAGTCTGCTCATTATATTATAGAAGTATAAAGGAACTGTTGGAAGCCTTTCTTGAACCAAAACCTCGCCATCATCCCTGCGAAATGAATTCCCAGCTTTTTTGGAATTCCTAACTATTCCAAGTGATGCAAATGAGTGTGAGTCCACAAGGTTTGGAATTGCTGGGAATTCCTTGGAATTGTAGATAACAAATTAGATAAGGTTTGGAATAGTTAGGAATTCCTAGGAATTCCCAAGATTTCTAAGTCATGCAATTTAATAATTTAGGAAAGGTGTTAACTTTAATGCATGGAATACCTGGGAATTTCTTGGATTTCAAATTTATGAATTTTGGACAGCTTGGAATAGCTTGGAATTCCTAGGAATTACCAACTTTAAAGTAACTACCATAAAGGACAAATTACTCTATAATTTCGACACGAAATATCACTGCAGGCCAATGCTAAAATTAATCTCGACCATAATTTGCCCTCTAAAACATTTTTAATCTTTCAAAGTATCCATAGAAGGCTCAAGAAATCACTCGATCACAAGAAATCACTCAAAATCAATCATTTAACCATATAATTTATTTCTATACATCTTTTTCAAACGATCTAAATTACTTACAGAAGCGTAGATTTCTCCGGGACAAAAGGAACTGGCTCGCCGATGACTGTTCCGAGCCCTGGTTTTTCTCGGTTCTCCGGTTTTCCTCCTCCACAAAAACCATGCAACACATGCACTAAATTTATTTCCAATTCGGTCTAATGTACCATTAAAAAATCAGAGTTCAGAGTCGGGTATTAAAATGGCTTTACGTGCTTTCTCAGGCAGACTTGGCAAAACAGTTGAAGACGGAGTTGGTTGACCATTTCATTAGCGTATTAGATTCCTCGGATATAGCCACAACATTTGCCAAATTAATCCTCAGATGAAGCGGGGATGAAGCACTCTAAATCTGCACTCAAAACATGGCGGCTTTGAACTAACAGATCCCAAGATGCATTGCTTTACTCTGAAGACCGCTGACGAAAATTGTGCGGGCGCACTCAAACTGCGCGCCATTTCGCTGTTCAAAAGCTAACGGCTTCTTGACGGCGGCTGAGGACATGGAATCTCTTATAATATCTGTATAATATGGCTTAAAGACTGAGCAAAGGAGTTTTCAAACCACCCAGGAGATTAGAAAACTATAAAGGTAAGATGCGATCATAAATTGTTGTGAATTGTTGGGAATTCAATGATGGCTTCACTCAGTTCAGTTTCAATCTTTCATATAATCTGACACAGCTTATAAAGTTATAAGCTTATGCTCTTCACAGGAAACCAGCTCTGTCCATGTTTGTGTTTACTATAAAATAACAAGAGATTTATGAATATAATTCATTTAACCTTGCTTCCATAGTGTATTTAACTACATGTAGGTTGATATGAAGCGATCTCCTTTAACAGACTAAAGTCTAAAGTATTAAAATTTAAATATCTGTTATATAGGCACTCAGAGCTCAGCCGCCAGATGGCCTAATGCTCACTTGATGACTCGCATTTGTTGTAACTGATTGAACAAGAAGAGGTCTATCGGTTGCAGATCAGATCAAGTTCATGAGCTGGAAATTATTGGGGGATAATTTCAGTGTTGGTGACTCAAGGCCAAGCTCCCACTCAATTGCAATGTAATGGACATTCATAACAGTACAGTTAATTTGTAATTGTTTTATTTTCTGTCGTGATTTGTCATAAGGATTAGTAATTGGATTGTATGTTACTTCTTTATTCAATATACCAAGTCATTTATGTTGTCTTAAATAAAGGCTAGTTGATCTTGTACCCATTGTATATTGGCAATTCATTAGCTAATCAAAGTAAAAAGCTGCATAATTATCTTAACAGAAGTGGTAACATTGTAAAGCATTTTATAGAATGTATGGTAGTGCATTTAAATTCTGTTTGTGATTAAATTATTGTTGCTCTTATGCTGCAAAATTTGTATGTGTCATAATTGCTCACTCATGTACATGTATACATAAACAATAGCCTATTTGTGGTGCCTACTTGTGGTACCTACATTTATTCACTGATATATTTGTCCACAGACATCAGTTCTGAAAAGAAAATTATTCCCAAGAGCAAAGCGCAAGGTGAATTATGAATCTTTGAAGAACTGATAATGTCCAAGGACAAATATCAGTGCATATTTCAGCAACAACAGTAGGCTATTGCTTGTTATTATTTTGCACATATTTAAGATCGTGCAGGTTAGAATTTGTCCCCAGTGATGGCAGACTGTCTGTCAAATGACTTAACTGACCAATCACGTGCTGAAAAATATGTGCTGAATTATGAATAATTTATATTACATATTTTTAAGATCTTAAATATTACGTAATCATATAGGATCTGATCTTACTTGAGTCATCCAGATGTTATTAGTCTTTATATATTTTAAGTTTGTACATGCATATGTAAAAGTTCAGTCATTGAAATCACTATTTTCCTATCAAATGCATTCGAAAACTGACTAGCACAGTTGTAAGATCTTAATAAGAACCAGGAAATATCTTAATATGGTATACTCTTAATAAGAATAATTTGGTAAGATGATTTTAATAAGAACCTGTTTAAAGATCTTAATAAGAACCTGGTAAGATCTTAATAAGAACCTGGTAAGATCTTAATAAGAATAATTGGTAAGATCTTAATAAGAACCTGGTAAGATCTTAATAAGAATATGGTAAGATCTTAATAAGAAGCTGGTAAGATCTTAATAAGAACCTGGTAAGATCTTAATAAGAACCTGGTAAGATCTTAATAAGAACCTGGTAAGATCTTAATAAGAACCTGGTAAGATCTTAATAAGAATCTGGTAAGATCTTAATAAGAATATGGTAAGATCTTAATAAGAACCTGGTAAGATCTTAATAAGAATATGGTAAGATCTTAATAAGAACCTGGTAAGATCTTAATAAGATTTTTCTTATTAAGAATCTTATAAGAATCTTAATAAGATTCTTATAAGATCTTATAAGATTCTTATAAGATCTTATAAGATTCTTATAAGATTCTTATAAGATTCTTATAAGATTCTTAATAAGAAATTATTTAAGATCTTAATAAGATTCTTATTAAGATTCTTAATAAGATTTCCACCCGGGTATTCTATTGATAGTATAAATAGCTTAAATAAGATTATTTTTTATGATTTTTATACATATAGATTTCTCTTACACGACCCTGCAAGCTTTTAGCTTTTATATTAATCGTGTATAGATCATAAAGGTAAATGTTATCTATCTAAATTAGTAAACAAGGGTAAGATTTTCAATTTTTTGGATTGGTGATGCAGAGAAAAATGAACTTTAACCTTTCCCAACACAAGCTTTGTATCATTGTGTTAAATTTGCTATGGTACGTACCAAACACACATTATATATGTCCAATGTACATAATTGGCTGTACAGTGTACTAATTCATAACAGCTTGTCGGTGTGCCTAAAGGCAGATGCATTTATGAACATTTTCAAAACATCACTCATGTCCTTTACTCCAGAATAACACTTGCATTCATGCGTTTATCAAATTGACAAAAGGACTAGGCTGAGTTTGTAAAGTTAATCCACAGGCAGCCCAAGTTCTGTATCTGCACTGTGTGACTATTATACAGTTTTCCCGTATCTGATATCGTGTACTAGAAAAAAATGAAAACAATAAAATATTGAACTTTGAAGAACTTGTCTTGTGTTATCAAGTGTCCTTAAGTATCATATTTCAATCTTAGCGCTCTGGGACCTGTTTTAGTACATGTACGTTTTCTAGATCGCTCGATTTCTTGTTTATTCTCTAATATATGTACCTGTATAGTATAGAGTAAACAAGAAATAGAGCATGCTAGAAAACGTACTAAAACAGGTCCCACAGCGCTGAGATTGAAATATGACACTTTAGGACACTTGATAACACAAGACAAGTTCTTCAAAGTTCAGTATTTTGTTTTATTTTTTTCTAGTAACTGTATTAGTTACACAGTACAGATACAGAACTTGGGCTGCCTGTGGTTAATCTAATTATAATCTAATCAATAAGAAATTATCACATGAAAGAGCACATTGAAATTAAGAAGTTTGGGCACTTTCATTGGTATTTACCATGTGGTGAACTTTCAATAGTCGTAGAAATAAACAAATCATGCTCAAACTTGTTATTACTAATTCCAATGTGGTTTTTCTTATGACAAGATTTACTTTACAAACTTGGTCCCAGTCCTCTCTTTTCAATGTGGTTTGTCAAATTTCCACTAGAAATAGGGGTTTTGAGCAAGGCTATTGATAGAGGATATTACACGGTGGTGCGAAGATATGAAGTTTATCCTCGAGAGTCGAAAACATTTCACGTCGAGCTCAGCGAACAAGTGAAATGTTTTGGACTCGAAAGGATAAACTTCATATCTGCAAACCACCATGTAATTTTCTTTTTATTATATTGACAATTAAACTGCTCTAAGATCTCTTATCTCAATTAATTAATTTTACTTACTGTCGGTACAATCGAGTACAAACTTGTTCGTGATTTTTCTAAGCTGTTCTGGGGAGTTTCGTTGGGTTTTAGTTGCATTCGAGAAAATCTTTAGAGAGTTTGGATCGTATTTGGCTTTTTGTGCTTGGAATATCCATTGACTGCATGCAGCTCATTTAAGCTGTTTACATCTTCCTCTGTGATTTTCACAAACATGACACCATCTTTGTAGTCTAAAAGGCAACAAATGTGACATCATCGATATTTTCACTAGTGAGAATATGGAAATACACCACTCAATCCCCGGATGTAGTTTTGTATGAGTTCTATGAGTGTTTTATTTCTCAGTAAAACACTATTGTCCATATAATAAATAACAATAAAACACTTGTAAAAATAGATAATTAAAGGGGCACTGTCAACCAACAAATGGTAAACTTTCTCATGATGAAAGATAAAAGTAACTGCTCAGATTAGCAGAGTAGGATTTTCAGGTATACTGGAGAAAATTTGATATAATTGTGATGATGGCAAAGATTTGAGTGAATGAAATATACTGGTTTTAAGAGAAATTTAGAGCAACTTGAAATCAGTTCACTGTAAACCAGAATCAAGTTACTAAAATAAGCTTTTGTAATCCTGACCACTTTAATCTTTGTTATCCTCTATCAAAAAGGTTTGAAAAGCATATCAAGACATTGGCATAGTGTTTCTCTTCTACGTCAGGGTGTTATTTTTGTAATGTTGTTTTAAATTGACAGTGTGCCTTTAACATTTAGGTGAAGTGAACATACTTGACATATCCTCCAGCTTTCTGAATTCTAATTCTCTCATTGTACTGAAACAAATAATAATTATATGATAATCAGTCCAAAATGCATACTCTGATTGTTCAAGAGCGGCATCATGAGTATTACAGGTAAAGGGACCTTATTTCTTAACCACTGAACTAACCGGCAGTTATTAGTAATTGTATGGTTTCTAGTACAATTTTGGATTAATTCAAACGAGTGCCGATTTTTCAAAGAGTATCAAAATTGTGTGAGCTCACATAAGACAGTGCATTAATTTTAGCTCTTTGAAACACACAAGAGTGTACATGTAAATTAATGCCAAACTTGTACAAGAAAATCATACGATTACCTTTTAATATAAACATACAAGAAAACATGCACATTATAATAATTCAGTCATGAAGTGTTCATACAATAGCAATACATGCACAGGGTTCCCACACATTTGCAATTTGATAAAATTCCCTGACTTTTCACTGACCTCCAGCGCATGCTCGTATTTTTTCAAAATATCCAATCACTATTGGGACACCAACATTCAACAAAACAGCCCAAAAATAGGTATACATGTACAATGTATGTAAAGCCTGAAAATAAAAATTCCCTGTCTTTTCACTGGCTTTTCGTTGAAATTTGGGATTTCTCTGACCAAATCCTAAATTCCCTGAACTTGAAAACAAAAGTTTTTCCATGACCATGAGAACCCTGACTGTTCATACAAAAGCAATAGATACAGGGTACGTATGCCACTGAGTCTTGGGTGCAACTGAAACCATTTCACTCAAATCACTAGCTGTAGCAAATTTCCTCCTCTTTCTTAGGCTTTCTTTATCTAATATTTGCCCAAAGTACAGGGTACATATTCAATACATCAATCTACACCAAACTCTCCGCAAAAAAGTTGGTTTTGATATACAATATTGTAGGTGAACATTGTGAAAAGCATCATTTGTAGAATCGATAATTAATGTTTTGTCATGTATGATTCGTTACACACCAAAACGTGACTCTATTAAAGCAGTCTTAATTTGTAGAGGACTAATATACTGTACCTCAGTTGGGGAGTGATCCTTAGAAAGAGGTACAAATGACACCCTCCCTGAACAATCACATCTGCATATAAGGGCCTAAACATGGAATATTAATAATCAGATTCAGTCAGACAAATCGTACATGTACATTACAACATTTTAAATGTAACTATAAAATTAGAAGCAAATTTATGAATTAATATACATGTACATGAAATTAAATTTTAGGTACATCACATACTGTAACAATAGATCGTGTGAACGTGACGTCATAACAATTCTAAAATCTAAACTAAAACATCATTCTATAACCCTGTTCTTTTAATATGATTTAGGTATTGGACGCTTTATACTCAGTATTCTTTGAAGATTTTAAGTCGATATGGTGAATCATTATTGAGTTAGAGTATTTTGAATTTTGTGACATCCCAGCTCAGCATGTTTCCTAAATGTTATGGAAACCCATATATTCCTGCCAATTTAAAAGTGTTTTGAAGTGAATGCTAATCATATTGCTGGGGTAAAAAAACAGATTTATTTGTTCGGAGGCCATCTTGGTGTACCAAAGTGGTACACCAACATGGCCGCCACATACAAATTACACTAAATTGTTTCAATATTATTTGTATGACAGCTCAGTTATAAAGTACTCTAATGCTCCAAAATTTCGGCCATTTACATTTTGTACATAGGTTTACCTGCTCTGCATGTATACACAACATTAAAATATTTTAATACTAATATCAGTCTTTTCTTGAGGGAATTTTTTTGGTGCTGTCAGTGAAAACGATCTATACATTCCATCACATATACATTTGTTTCTTGAGGGAATTTTTTTGGTGCTGTCAGTGAAAACGATCTATACATTCCATCACATATACATTTGTATGTACACATATATAACAGTAAGGACCTATGTGGAGTACATTATTTGTACTTTAAATAGTTTGAGTACAATACATTGAAGGGCTGTGTGCAAAGAGGGCATAAGGGTCTCCTGATCACATTTTAAATTCTCATTCAAAACTCATGAATAATTAATGAGCATTTTGTCCAATCAGATGAAGCAAATCAGTCACGTGCATGCTCCTTTATATCTGGTAAAATCTCATCATTCTAAAAGGCCCGCGGAGGGATTTGAACTCTGTCCAAGAGGGAAACAGGGTTAATGATTGAGACAATGGAATTTCTATTGATGTGTCAGCTTTCTCATTGAATTGCTAATTAGGATAAACGTTTTATATAAAGAATACTAATGAACATGAAATTTTATATAAAGTTTCATCCTAATTAAGAATTCACTGATAAAGACCCAAAGATAGCAAAAAGTACATGGAACATAAGGTACCTAAATAATAAATTTTAGTTATCCAACTACTATTACTTGTTTACCGAGCCACTGTTTAGTTCCAATTATTAAACCAAACTCAAAGCCGTAAAATAATAAAAACATGCATTAAACTTAAATATTTTGTGCCGGAGTCAAAAATTTTGAGTCTGCAGTCATGTCAGTCACATCGCTTTCCAAGTCTTGAACTTTATCGAAGTAAACCACAACACCAAATCCTTCAAGTGCAGGTTCTTCTTGCATTGCAAAACGCCGCTTCAAACAACATAGTATGGTAATTTCTTCATGTCATTCCCTTGAGATGTTCGTAATTGCAGGCGGTGATTACTCGAATATTTTGCATGGCGTTGTGAATACAAAAGTTCAATGGTTCATTAAGTAACCATTCCCTTGAGATGTGTATCTTTCTTTCATTGCATTCTTAAAGCGTTTTTTGAAGCCGTTTAAAACACTCACAGCAGGTGTTTTAAACAATACTTCAATTTCTTTGTTTTCTAAGGGAGAATTTAGAATGCCCTTATGCCCTTTTTGAACACAGGCTGCCTTCAATCATACATTAACTTTCAATGAAAATCTTATTGATTCACAGAAATTATTTCTACAGTTTCCCTGATTGGTACTTACTAGATGATCAAAAGCTTTTATAAAGTTGTTGCTATTATTATTATTGAACACTATTAGTAGTATTATTACTGTATTCACTCACGGATAAGGCACACTCGCGGATAAGCCGCACCCCGAGTTTAGAAGCTTGATTCAGGAAAAACAGTTTTTTGGAAGAATATCAAATCTACATGTCCATGTACATTGTATAAACCTTCATCGGACTTTCAAACTGGAGAAAACTCCAAAGTTGTACCTGTAATTTCAGCTCTGAAATAGTATAAACTTCATGTCTACATACTTACAAATGTAGATATATGATTTATCTTTCTATAGTGTTTGTTTACTGGGATCTGTTCATTCAGGTCACCTTTTAGATCGAATTTTACATGTCAACAAAGCCAACAACGTGCTCATGGTCGTTCGTAGCTTAGTAACCAGGCACCTGTTGGAAGAGAGAGAACTGGACACTAGAAGTTTTGTTTTTGCTGAACGAAGTAAAAACAACATGGAGTAGTTTGCTATTTCATCAGCTGTCTGTTGCTATCATGCCTAAAAGGATATCCGGAAGCCATCTATTGGACAAAAACTTGTTACTCAAAGTGAGGTGGAAGATCTGTTCAACAAATTAATTGCTGTTAAAGTGCAAAGCTGCAAAGAAACATTGTGCCAATGATTTAGCGTGGTATTTAATTGCTTGCGGAGGAACAAATATTCACAACATAAACGGATCTGTTTGGAGCCACCAAACTTGCAAAAGCAATGGCCAGTGCTTACTTTCTTTTGGTTTGGTGTAGTATTTATTAGTATAGCTCAGTATTTATTTTAAATGTTAATTTATGGAAATTTTCGGAGATCTTCTCGGAGATAAGCTGCACCCCCGATTTAAAACGAAGATTTCAGGTAAAAAGGTGCAGCTTATCCGTGAGTGAATACCTAACGGTAATTGAATATCACTATTTTTACCACTTACTGTACATGTACTCACTGCATGTGTACATTATTGTCATTCTTATTAATTCCTGGTGTGCACTATTCAGGGCATATGACAGCCTGGATGCAAGGATACAATTTCATGTAATTGACCGAAAATCGCATCCGATCGCATAATTTCACAATTTCCGCATAATACTAGAAAAAAAAAAACATCATAAAATTAAAGTACTTATCTTATGTTATCCACATTCCTGGGGATACATACTTGACAATTTTAGCCGAAAATATACACCAATCAGCTTGTATTTCCCTTCCAAAATACCAAAAATACGCTTTGCGTTGTTCGTTGAACAGTCTTGTAGGGCAAAACATTAATGCCAAGGCGCTCTACGTACAATGCTGCAAGGACCTGGGTACTAGTTTTCATACTTACGTACGCAATCAAATTACACACGTTGTGCTGACGTGGTCGGTTTGCGTTCCGTTCGCTGTTCATAGACATGTTTTCACACTGTTCTAATGGTCGTTTGGGGTCTACGTTTGTACATGTATAGGAAGTCAAAGATGTATTCTCTTTCCTTTAAACTCTAAAAACTTGATTAAATAAAGAAAATATATATATATATATAAAATGTGTAATTTATTGCGTAATTGAGCTTTTTTTCGCGTAAGTGGACAAAAAAATTCGTGTAATCTCCTTTTTTTTGGCATCCAGCTGTCAGATATGCCCTCAATGTTACGTCAGTGCAATACAACTGCCAGAATCCTTTTTGAATTCCTTTTATTATTCACATTTTTTAACTCCTCTGAGAATACCAAGACAATGGACTAAATTAGAAGAACAAAAGAATCAGTGCAAAGGATTCTGGTAGTTATATTCAACTGACATTATAGTCAAACCGCCTGAATAGGATCCTACATAGGAACATAATCCCGAATAGGATCCTATGTAGGAATAGGATCCTGAATAGGATCCTACATAGGAACATAATCCTAAATAGGATCATATGTAGGAACAGGTTCCTGAATAGGATCTTATGTAGGAACAGGATCTTGAATAAATATGATCCTGAAAAGGATCCTATGTAGGATCCTATACAGGATCCTGAGTAGGATCCTAGATAGGAACCTCCATCTTGAATATGATCCTGAAAAGGATCCTATGTAGGATCCTATACAGGATCCTGAGTAGGATCCTAGATAGGAACCTCATCTTGAATAGGATCCTGAAAAGGATCCTACATAGGATCCTACACAGGATCCTGAGTAGGATCCTACATAAAAACACCATCTTGAATATGATCCTGAAAAGGATCCTACGTAGGATCCTGAGTAGGATCCTTCATAGGAGCAGCATCTTGAAAATGATCCTGAAAAGGATCCTACATAGGATCTTATACAGGATCCTGAATAGGATCCTACATAGGAACAGCATCTTGAATAGGATCCTATATCAGGATCCTACATATACATGTAGGAAAATGCAGCTCTTAATTGAATAGGATCCAACATATAAATATGCATGAATAAGAATCCAAGTAGCATCCTATAGGAATTGAATCCTATGACATAGGAAATTCTTGAAAAATTATATATTCTTTCTAGGAACAGAATCCTTATAAGAATTAATTGAAAAATGTCATGCTCAATTTTTGATGACCCCCCCCCCCCCAATAATTTCCCCTCTAGCTTACTATGGCATGAAAATTAGGGACCCACCTCCTTTTTCCACCAGCGCCCCTCCCCCTGTAATTAATGACTAGTTCCTGATGTTAATTGTTGTTGAGAGAATAAAAAAAACTCTAACATTAACGATCTTCTCCTAGTTGTTTTTGACTAAATATTTGATATTACTCACCAATTTGGCTGGCTTGTCCAAAAAGAAAATTCCCATTGTTTAATTAAGCAAAATATTTTCATCCAGCCCCTTAAAAGTGTGCTTTCATTGAGAAATTCGAATATAAACTTGGAAGACACAAAGTTCCATTTTAACCACAGGGAGTCCAAGCTAATGATTTAGTAATGTATGGGATTTTTTTATAAAATATTTGAAACTGTAGTAAAACAAGAAATAAAGTCATGAAATATTACCTGTGTGTTAAGAAGTTGTTCCTGTTCATCACTGTTGTGTTTAATTTTGGTTTGAGGCAATTCTATAAACGTTTTGGCTTGGGCTGCCTGTGCTTCAACCGAGTGGCCTAGAACCAAGTCTATACCCATATTTGGTAACAGTTGCACAATTCAAATAGCAAGACTCCCCAAGAGGCCATTTTGTTGCTGGAGTTTTAAACTCGCTTAGAAGGTCATTTCAACAGCATTTCAATGCCAATATTCATCAGCTGAAAGATAATAATAACTGATCCAAGTGAGAGGCAGTTTCAGTTCTGGAAGGAGATGAATTCCTGAAGAAATCTGTGCAGTACTAGGTGAGCGTTTAATAGTTTTTGAGCAACATGAACAAATTAACGAACCGAACACACTAAAAGTTGCTATCTATAGCCTATAATAGTTAGAGCCCTGTAGTTAGTGTACTTGAATATATTCCAAGATATATTTGAAGAAACTATTTATGAAAGCTTCCAAGAGCTCAAGTGTAGTTTATGATTGCAATCGAAATTTCTTCTAGAGTTGAGATGGACTTCATTGAGATTCACTATACTACTAGTACTGGTTTCTTAGCACTAGTCTAGTAATAATTCAAACATTTTGCCTTTTTGGAATGACAAAACTCACATGATCATGTCCCGGGTCTTGTTAATCCCTTTTCGAATTTTATCATTCTGAAATGTTTGATGTTGGAGTGCTTCTCAATACCCTATTCAACACAATCACCCACAAAACCGAAGTCATTTTGGTAGAAACGGAAGTGGGATGTAGAAATATATTTGTCAGTTTCCGGTTGGTAAACCGCACGGGACTTTATACACTACAGTACCATTCTAAAATCGTAATTCTTATTGTGGTTAATTGTTTTTACAGGCTTTGGATTAAAGATGAAGGACCAAAGTTTTTAACCCTTTCAGCCCCAAAAGTGACATCCAAATTCTTTTCTCTATACATTTGGATACATTAATACTCATGATCTGCCTGCTTCCCTTTGATCACCCTTGGGGCTAAGGGGTTAATTCTTGAAATCATCACCAACAATGAATGCTAATCAGGGAAAAGTTGACTGCCAAGTAGTGAGTGAAGATCAGAATCATTTGTTATTAAAACTGTATAGTTTGTGAAACCTATATACTATAAGCTATATCTATATGACGTAATAAACTAAAAGTTAGAATGGCATGGAACATTCATTATTAACTCTGTTACTTTTTGCCTAAACCTTCATGTACATGTAAGCTAGGTTTTAAAGGGGCTATGTTAAGGTTTACACCTGTATATTGTCATTCTCTTTACATACAATTTGCTTGTCATTTTTGCTTTCATTTTAACCACTCCACATATCTATGTGCAAGGTTCCTCAGTTCATTTCAAAATCGCTGAAAATAACTGCATTCCAAGTACCGGTACATGGTTTTCAGATTTTCTCCAAAATCTAATATTTTTCACACAAAAAAGAGATTAAGGAGATCATTACAAATGCCTCTCATGACCACCATGACACAACCCCTTTAAACTCTAACCCTTTTAATTAGTATAAATATTATTTTTCACATAAAACCATTAGAAGTCTGTACTGTATATGCAGGTATTATAAATCGATCAGTTTTAATTTATTTTTGACAGCAATTTGAGCAATTGTTTTAAGAATCTATCTAGTCAGATTCAAAAGCTCAAATTTCATCTCAGAAGTCACTTACCGGTAAGTCCAGCTATAAGGTGATGGAATTCCTACATTTTCCATGATATGCATTTTTTTTACATATTAGTCTCAACTCTGTAATTAATTTTTGATTCACTAAGCAATAACTTCTTAAGGGAGTCCAATAAAATGTAAGGTTTTTAGAGATGAGGTCTTATCCTCTAATTTAGGTGACATTAACTTTGATAAGTAAATAGTCAGACCATCAAGACTCTTAGCTTAGTAGTAGAATATGACATTTTTGAATTGGACTACACATGTGTATAGATGGTTTTCACTCAATCCCCAGAGATTCAAATGACAAAGGGCATGGCAGCCATGTTGGTGTGCCTAACAAAGAGTCTATTGTTAAAGGTACACCAACATGGCTGCTGTGACGTCATGTGCAAACCATCTATTGTATATGCATGTAACTTGAACTACACATACATGTACAGTTTGTAAATGAATAGTTTTAACTTTTATATTTATAGAAATAGGAGTATTTTACTGTCTGGTGATTGATTCATGTAACTCACTTACATGCATGTTTCTATTAAACTATATTAAAACAATTACTGTGTTATTTTCATGTTTAAGGACAACTATATGTACGGTATAATTTGGGTGTAAGGATCCTACAGGGAATAAGCCCAGGATCCTACAGGGAATAGCCCAGGATCCTACAGGAATAACCCAGGATCCTACAGGAATATTAGCCCAGGATCCTACAGGAATAGCCCAGGATCCTACAGGGAATAGCCCAGGATCCTATTGGAATAGCCCAGGATCCTACAGGGAATAGCCCAGGATCCTATAGGAATAGCCCAGGATCCTACAGGAGTAGCCCAGGTTCCTACAGGAATAGCCTAGGATCCTACAGGAATAGCCCAGGATCCTACAGGAATGGTCCAGGATCCTGTAGGAATGGTTCAAGATCCTGTGTAGGATACTGTGCAGGATCCTGTAGGATCCTATCAGGATCCTACAGGATCCTACAGGATCCTACACAGGATCCTACAGGATCCTATTCAAGATCTTGTACAGGATCCTATGTAGGATCCTGAATAGGATCCTGTAGGATCCTGCCCAGGATCCTGCCCAGGATTTTCACCAGGGATGAACCAAGAATTTCTAAACTGCATACCTTACTGTCTCCTAGATTAGCCACATACAATGTGTTATCAATGCAAAGAGCAGAGACTGCTGTAGAGCCATCCTTTAGTACTGGCATCCTGAAATGTAGCACATCACAGAAAATTGTCAGCTGTCTGTGAAAATTTAGAGCAAAACACATGGCGCCAAACAAAAAGCCATATGTGGTTTAAAAATGGATAGAGTTGGAATGCCTAATTTCCTTTTTAAGTTCACGCTGGCTAATATATAAGTGGCCTGGCCAGGTTAATTGGCAGTGACTAGTACATGTACTTAATGTGTAGTCACACTGTAAGTTTTGCAGATTTCAACAAAAAACCATAGTGAATATCTAATCTCATGCAACTTGTATAAATACATGTAGTTGAAATTTTGGTGGAAAATATGTGGGATCAGTAGGGGGAATCTAGGCTTGGTCAGGTAACTGGAAGCACATACATGTATATAATTATTCAATATTTTATTTATAGCCTCACACTGGTACTTTCAGGGCTTGACATTAACGTTTTTATCAAGGCGCCAGCTGGTGACTAAACATAAATACTTGGTTGCCAAATCATAATTTTGGGTCGCGAAAATAGAAGCACATATTCATACAAGCTGCACCCACGCTTCTATTTCTAAATAAAGCAGTACTGAATCAATGTTGCACCCACACTACTTCTTGAAGAGAAACAAAATGGTGCGTAGCCGAACATGGCAATCAATTACAAGCCAATTGAGACTTTGTTTGGAATGATTTTTTATAGGAAACTGGTTATGGAGTTGCAGTCTACATGTACTAAGTTTTTTTTATTACAAATACAATGAATAAGGGTTAAAGCCAGCCAGGGTAAGTCACCACTATACCAATGAATAAGGGTTAAAGCCAGCTAGGGTAAGTCACCACTATACCAATGAATAAGGGTTAAAGCCAGCCAGGGTAAGTCACCACTATACCAATGAATAAGGGTTAAAGCCAGCTAGGGTAAGTCACCACTATACCAATGAATAAGGGTTAAAGCCAGCTAGGGTAAGTCACCACTATACCAATGAATAAGGGTTAAAGCCAGCTAGGGTAAGTCACCACTATACCAATGAATAAGGGTTAAAGCCAGCTAGGGTAAGTCACCACTATACCAATGAATAAGGGTTAAAGCCAGCCAGGGTAAGTCACCACTATACCAATGAATAAGGGTTAAAGCCAGCCAGGGTAAGTCACCACTATACCAATGAATAAGGGTTAAAGCCAGCCAGGGTAAGTCACCACTATACCAATGAATAAGGGTTAAAGCCAGCTAGGGTAAGTCACCACTATACCAATGAATAAGGGTTAAAGCCAGCTAGGGTAAGTCACCACTATACCAATGAATAAGGGTTAAAGCCAGCCAGGGTAAGTCACCACTATACCAATGAATAAGGGTTAAAGCCAGCCAGGGTAAGTCACCACTATACCAATGAATAAGGGTTAAAGCCAGCTAGGGTAAGTCACCACTATACCAATGAATAAGGGTTAAAGCCAGCCAGGGTAAGTCACCACTATACCAATGAATAAGGGTTAAAGCCAGCTAGGGTAAGTCACCACTATACCAATGAATAAGGGTTAAAGCCAGCTAGGGTAAGTCACCACTATACCAATGAATAAGGGTTAAAGCCAGCCAGGGTAAGTCACCACTATACCAATGAATAAGGGTTAAAGCCAGCTAGGGTAAGTCACCACTATACCAATGAATAAGGGTTAAAGCCAGCTAGGGTAAGTCACCACTATACCAATGAATAAGGGTTAAAGCCAGCTAGGGTAAGTCACCACTATACCAATGAATAAGGGTTAAAGCCAGCTAGGGTAAGTCACCACTATACCAATGAATAAGGGTTAAAGCCAGCCAGGGTAAGTCACCACTATACCAATGAATAAGGGTTAAAGCCAGCTAGGGTAAGTCACCACTATACCAATGAATAAGGGTTAAAGCCAGCTAGGGTAAGTCACCACTATACCAATGAATAAGGGTTAAAGCCAGCTAGGGTAAGTCACCACTATACCAATGAATAAGGGTTAAAGCCAGCTAGGGTAAGTCACCACTATACCAATGAATAAGGGTTAAAGCCAGCTAGGGTAAGTCACCACTATACCAATGAATAAGGGTTAAAGCCAGCTAGGCTAAGTCACCACTATACCAATGAATAAGGGTTAAAGCCAGCTAGGGTAAGTCACCACTATACCAATGAATAAGGGTTAAAGCCAGCTAGGGTAAGTCACCACTATACCAATGAATAAGGGTTAAAGCCAGCTAGGCTAAGTCACCACTATACCAATGAATAAGGGTTAAAGCCAGCTAGGGTAAGTCACCACTATACCAATGAATAAGGGTTAAAGCCAGCCAGGGTAAGTCACCACTATACCAATGAATAAGGGTTAAAGCCAGCTAGGGTAAGTCACCACTATACCAATGAATAAGGGTTAAAGCCAGCCAGGGTAAGTCACCACTATACCAATGAATAAGGGTTAAAGCCAGCTAGGGTAAGTCACCACTATACCAATGAATAAGGGTTAAAGCCAGCTAGGGTAAGTCACCACTATACCAATGAATAAGGGTTAAAGCCAGCTAGGGTAAGTCACCACTATACCAATGAATAAGGGTTAAAGCCAGCTAGGGTAAGTCACCACTATACCAATGAATAAGGGTTAAAGCCAGCTAGGGTAAGTCACCACTATACCAATGAATAAGGGTTAAAGCCAGCTAGGGTAAGTCACCACTATACCAATGAATAAGGGTTAAAGCCAGCTAGGGTAAGTCACCACTATACCAATGAATAAGGGTTAAAGCCAGCCAGGGTAAGTCACCACTATACCAATGAATAAGGGTTAAAGCCAGCTAGGGTAAGTCGGCAGCTTGCAACCAGTTTTGAAAGTTTGGTCACAAGGGCAAAAATCTTAGTCGCATTGGCGACCAGTAGGTTGCAATGTCGAGCCCTGACTTCACAGTACGATTCCTGACAAAGGTGCACAGAGAATTAAGTTTGACTTACGACTTTGAGGCTTCTTGTAAAAATTGGTCATCAGTCATTTTATGAGCATCAACAAGGCATTTCTTGACCTCCTTGTCCTTGCTGAAAACATTACCTACAGTAAGAAAAACAAGTCATCAACTTAACCATTCGGCAACTACATAACTGTACAACGTACTATTTGTACAGGTGAGACTAATGGAATGTTAAATTAGCCAATTACTCATACAATCCACAAATTAAAGAACAATGTTTCAGATGATATAAATGTACATGTATCACTTCTTGACATGCCACTTTAAGTTGTGGCTACATGTTTAATTGTCACCAGAAATGTTCTAATTTTTGGTATGTGATGGCCATCTTGGCATAAAACCAGTCCAGCCTCTGTTAAACACGTTTTATAACAAATCGGTAATAACTGACAGTGGTTTTATTCCAAGATGGCCCCAGTGATATTATGGACTCTATAATTAGGTTCAATGTGTCATTTCGGGGGGGAAAACACTCTTGCAGCATCACAATTAAAGCCACATGTAATATACCGTTTTAAAGGTGTTGAATTGAAGAAAGTACATATTTAGTCCATTTTGAACAAAAGTTAAATTGAGGTGTAGATGTTGTATATTTTTCAATGCGAAATGACTCCGTCTACCAGGAGTTCAGCCATTCAAGCTTTGGAACAATTTTTTTTTTAATTATCCCTTTTGATTCCCAACTAAATTGTCTCAAATACTGTTTCGGGGGAGTTTTGATATGTTGCGTATTACAAACTTAATATCTCCTTTCAAAGTTGAAAAAGTAGTTTTTCATCCCATTTTTAAACAAACCAAGTCATTAAACCTGAATATATTGTAAAAAAATTCCCCAACACAGTATTTGAGAAACGGCTGTTTTCTACGACTCGTGAAAAATTTAGGAAAATTGGACAAAAAGCGAAAATGCTGGACTTCAACAAAGTTCTGTTTTTGGCAGAAAAGAAGAGCCGAGAAACAACCCAATTATAAAGTCCCACCTCCAATGGTAATCTAATTTATTTAACAATAGCCAATCACAACGATTCATGTTGTGTTCATTCTCGGCCAATTACAAAGTTCAGACAAACTGCAGAACAGAAAAAAGCTATACGAACAGTTTACCGATGCTCAATACTTTTACAGAAACTAGTGTTGATTCCAGTTTATAAAGAAGAAACACTCTTTATGGAGTACAGCAAAATGGTAGCACAGTAAGGAAACAATTAAATATCAGGCAGGGAAAACCATTGAAGCACTGCTTGATTCACACCATGTACATGGTAGACATTTTAATGACATTCTAATTTCATCGTGCTGAAACAAAACCCGCAAACCTTAGCTTCCTGCATTGAATTCCCTTAAAAATTTGGGTTGATTGAAATTTAACGGGAGATCGGAAAGACGCATTTCCAAGACTTTAAAAAAATATTTTAGTTTAGAGTTTTTTGTGATGCTAGATTAGGGCTTTTAGAATTTGCAAAAAAATGTATTTTCAAAACTTTTTCATTTTCAACCTTTATCAAGACCTAAAGGCCTATAAATATTGCATCAATGTACAAGTACATACATGTACAAATGGATGTCCCACTGTGTTCATATAAAGGGACGATTTTTTCTAATTAAAGTTAACATTTTTTGGGAACATTTTACCCCCTATTGGGGTTTCAATTCATCATCTGAAAATGGATTAATGAAAAACAAAACATGAAATATCTGGTTCTAATCTATGAACACAATAATAATGTGTGCATTCTAGAAAATAGCCACATGATTTACAGTTGAAAGTGGATACCTGGTTCCACAGCATTTTTTTCAAACGAAAACATATGTGAGAGCATCTACAAAATGTAGCACATGTTTAAGGAGGCCAGTGTGAACTTAAGAAAAAATAATTGTCTACTTCAATGGTAAAAAGATGAGGGATAAATACAATGTACATGTATGTCTTGGAAATTATAAAAGCACTTCTGATTTCTTCTGTTACATGTTATTACAGAATGATGCCAGGTATTAAGGTCACTGGATACCTTCAGGGTGCGTTTCCAGTCTAAATTATGTAGCTCCTCGACAAAACATTGTAGATAAATCATTCATGTATCATTTTAAAGCTTATAATTAATTGGCTACAAGAATACATAAAGTTTTGAGTTCTTTGAAAATCTCGAATGTACCACCATCCCGTTTCTCCGATCTAGTGAGATGGCTTTCAGAAGATCCGACTCCGACAATATTTTTTAAAGTTTAAAAATCTGTTTGCTTTGTCGTATTTCAGAGGAATCGTATTACAAAACCTGTGTCATGAGGACTATTTGGCTTTTTAGTCATATGCATTGTTTGACCTCGTTTTGCTTTTCTTTTTTCTTTGTTTTTCAAGCTAAGGGCATCCTGCTTGCTTTTTGTAAGATATAAGGCCAATAACCGATGGAATTGTGGAATCGTGTATGGAAAAAACTTTTCTCAATAAACATTGGTATATGAAATGAATTTAATATGTGCTGTTCCCCTCGCGGTCGTTACGGGCGAGTGAGCACTTGTCATGTGTTTATTGATCTGCTGTCAATCAAAAAGAACCTTTCACTTCCGGTTAAAAACTTCCTTTTGGTATTTCTCCGTCAATATAATTTTTTTTTTGAACATAGTTTTTGGTATATGAGATACTACTACTAAAACTACATTTCTGTGCGTAAAAAAATATTTTCCCATCTTTTTCGTTTTGAAGGTATTCGGTAACCTTAACTTCATATATTTGTTGATTTTTGTATGGGAATTAATTAAGCCATACCTTTATTCTGGGCTGGAAATTGCGACCAATACAGTCACAAATGCAACTAAAATATTAGGACTTGCGACTAAAACTTTATAATAAACAGTCACAATCTTAGACAGTGCTTATGGTAGGATGCGGAAAAAAAATCAAAATTATGCGGGATTTTTTGGCGAATTATGCGGGAAACATCGCAAATTATGCGGGAAATTATGCGGGATGACGTTATACATTTTTTAGCACAAATTTATTTTATTGTGTTTCACTTCAAAAAAGCCGCAAGTTGAATAAGAGAGATGGTTAATTGTCTCAAATCCATTTTAACTAGTATCCCTTTGTGTTCAAATCTATGTACTAGAAAGTCTATGTTAAACGTCAACTGATCCTAAGTATTCGTAAAATTCTTGATGCAGCAAGATTATCAAGTTTACTAGCGTTATGGTCATAGGTTTTATTTCAGGTTAGTATGAAAATGTTATCTACTTTGTAGAAATGTCTTCAAAAGACGTAATTATCATTTCAGTAAGAAAACCAGGAAACAAAAACCAAGCAGGTTTTTGAAATGCAGTTGTAGTTGTCGCCTTATTGCAGATGCGGAAATCGACACGTTACTTTGACAGACCGCTAACCAATTTAGCGGTAAGGGACTAAGGGAAATAAGGTTTAACTGATGGGGGTGCCGTCGCTTTTTGAATCAATTTTTAAATACCGTACAGAATTTAACTGACCCAAAACAAGAATTAATAGTAGCGGTCGTTACTAGAGCTTACGCACCATACGCGAAAACGCCGTTCGACGTACCGTATGAGCATAGACTAATAAACGCAAGTTGATATTTCCTTTACATTTATTCTGTCTAGGCCTAGCTATAGTCTTCCACGATCATGTCCACATAGACAGCTGTCTGCACTAACAGTTTTAGAGCTGAAACATTTATCGCTTCGTGTCGTTTCCGTTTAATTTCCTCTGTTGATTCTCTTACAACAAATTATCCATGTTTTTAAACCATAATTAAACTCGCAAAACGCTATGGAGGAACTTGATCTGAAAAGAATTCACGTTTTCCCGCTGAAAACGTAAAAACAGAGTTTTTTTCTATTCCAAATTGTGATTCACCACTTAGGAAACCTTGTCTCTAGATTTTCCACCAATAATGAGACACGTTCTATCGAAATTTAGACAACAGGCCCCCACGGTTTTCAACATACAACGCCTTGTTATTCCCGTTGTGAATCGTTGTTTCGATTGCTCAATGTTCGACGATTTGGGAAGGACTTCGGATAGATTGGGTAAGAGTCTTTGAGAAATAGCGAAAATAGATACCCGTTTTATGATTTTCTATAAATTTCTCCAAATTATGCGGGATTATGCGGGAATTGGCAGATTATGCGGATTATGCGGATTATGCGGATTATGCGGAGCAAGCCAAATTATGCGGGTCCGCATCCGCGCATAATTCCATAAGCCCTGCTTAGAGACTAATTTGCTGAGTTGAGACTAGATTTTACTTGCTACAATGTAGTCACATTCTGCAACTAAGAATTTGTATTTATTTCAAGGCATGGTATTGTCCTATCTTTTCATCTGTCACCCCCAATTTACAGGAAAACAAAGACAATGTAGGTTAAAGGCAGCTTTCGCCCTTAATTTTGTCTTTAAATTCTGGATGAGACAAACAGATTAATGAAAGAAATCAGGGATTGTTTGTTGCACAAGTAAGCAGGGTTTTCAATAGAAACAAGATAATATTTTATTAAAATAAACATGTCGTAAAATTTTATCATAACAGACAATTCCCTGATTGCTGGCTCTTACTGAAAACCCTGAGAAAGCATGACTGAGACACCCATGACTCAAGTGCATATATTTACCAATTAATGGTCAACCTTTTGGAAACTTGTTCTTGATATTAATGTGAAGATGTTCAGCAGCAAACTGAGAGGCCCTGGGCCCAGCATGTCCATCAAATACTGCATAGTATGCCATGCGTTGGCTGCCAATAAAAGAAATTGTACATTAATTATTAGAGTATATTTTTTTTATAGCATTTTATCCAAAATATAATTCAGGGTGATCTTCCAAATATCATTTTTAGATAAAAGGAATGTTACAGTTAAAATATTATACTAAATTAACTTCCAACTTTTACCACTTTTGTCACACGTACTGACCTGAGAATACTCAATATAATAATTATTAATAGTAATTATATAATTACTCGGGCCAGCGTAGGCTGGGCCCGAGTCAAGTTTCGCAAGTGTTTATTATTATTTTCTGTGTCGAGCTTTCGTGCGGTCAACCAATCACACTGCACGCGTTGACTCAACACGTGACAGGATGAACAAACCAGATTCGATATCGCTCGGGATACTTAATTTAACACAGTTAAAACAAGATCGCGGAAACCCGGGATTCGGTAGCCTGATATTCAGTTGGTACGAGGTCGTCCGCTCTCACTTCTCTCAAATATAAACAGCTTAATGTTTTATTTAACTTCATTCGTGGGAAATGTTTAAATTCATTCGTGGGAAAGCCTTCCAACAGGCTCAGGATATTGCAACTGGTGCCCTTGTCCCCGGCCTGATTAATCGATGACGATCGATGATCGAAAACTAATCGATAAATCGATATTAATCGATGAAATTAGCAGATTAATATCGATTAGTATCGGTTAATCGATGATTAATCGATAGTCACACGAAGTTGGGTTAGTTCATAGTTAACGTTCTACTCAATAAGATTTTGATACATTTCTTTGAGACTTTTACAGCAAGTATGTACGTTGTGAGTTTTTGTTACCTAGATATATTAGATAAAGTTATGTTATTATATAGTGATTTCCCATCGTCCATGATTCAAAGAAAAATTAACTAGTAATAAGTCCGTTTATTGATAAAAGCACACAAAAGAAAAAGATGTATTTGGAGGCTATTAGTATAATTTAGTACTAACTATTGACGTTACTAACTTTGTCCTTCCTTCACGGTCGACGGACAAGTCACACTAGGTAACGTTAATTAAATACATAGCTAATTGAACTGCTGTAGTTTCATCTAGTATTTTGTTTCTACTTATTTACTGTTTCATAAAGGCATTATGAAACTTCGTAAGGAAATTACATTGAAATTGCTATGATAAATGCTATATGTATATGAAGTTATAATTAGATCGAATATCAAAATGTACCTTATTCGTACTAATTTTCGCGGGCATTAATTTTCGCGATTTTTTACAAATCGCGAAATCAAAGACTCGCGAAAATTAGTACGAATAAGGTACATGTACAAAGATATAGAATGTTAGATTTAGAATGTTAACGTTAAATAAAATCTAATAAAACTCACCATGCTTTATTTATTTGATCGTGATGTTCATTAAACTGGTATTATTGATTTACACCCAACAAAGTTTTCGGGAGAGTAAGTTAGCCTAAAACTTTCGGATTTGAAAAAAATGTCCCTATCAATTTTTTTCTGAAATACTGGCTAGAAAATTTGTTTTCAATCCCTAGAAAATTATAGAAGACAAGCATACATGTGTGCAGAACTCGCACTCTGGCATGATCGAAAAGTGCTTCGATACTGTATACAAAGCTATGACAGGAGTTAAACTAGAAGTAATCATAGATTATCAAAGTGCGTTCAATATATTTTTATAAGAGAAAGGACTGGGCTTCCTGTGGTAACACAAAAGGCTGAAAGATTGCTGCAATGATGTGGACAGTGTAAATAATCCTGATCAAAAATGCTTGTTTTTAACTAATTTTGAATGTATTGACTTATATGTAATATAAAAGAGGATGTATCTGGGTATAAAACTGTAATTATCTTTGTGTGACATTAAATCATCGGATGCGATGCTTATGTGGCTATATATCTACATACATGTAGATATAGCCACATAAGCATCGCATCCTATGATTTAATGTTACACAAAGATAATTACAGTTATATACCCATGTGTGTTTCATGTGGTTATCATTCATTTGAGCATTCGTAGCACATTTTGCAGTGTAGTATACAGTGTAAAGCAATAGTTGGAGTTAGTGTAGAACACAATCAACCCTATAGCTAGCTACAGCTATTCAGATGTGTATAAACTGCATTCAATTAATCATTCGTGTTCACTATTTATCACTGGTCTTGTGTTGCCACATGTATATTTTCTCAAACACATGTAGCTACTGTTAATGTTACAAACATGGCTGCAATTTGCTTTCTGCTTTCCATGGAAGTTCGCATCACAGGCACCATGTAAAATAGGATTCTTTTTACATGACTAATATAATATTCTTCAAATGGCACCATTTTTTTATTTCTACTACGTGTTTAATAACACAATTCTCTGCACAGCGACTCAGCGAGCTCACCTATATTGTCAAGAGATGTGAAATTTCAAAGAATAGAGTCTAATGGCGGAGCTACAGAAGAAGTGTTCGAGGTGGTCAAGGGTTCAGCAGAGGGAAACTTTGAGTATATATGGAGTGTCTTAAAGGATATTAAAAGTAATACCGACCGGTTGTTGGAGGATAACAAGGTGATGAAAACGGAATTGAAGACGATGAAAACGGAGTTTCAAGACTTAAAGAATTCTTTAGAGTTTTATATTGCTGAAGTGGATTCACTCAAGAACGATAATTCCACGCTGAAGCAGACGGTCAAGGCGTTGGAAAATGAAGCGAGAGAGTTTAAGCAAGATTTGAAGGAAGTTACTGACGACCTCGACGATACCGCCGATAAACTGGAAAATTTAGAGCAATATACAAGGAAATTTAATCTCGAATTTCATGGTATCCCTGAGGGACGCGAATCAACCGAACGCCTTATTTTAAAGATTGCTGAAGCAGTGGAAGTGGACCTCACGGAAGACGATATTGACATTTCTCATCGAATGTCCGTTAGGATAAAGGCAAAGAAGCGTCCTGGATACGTAGGAGTAGAGGAGCAACCAAGACCAATTATTGCTAGGTTCAGTAATTACAAGGCTAAGCAGAAAATGTATCGAGCAAGACGCGAATTAAGGAAGTTTGGCCACGGTGAAATCTTTCCAGATGCTGGTCCTTTATTCATTAATGAAAACCTAACAGCAGTTAAAAGGAAGCTCTTCAAAGATGCAAGAAAATTTAAGTCAGATAATAAACTCCAGGGGTGTTGGACCATCGATGGAAACGTTTTCATGCGGAAAACCGAGGAGTCGCGCCCTATCAAGATCAAGGATATTGAAGATTTAGATAAGTTACTGTAACTTATTTAATAGTAATACCAATAAGTTTAAATGTTTATTTACTCTATTAGCTATTTACGAAAGTTTAATTTTAAATTTGCAGTAAGATTCAGAATTAATTCTCGCTGTGAGATAATTGTCCATCTATTTCACCAGTCAGGTTCAATTTACATGATTTTAGATAATTGCATAAATGTGCATGTTGGTATGTGTTTGTTTAGTTTTTTTATTTTCTTTCTGTTTGTTTACTCAAGCCAAATTTACCATCTTTATATTTTGATCTTTAGGTTTTCCTGTATAAATGGATGAATTTGATTTTTCTTTACTATCTTTAAATGTTCGGGGTTTGAGAGAATATACAAAGTTTAGAAATTTTTTAAATTGGATTACGAAACACAAGGGTGAGAAAGGAATCACGTTTTTACAAGAAACACATAGTACTAACGATGTATCAGTTGAATGGTCCCATAGAACAAGAGCAAAGTTAGTGATGGCCCACGGGACTTCGAAAGGTAGGGGCACTGCGATTGTTTTTGGAGCAAAATTGGATTATAAAATATCCCAAGAAATATTAGATGCAGGAGGGAGATATGTGATAGTATTGTGTGAAATTCAAGGTTCTAATTTTTTATTAGTTAACTCGTATGCTCCCAATGTGGAAAAAAATCAAGTTGAATTTTTTAATGAGATCTTGATTAGAATTAACGAAATTGAGTACCCAGTTGAAACTAATATGATCTGGGGAGGTGATTTCAACTTCTGTTTTGATTTAGACCTTGAATCATCCGGCGGTAATCCAATTCCTAAGGTAAAGTCCATCGAGACAATGGAAACAATCATGCTTGAACTAGATTTATGTGACATATGGAGAATTCGGAATCCCGCTTTGAAAAGGTTCACATGGAGGGGTAAAGGACAAGGTACACGTAGTAGCAGCCAACGTATACATCGTAGATTAGATTATTTTCTAGTTTCAAATGAATTGCAACCTTCTATTGATAACTGTGATGTAATTCCAGCCCCTAATACAGATCATTCGGCCATTACTTTAAAATTATTAAAAGTTAAAGAGGGTAAAAGGGGTCCCTCATTTTGGAAATTTAATAATTCATTGATAGAAAACAAAGAATATATAAAAGAATTGAAATTGGTAATAAATGATTTGAAGAAGGCTTTGAATGAAGAGGGCATCTTTGATCCACAGTTACGGTGGGAACTGATTAAATATGAGGTACGTAAATTTACAATTAAGTTTTCTAAACATCTGGCTAAACAAAAACGGAGCGTATACAGTAATATTGAGAACAAAATCACTCAGATTGAGAATACGGAAGGTTGGGAAAATGATGAAAGTAAATTAACGGAACATGACAAGCTAACAAAGGAGTTAGAAGAGTTAAGTAACTATGTAATCGACGGTGTTATAGTACGATCCAAGGCAACCTGGCATGAATTAGGAGAAAAAAATACTAGATATTTCTTGACACTAGAAAAAAGAAACAAATCTAAAACACATGTTAGGAAACTCGTTGACGCTGATAACAATGAAATTGTACAGCCACGTGAAGTACTTAAAGAAATCAGGAAGCACTTTAGTCAACAGTTTAAATTCAAATCAGGGAAGACAGAGTCTGAGTGTCTAGAATTTCTTAGTAAAATTAATATTCCCAAATTGTCAGAGGAAGAAAGAATGGCATGTGAAGGGAGGATGACTGTTAATGAATGTTTTAATAGTCTTAAGGCAATGGGGTCCTCCAAAACACCAGGAAACGATGGTTTAACAAAAGAATTTTATTTAAGTATATGGCATGATATCAAGGAAGATTTGGTCAACTGCTTAAATGATAGTTTAAAAAAAGGTTCATTAACAACTTCACAGAAACAAATAATAATTACATTATTGGAAAAGCCAGGTAAAGATAATAGATTCATAGATTCATGGCGTCCAATTAGTTTAATAAATGTGGATGTTAAAATATGTAGTAAGGTTCTTAGTAAGAGGTTATCTCATATCCTTCCTGGTATAATTCATCATGACCAGACAGCTTTTGTTAAAGGGCGAGTAATAGATGAACTAATTAGAATAATTGAGGATATAATGTTTTACGCAAAGAAAAATTGTCTCCCCTTGATCATGTTTGCAGCAGATTTTGAAAAAGCCTTTGATTCGATAGAGCATCCTTTTATATTTGCAGTTTTGAAAAGTTATGGTTTTGGTGAGGGATTTATAAAATGGATACAAGTTCTTTTAGAGGATAATCAAGCGTGTGTTTCAAATAATGGTACAGCTACTGACTTGTTCGCAATTAAAAGAGGTACAAAACAGGGAGATCCTATCTCTCCATATATCTTTATTTTAGTTTTAGAAATAATGGCTTTGATGATAAGAAATTGTAAAGAAATACAGGGAGTGGAATTAGAAGGTAATGTTCGGAAGTTTGTAATATTTGCCGATGATATAACTTTCTTTTTAAGAAATACTACCTCGCTAGAGAAAACGTTAGAAATGTTAGATCTATTTAGAGTGTTTTCATCTTTAAAGATAAATGTAAAAAAATCGGAAATAGGATGGATAGGGAAAGAAATTGTGGAAGAGGGAAAGTTTAAGGATTTTAAATGGGTAGATTTTGAGAAACAAGGAGTTAAAATATTAGGTATTTATTTTACTTACAACAAGGTATTACATTATAACAATAATTTCCAGCGTATATTAACTAACTTAAGAACAATTTTATCTATGTGGCGGAGTAGACCCTTAACATTATATGGTAGAATTCAGGTAGTTCGTTCATTAGCAATATCCAAGTTATTATACATATGTTCGAAAATAGATGTGAAAGATGAGTTTATCAAATTAGTTGATTGTGAATTGAAAAATTTTATATGGAATGGTAAAAAACCTAAAATAAAGCATCAAACGTTGATAGGCGACTATGAATTAGGGGGTTTAAAAGCACCTGATTTTGAATCAATTGTTAAAGCGAATCGTCTAAAATGGGCTACAGCGCTGTTAAGTATAAAACAAGAGGCATGGAAATTCTTGCCCTTAATGTTTTTAAATCAAATTGGGGGTTTATTAGCAATAGATCAAAATTTTGAAAAAGAACGAATTCCAAAGTATCTCCCTGATTTTTACAAAAGTGTATTAAGATGTTGGGCGGAGTTTGCTAGGGTAGAAGTAATAGATATTTCTGATATTTTGCAACAATCTTTATGGAATAATAGATATATTAAAATTGATAATAAATCAGTCTTTTTTAAGACTTTTTCGCAACTCAATATTAATAGAATAGTAGACCTATTGAATGAATCTGGTGAATTTAAATGGGAAATGGTAGAGAGGAAAGGCCTCCAAGCTAAGGATTTCTTTCATTGGGCAGGTTTAGTACACTCCATACCAAGAAAATGGAAAGAAGTAGTCAAAAATATAGGTATAATAGAGGGTACTATAGATATAGGAAAAAAATACTTAAAACTTGGGCAAAAGTCGTTTGATATAGAAAATGTTGAGAACTCAAAAGAAATTTACAAATGTTTAATTGGTGCGAAGTTTAAGTCACCTACCTCCCAAATAAATATTATAAATCGATTAAAGCCTGAGAGCCCATTAAGTTGGGAAGAGATTTATAGGCGTATATATTCAACAACGATTGATTCTTATTCACGATATTTTCAATATAGAATTTTGAACAACTGCCTTTATCTTAATTTCGATTTATTTCGTTTTAAATTAATTGAGTGTTCACGTTGCTCTTTTTGTTTAATTAACCAAGAAACAATAGATCATTTATTTGTAGAATGTATAGAGGCCAAAAATTTATATTTTGAATTACGAACTTGGTTAGGAAAGCACGATATAAATCTACCACCATCGAATCTTGTAAATATCATATTAGGGGTAAACGAACAGCCACAAAACTTTATTATCTTAATGTATAAATTAGCTTTATATAAAGCAAGAGAGAAAAGAAAAATCCCTACATTAGCTCTATTTATAAACTCTTTAGTGTATTTTGAGAAAATTGAATCCAACGTAGCAAAATCAAGGAACAAAACCCTGGAACACCTTAAGAAATGGGAAAAACTGTTAATTGCAATTAGACATTTTTCTGAATAGGAATAGCTGGCTTACAGTATTTTCTTTTCTCTTTTTTTTTCTTTTTTTTCCTTTGTCTCTTTGTCGTATAAATTTTGTGTAATGTAATTTAGTAATTAGAAATGTTTACAATAAATAAAAAAAAAAAGAATAAAAAAAAAAAAAAAAAAACACAATTCTCTGCTGTACAAAAATTATTAGAACATTGTATTGACGATTTCCTGTCTTAAAGTTTGGAAACGTAACACATGAATTTAATGCTAGAAACTAATTTCAAGTGCCATTTTTAATGTTTTCACAAAGTCATCAATTCTTTAATAATAATAATAATATTTTGACAGGAAAGCTCCACTCACAATTTGTGATTTTCAGGGAGGTCCTGTATTAAAAATATATATTTCACTAATATATGGAAAACAGAAAAGATAAATGGTTGAAATAAAATAGAAATAGAACAAGGATTATTATGAAATTATGTTATACATGAATTGTTTTAGAAAATTTTGCCTCCTCCCTAACTGAAAGCCCGAGTATAATGCCCAACGGGCATCTTGTTTATATTATGTTGCTAAAGTAGGGAAGATATTACAAACTTGTATCTATAGATCGACTCTTAAGTTTGTAATATCTGACTCTACATGTACATGTATGTACATGTAGTTTAGTGTTTAATTGACAGTACTACTTTGACTTCAAGTTATAAACTGTAAAATAGAAGGACGGCATTATCCACTGTACCAAAAACGATGACGGCTGTACGTTAGACCACAATCCCTTGCAACCTCACACAATCAACATAATATGTAGGATTTCCTCTATTCTCTTTAACGATGGTGCATTGACAACAGTTCTTGCACTGCTTTTAAAAATTAATGAACTGATTTAAAACTCTCTGCTGTGATTTTATAATGGCTTTAAAGATTTTTGCAGCCAAAGGATTGTGGGTAAACGTACACACTGCCATATTTGTCTGTACGGTAGATTGAAGGACACTGGTCACTTGAGCAGCCTGGGCAGTTATTTAAAACTAAAGGCAGGCATTTTAAGTAACCTACACTTCATCAGGGGGCTGCTCCATCTCTGCTAAGAGGTCATCAAGCATCACGTGTGCATCTTGCATTTCTTCTCGTTCTCCTTTTCTTTCAGCCACAAACCCTCGCAGTTTATACTTGATGTCTGTTGGACAAGCAATAGTAAGTTAATATATCATTTCATTGCAAGTAAACCAAGAATTTCATAATACAGGTAAACACTTAATGACTGGCCCCAAGAGAAACAGCGAGTTTCGTTTCCCCACAATCTCCTCAATGTTCCCGAGCCGTACACTAGTCGAGGGGAACATCAAGGATAGAGGGGAAACAAAACTCACTCATCTGATATAGCAACAAATTATTATAACATTCCTTTTGCCTGAAGTTTGATCAACAAATATTTATTTTCCCACAGTTTCAGTTTAATTTAAATGTATTTGCCACACAATATAAATAGTAAACTTACAAAGAATAAAACAAGTGGTAGGGTAGCCCAAGGGAAACCATAAAGGCTTGTGAAGTTTTGGGCCACCTCGTTACAATTAATATTGGTTAATGAATTGATTGAGGTGGAAAGAGCAACATGCTAACAAAACAAATACATTATAATGCAACACATGACGGATAATACAATTAATTAATAAATTGCAGGAGAGAAGATAGTTCTTAAGTTTGAATTGGAAAGAAGAAAGACTGTGTTACATAAATGTACATGTACATGTATATTTGGCATCCAGCAAAATTTCACAGACTCAATTGCTAATATGTACACGTACATGTACGGTGCAGCTCCACTTGTGTGGGAGTTCTGCTATGATTGGTGGATTACTTGTAAGGTATAAATTATAAATACAAATATACTGACTTACAATAAACTCTGATCTGGCTTATGCACGAATTGAATCTCTGAATTGCTATGGCAATACTTTGGGTTGATAAACATTACAATTGTTATGCTAATGTACCAACCATGATTTCAAAAGGCCGCTTCATGTCAGGAACCAATGGATCTCTGGTCAACTGGTACATTAATGACAGTGGATGACATGGCAGTAAGTATCGCTATTAACTGGGACCTGAATCTAAGTCAGGACCAGCTAATCCACAGATCGAATAGACCCTTTCATGATCAGCTTGCCTGTTTGTTGCCCCATTTCAGACCATATGACTTTTCCCTTTAGTGTATTCTTTGTTTTTCTGTTGCACCAATTTCTATAATTGGAAAACAAAACACCGACTCCTCTGGAGAACTATCACGTGGTCTGAAATGGCCCAACAAACAGACAAGTTGAAAGGGTCTATTGGAGTTTAGTATAAACCAACTAGTGGACTATTACAAATCCTGCATTCTGATTGGCTACCCTACTATAGGTCTATTTGTGATAGCCCATGGTAGAGAAAAACCGCATGCATTTTCACGAAATAACAACATTTTTCAACTTCAATTTGTTTCTTTCTATTCTTTTCTACTGTCCGACTAGTTAGTTTATACTAAAACAATTAGACCTCTCGCCCTCATGGGCTACGAGTTAAATAGCCCATTCGGCTGCGCCTCGTGGGCTATTGACTCGTAGCCCATTCGGGCTGCGGGTCTAATTGTTAATTAGCTTCTTTTTGTTTGGAGGAATCGTCTCGCAGACTTTACTACCCAAATTATTAAACTTTAATATACAAGTTAAGTTGAGTCAACCTGTAGAACACTTTCTCTTCGTCCCCTCGCCATACATGTAGTTATCAGCCTTTCGTTTTAAATCAACTCCCTGGACGGCTTCAGGGGGAGGGAGATCGACAAAGAGGTCCACACATTTGTCATTTGTAGACTCGCCTTTGCTTGCGTTGGCTATGTAAATAAAAGACAAATCAACAATCAAAATCTTAAATTGAAACCATATAATGATATAGGTTCTTAAGCCGGAGCTAAACGTGACAACATTGTTGTAATGAGGCTGGTTAGCACCCTATGTTTGGACCAACATGACTTTTGTAGGGATGAATGTTTGGACCACGTTTAGCCACTTTTCCAACATTACGATCCAACAATGGTGGCCTGTGATGTACAACAATGTTCGAATGTTTAGCCCAGCTTTAATAATCTAACCTGGTGGTGGTAGGTCGTCAAACAAATCCATTTTAATAGCCTATTCCGACTCTTCCGGACTTTCGAGCCTTGGCAAAATGCTTCAACTTTCTCGTACCCAGTACTCTTCCTGGCTGGCGTGGGTTTGGGCTGGTTCGGGCTGGCTGTGTTGTTTGACAAACAGGAAGCCCAGTTTCGAATAAAAATATTTAATTCATAACAGTCTTGGTCGAAAAAAAAGTGAGCTCATAAATGCACATTGCTAAAAACATTGGTGAAGAGGAGTGGTAATTAGCCTCCTGCGCAGACAACTCTACTAATATCTGGGGCGCTTTCCATTCAACCAAAAAAAAACGAAAATTCCGGTCAGAAATCAAATGGAACAGTAAAATTTCCGGTTCGAAGTTTCGGAAATTGTGGACCACCTCGCGAGGTGGTTCTCTTTTTCCGAAAATTCCGGTTAGACCGAAATTTTCTGTTCCATTCAAAATTCCCGGTTTAGATTTGCTGTGATTTGCCAGTTTTGAGAATTGAAATCGAGGCTACTAATAACCGGGTAGTTTCTGCGAATGGAACGCGTATTTTTTCCGCCCGGTTTGTCTAATTCGAAAAATCCCGTTCCATTCGACATTCGAAATTTTCGAAACTTCTAACCGGTCGTTTTGGTTGAATGGAAAGCGCCCCTGGTATTTGGGAGCTTGGGTTTCCTGTAAGCACAGGTAGCCCAAAGCTTACGATCTGTATAAGCGATCACAAGAGAATGTATGGAAATTTCACTAGTTTCGCTGTAAATGCTCTTAACTCTAATAAAAAAAATCAAAAACCTTCGATTTCTCTTGTAGTTATCACCTGTAATGGATATCGGGAAACCTGGGCAGTTTAGCCTTGATTCAGGGTATTTAAAAAAAAAATACAGATCGCATAAAGTTTGGGGCACAGTCATCAAGCTCGATCAAGCTGTTGAAGATGCTGCTCCTGTGATCTGTTATGCACCATGCAGTCAATTGAAACCCCTCCCCCGACTTAATTAACGCGGGCTAATCGTGGACTAAGCCCTGGCAAACTCCTTATCTAACATACACCTCGCTTTCTGATTGGCCGGGGAATTAACAGCGTGTAGAACCTGCGGGGAAATCTAGCGATGATTTACAATGTATAGCTATATCGGGAGAAAAATGCGGTGCTTTAACACAGCACAGTTTTGAGCTGATAAATTCGTCAAAATATCGCGGATTTAACGTTTTCAGAGCTCTGGATTAGGCCTTATACATGTAGGTCTATTTCGGTGAACGTAGCGATTATGAATGGAAACCACTCTCTAGCGATCGTAGCAATCGAAACATGGATATGGGGGTATGGATTGCGAACTCCCCAAAACATTAAAGATGTTGCCATTAAATGTAACAGTATACATGGTTATCCAATATATTTTTATATTATTTTTACAGGAACCTAGTGTTTTTGGCTGGAGATATAACTGCAATTTAAGGGGAACTGTTAAATGCTCCGCTATACGGACGCAGGGGTCGATCGGGAACCCCGTGGTTTTAATTGGCTGGTCTCACCAGATACGATGTCCATACCTCTCAGTCTTGAAAAGGGGGAGTTTCCCTGGTGATTCCAAGAAAGCTAAAGTGTCTGGCTGACAAACAACCAGACAATAATCGACCGCAGAGCGGAGCAATCCGCACGAGACCAAACACTGACTACTTGGAGGGAGACAAAAAGTGGTGTCTGTTTATTTGTTTAGTGAAATAACTTTTGCATCCCAAGTAGGGTAGCGACAGTGTTTGGTCTCGTGGCCGGTCGAACCTTAAACTCAAGTCACATCCGCGAAACCGTTATGCACTTGAAAACTTCGTCCAAAAAATCGCTTCTTGTGATATTCGACTCATTTTTTTCGCTACGAAGGTAGTATGGTCATTGGTTTATCTTTGTGTGGTGTTCAGTGTTGAAATTGTGTTTGAGTTTTATTTAGTGTCCGATATTACCAGAAGAATCGCTTGAATTACCGACCTTTTCTCCCTTATGTTTGAATGTGAATTAAGCATTCTTAAAAGTAAGGCGGAGGGGAGGGAGAGTAAAAGATGACAAATTCACAGTGTACGTAAACCACGTTTTATTTACCGTAAATCTTCTATTAAGCGCCCGGGGCGCTTATTAAATTTCGGAGGCCTTGGGAGGGGCGCTTATTGGAAGAGGGGCGCTTCTTAGAGAGGGGCGCTTAGTACAAAACGGCTCCAAAGGGGGGCGCTTAATAGAAGGGAGGCGCTTATTTGAGAGGGGGCGCTTAATAGAAGATTTACGGTACTTCACAAACAATATGTAAACATGTTTTATTCTAGTTTTCACTTCACTATATTGTGGCTTGCCTATGGATACGGTTGATCATATAATAACCGCAGCAAAACCGCTTTTGATGAGCCCAGTGCTTGCGTACTCCCTAGTTTCCAACCGAAATTAAAAGAAAACAGAAACAATCGCGGCCTACTTTGATTGCAAGAACCTGGGCTTGTCAATCAATCAATCTTTATTGCTCTTATAATTACATGTAAACAATATAAAAAGAAAATAACTAATATATATACAATGTGATGGGCAATACAGATTAAGTAATATTTGAGCTTGGAGGCTAAACTAAGGCTAAACTGTGAAGTTCTCGAGTTAGCCTTCTCAATCAGCAATTATAATAGGAGAAAGGAAATCGGGAAGGAAATTTAAAAACTAGTTTAGATTACTGGGAAAACACTAAGAATTAAAATACTAATTACGAAAATATAAATAACAATTTGAGCAATTATAGATAGTTATTTTGAATATTGGTCTGACAATAAATACTGTTTTATTCTTTTTGAGAAAGAAAATACATTTAAATTTTTGAGGTGGTCAGGGAGATTTCGCCAAAGGTCAATTGCCATAAAATGAAATCATTTGAGTTTCCTGTGTTTGTTCTCACGCCTGATTTATATAAATTTTGTTTGGCTGCATATCTCGTATTATAACTGTGGACATTGCTAGCGCTGGCATATTGGGAAAAAATATCGAACAAGTTAGATAATTGACCTTTGTGCCAGAGGTTAACAAATTTTAATGCATGGAGACAGTAAACATTGTGAACTGTAAGTATATCTAGGATATTTAGCAGTTGGAGAGCACTTTTAGTATTTCTATCATATAATGTGGCAAAAAATATTAATCTTGCGACATGGTTTTGCTTTGTTTGTACTTTTTGTAAATTGGTTTTATAAGCGCTGCCCCAAGCTAATATCGCATATGAGATGTATAAATAAGATTGTAATAAATTTGCTTTAGTTGTGTCAATGATAAATAGTGCCTCAGCTTGGATATAATACTTGTGTTTTGATAAATACGATATTTTATGTGGTATTTTCTTGTCAAGGAGTGGCACGATCCATCAGAGCTCAATATTTTGATATTAATTTCTTAGCTGACTTTATGATCATAACATTAGTTTTCGACAGATTAATAGATAACTTATTTATGCCACACCATTCTTTGACCTTTTTTAATTCAGAGTTCATTAAATTTTCTAGGCTTTTTAAATCTTTAGCCCATGCAAATATATTGGAATCGTCCGCAAATATTTTGAATGTCTGTTAAAACCGGTTTATCAACGCGCAGCTAAATTTTTGTTTTAAACTGATGACCACAACCTGAGCCTACTGCAACAATGGCAGACATACTAGCGAGCAATCGTTCCCGGTGGTCTTTACGCGCTCAAACCAAGATGGCATCGAAAGAATCCTTAAATCTCCAAACAAAAGAAAGCATGCCGCTCAAAGCAGAAGACACTGTTTGGGGTGAAACAGAATATTACAAACCGAGAAACACCGAGAGAGTGATGCACCTGTCACTCCCATTCCCCACCAATACAAAACACCCTAACCTTTAGAACATGCAATACGAAAACGATAGAGCTACAGTATAATGGTGCAATCAGAATACAGATCTCGAGCGGTACAGGATTACTGAAAACATGGGGCAGTACACTTCCAGAAAAAATGAACAAAGAGATACCATTTCAATAGGGATTAGTTGACTTCCATTCTGGTTTACTAGTTAATCAGTTGAGGCCCGCTTTGACCAATGATACTGCAAGAACGGAAGATACGGAAAACGCACGCTGTGGCTGTGAATGAAGAACTAAAACTCATGTTTCAGTATTCATTGGTCAAAGCAGAGAAGAGGAGGAACGGAACGCTTTCTTTTGTTTGGAGATTTATTTCATTAAGTTAGAACATGAGAACATGTGTTCAGCTGATAAGCCTACCTAACTAAGTGAAGGACAAGAGACTGTTTTACAAAGAGTTAATGGTAAATAACCTCATAAGGATACTAAAATATCTAATCTCGTACCCAGATCGCCCACAGTCACATGGAATTGAGATCTGGAAAAGTTCGATTCCACACATGCGCAGTATTCGCAAGGCCGAATAAACCGGCCTGTTGCGAAATCTTAGTTGTATGATAGTTGTATTGCTGTGGAAGTGAATTTTATACATAAAGAATCTTAATTGTTCTCTTATCTGGGCAACAAAAAGGTTCAAGGATACTTTAAAGAAAGCTCTGGAGTCTAGAAATTCCGCAGTTGAAAAGGAAAACCGAAACAAAAGGAGGCGACAGGAGACAGGAGTAAGTTGTGAACAGGAAAGAGTCTCTTCCAAAAACCAAAGTTCATTAGTCAGTTATAGACATCATATCATTCAGTTAGCCTCCTCCGCAGGCACAGGAAGCCCGGTTTTCTCCTGTTTTTCTTCTTCACGGTTTCTGATACTTAGAGATGCCTGCGGAGGAGGCTGTCATTCAGTGTTTGATTCAGTATCGGTTGATAAATGACAGCGTAGTGGAAAAACAGTAGATTGACGACCAATTGTAAACATAAACTTCGTCGCACTGGAGTAAATGCAACGAGTCGCGGACGGAGTCGATGGAGCTTCTTCAGAAGACCTCGAGAAGATATCAGATTATTTATTATATCCTGGGTTACATGTACATCCTAAAATATATGCAGTACACTTGAACAAAATTACTGGCTCTCGTGGTCGATGAGGCTCAGTGAATGGTAATAATTCAGACTTTTACTTATTATGTAAACAAGAGCCCATCTGGGCTTTCACTCGGGCCACATGAGATTGAAGATGAAATACACTTTCATTTGAAATCCTTTTAGTAATAACCGAAGGGAAGAATTATTAGGTGAATTTAGCAGTCTTTAGGAGTGGCAGGTAGCGCGGTGACATTCATTCTCTGCTCCCGGCCCTAGTATATATATGTAATTTAATATTTTTGTTTTTCTCGTGAATGTAAATTAAAGAAGTTGACCTCTACTTATTCATGTACCGCACGCTTACAATTTAGTCTGCTGTTCTCCAGGTTCAGAGTACTAATAGATGAGTGTCTCAAATGTATGTTTATATTTGTCCCATATTATAAGTTGTATCCTGTCCAGCTATGATGGAGCTATCACTATATTTCTCTACTGTTCATTCTACCCTGCGGCTCTTTATCGCAGCTCGCGTCCATATTGGTATTTATTAACTGAAATGCCCTCCTTCCCAAAACTGCAGTCTGCTCGTTATATTACAGAACTATAAAGGGAACTGTTGGAAGCCTTTAATTTGTCGAACCAAAACCTCGGCCGTGAGAGGATTCTTGTTTAAGTTTACCTTGAGAGTTGAATATTGCTTCGCTCATCATAAAATATTCTGTGCTGAGTGTTTATTTGTCCGGGGTATTTCTGGCTTCGTTTTGGCGAACGACGCCTACAGATCACGGTGTTTGCGCTGGTATGTATTATGACGGAGAGTAAAATGAAATGTGGCATAAAACCTACGAAACGTACCTCAAACAAGAATACCGTCCGATGGCAAAATCTATCAGCGCCACGAGGTCAACAAATCGACAAAGAAATGCAGATATAAACACGCAATGATTTCAACCTCACCGTACCTTAATTCAGAATATCCTGAGCCTGTTGGAAGGCTTTCGCACGGTGAAGTTAAATAAAACATTAAACTGCTTACATTTGAGAGATGGGACACCAAATTTGAGAGAAATTTCCTCGCGGGTCGACCATCTTGATTTACTGTATTAAATTATATGAATAAATTAACCTGGAGAGTGTTACGTGACCAGCACAGTGCAATCTGATTGGTTGTGAACTTGAAATTTAATACATGGGTCAAAAGTCACATTTTGTTGCACTCAACAAAAAAAAAAAATCCGCTTGCATTTTAAGACTCGGTGCTGCCACAGGCAGCCCGAGTAACAAGGAAATATATTTGTACTGATTATGTAATATGCTAAAAAAAATTGTTAAGCCTTACTTTACTTTTACTGAAAGTACAAAACAAAAAAAGGAAACTGTTAGGCTCTTTTACAAAGCCATCAGTCACACAGGTGTTTTCTATTCACCCACATTATTACTATAATTTTCACATTCAGACCACATAATATACAAAGCTTGTACGTAGCACATATGCCATAATTATTGCTATGTCACATGCAGCATTACCAGTAGATCATAAATTATGAAAAGCCTTGACGTGAATTACCTTACAATAGTTATAGAAAACCCAAACAGGTCTACCATTTTCTATGATCTAATACAGAGATCTTCATATGTCAAACTAGTTAATTTGAAGAAGTGCTGTCCCCAATAGCACAACAAATTGAAGGGCTGCTTTCAAAAAGGTGTAAGTGATTATTTATCACATTCTAAATCCTCCCTTAGAAAACAAAGAAATTGAAGGAAAATTTAGAATGTGATGAAGAGTCACTTATGCCCTTTTTGCATAGAGCCCTTCAATTGAAATCAGCAAAATTAGCATGCCTTTACAGTGCGACTACTGAAACCAGGGCCACTTAGACAACGAGAACCAATCACACTGTAGAACGAAAACAAAGTTACAGTTACTTGAGCCAATCAGTGTTGATTACAAGACAAAAGCATTTTGACTTACTCGAGCTTCGATCCGATAAAAGGCAAATTTGGTCATCGTAATGAAGAAAATTGCATGGGATATGCTAGGATATATACTTTTGAATAGTTTTGCAATGTGTTTAGTTCTCGTTGTTTAAGTGGCCCTGGTTTCAGTAGTCAAACTGTAATATTAATTAATTTACTCTTAGCCTAAGTTCTTTAGGGAAGCTCATTCCTGTTTAGGCTGTCCCTTAGTGCATTACATGTACCTGTATTTTTGTTCTGTTTTTTTTTATTAGTAATTAATTAATAACGATTATTTATCGGCCTGGATTTATCCCAATTCTGAAATCTATGTAAAGTGACTACAACTGGGAATTTTTTCCTGAGACTGATGGTTCCAAAATCCCAGGAAACAGACTTAAATTCTCCACAGATTGAGAAAATGAAGAGTGAAATGATTTTGTCTTAATCTTGTCCAGTGCATTATTTGCTACTGTTGCTTTTGGTATGGTACTGAGTTGACTCCTTGTGTATTGAGGAGGTATATTATAATTCGTCTTGGAATGCAGGGATGGACAATCCACCACGACAAATACAATAACGGTGATATTAGGAGCTAACATTGAAGGTATGAAACTGATTAAACAAAAGGACTGTAGGTCAGCCCTGGAAAGTAACCATAATTTATTGCAGAATACATTAAATTAATTCTCAACTACATTGGGTTTGGAGTTCCAACCTTGAAGGGGAGTCTCATGAAAGCTGTTATGTGTTTAGTAGTATGTGTATAAAGTGTTCCCATCTCGAACACTGATCAGGCAGGCAAATCAGAAACCAGCAAAAAAAGTTATAATTCCCTAAATTCCAATTCGATCTGTGGATTAGCTGGGTCCTGACTTTGATCAGCCCCTAATGATTAAGTTATGCACAACCGGGTACATGCTCAGTATTGTCTTTACAGGTGATTGATGAATTGTGTTAACACTTCAATGGCCTCAATGTGATGGAGAAACTTAATCCAATTTGGAAAGAAGGGCGTGTATGTCACTAGTACATAAAAAATATTTTACAGAATATTTTCCCAGGATTTTTGATGTCAAGTATGCTTTTCTAGTACAGCAAATATAACTCCATCACATAATTAAAGCCAGAAGCAAAACTTGTGATAAATTGTTGTAATAATGTGATCAATTGGTCACTTCAAAGAAAGAAATTTCAATTTTAGTCTCTTTGAGATATGCAACTGGATAACCTATTCTGACTACCAAGTTATAGTCATCAATATTTGCAATATACTAGCTAGAGGCAATATTATTATCTTATTTCTGGAAATACAAAAGGTTACAATTATGAAAGACCAAAGCCATTATGGCTTAATTATTTGGCAAATGTGGTCAGGGTCAGAATTATTCATGTTTTTTTTATTTATTTAAACAATATTAATATTATTTGCTCTAAGAGCATAGAAGCTGAAATCTAGAGAGCTTATGTTAAATAAATTACAATAATATATTGTAACCATATATTCATGGTTACAATATTGACAAAGTATTAATAAAACTAAAGTACAAAATACATAGGAGACAGCTGAAATTCAGGCTAGTGAGAAAAAAGTCTTACAAGAAGAAGATATAGCAATACTAGTGCATTTTGAAAGATGGATGAAAAATTAATATGTGAAAGCTTCAAGTGCAAATGTGTACATTGTACAATATATGTCTAATAAAGTCTAATAAAGTTTGTTGCTAACATCAATTTTGCATATTTTTGATTAACTCTTTGCCGTCCGATCGTGTGTGAGCTCAATTGGTGAAATCCTGAGTGCTAACTCAACCCTCCCCCCTCAGTTCAAGTTTGACTAGCCCGGAGTAGTTAAATACTGCTGACTTTTTAAGCCGAGGGCTCAAACTTTCTCCACAATGCCGCCATTCGGGTGAATTCTACGAACTGGTCGACGGTAGGTATTGCAACTTCTGTAGGGTTTCCAATGAAATGTGCTCTAATTTTGGAGAAAAATGCCACTGTCAGAGAGCTTGAGGACATCATTAAGTCTGAGGACGGCTGAAAAGTACTTGGTTTGCTTTTAGTAGGCCTTGTGAGGGGATTTCACAGGGTTTTTCCGTTGTGTTTGTGCTTTCAGACACAGGAAAAAAATATTCACTGAAATCCTTGAAATCCTGCAGTTGGCAGTCTTTTCCCCCTGCTCAACCTATTAGGATGTGTTTTTGTCACTTTAAAGCAACGGCTTGAGTCCAAATCACCGCTCTTGGTTGTAGGGGTTAAAAACCCTACCGGAGTCCCAGAGGGGGGGACCCCTTGTCCATTACACAGCATGCAATTGGAGGTGGGAGCAGGAAAAATGTGGTCTAGTGAAATGCAGTGCAAACATCGGCGTGGTTCACCGTCGCTTGGTGTGTTTTGTGAAAACAAACCTGCTTGTTGGAAAGATTAAACAAGGTACTGTAACGGCTGAGTGGTTATTTTGTGTTTGCTCTTGATTTCAAGTGCGAATGGGAAGGTTTTTTTGAGCCGATTTTCAGCTCCTCGAAATTCGTGAAAAGCGAAGAAACGAAACAATCGCCAAAAAAATGAGCTTTTCTCCATATATAGTGAAAGAGTCGAGCGATCCCTGTTATAGCTCTGACTTTGAAGCCATAATCGTCTTTCCAGCATGTCTAGACGTGATGCAATATTTTTTCTAGTAACGGACTCATGCGACTCCTATTTACAGGCTCGGACGGTAAAGAGTTAAGGCAAAAAATTCAAGCTTTCAAAAGCCATAAGCTGAGAACTTGCGTGAAGTTGCCCCTAACACCAGGGCTATCTCTATTGGTCAGTGTATTGCAATCCATTGAAACTATTGTATTTCAACAACAATGCCATTGGTCCTAGCATGCACTATGGTCAACCTGCCTACATGTACACAGTCCCTAATAAAACTTATAACTGAAGGGTTTTAGATCAAACCATGAGCTCAAAAAGGGTTAATTTTATACGAATCTGCATAAAGACTGGGGAGCTTATAAGTTATGAGAAAACTGCAGTTGATTTTTTAGTCGAAAATGCTAATTGCTACATGTATATGTACCAGAGATCACTGAAGCCTAGCTGGCCTCCACTATTTGGACTTTCACAAGAACTGGAATGTTGGACTCTTGTGTACGACTATATCATAGCGAATGAATGCATCACTGAACCATAATTTGCTTCTTGGAAAATGTAGATACTTGAATACGAGTAATAATAATAACTTGATTCATGTGTCAAAGACTGATAGCTGAACAGAGGGAGCATTTATACCCAGTACAGAGTCGAGTTGTCTCTCTACACATAATCACTGAGAACGTTTTCAACTTGTCATTACATTTTTACAATAAATATTATTTTCTTCTTGCACACACATGCCTCCAAACCTCAATATCATGTTGTCAAGTTATAGATCAGAAACTTCCCACAATCGGACAAAAAGACTGATAGTGATACCATTGTGCAATTCTCTCTCCGTACAAATGGCGGCTATTCCAAAATCAGAATACCTCGACATCTTGCAGGTATTCATCTCCCGAAATGTAGAAAGTATTCGCCACATTTAGTTAATCATTTCCGCCCTTAGTTCCGATACTATCTGCGGATATTATTCTTTTCCCTTGACCTTCAGAACACACTCGAACTCCAGCGGAAATCTTAGAAAACTGGATAACCAATCAAAACAAGTGTTACAATGAGGCTATTGTGTTTCATTGTAGCCAATGAGAGCAAACGTAGTGTCGAACTTTACCAGATCCCACTTTCTTTGGATAGGAAACGGGGTGGGATCTGGGTACGAGATTATAAAATATCTACATTAGTTTCCTTAATAACTATGCAATTGTTCTTAAGAATAAACTATAAAAGAAGTAAGTAGAATGAAGAATAACCAATACGACGTAGAATTATACGGATTTAATGTAGCACAATATTTCGACTAGCCATACTAGTCTTCATCAGGTGCTTAGGAGCTTTTACAATGTGACTTGACAATATATAATGGTAAAACGGAAATGATGTAAAAAACATAATATGATAACGAAAGACAACTAACGGTGTGACTGATTAGTAGGTCTCATCGCGTTTGTTAAGGCCATTAGGTTCAAGAGTGTTAGCACGTGTTATGAGATAAGCTTCTTTAGCTTTGCGAATAGCATCACTAGTACTTTATGTGATCTTATCCGTATGATTCTTACCATGAATAACTTCACTTTTAATAATAACAACTACCTACAAATTTATGGTACTGCTATGGGAACCAAAATGGCACCTTCCTTTGCTAATCTCTTTCTTGGTTACTTTGAAGCCAATGCTTTGAACAAAGCCCCTTTCACTCCCTATTCTTGGCTTAGATATATCGATGATATTTTTATGGTCTGGACGGAAGGTCCGGATAACCTCAAAACTTTCATCGATTATCTTAATAATATTCATCCTACTATCAAATTTACCAGTTTTCACTCTTCTAGTAATGTCCCGTTTCTTGATGTCAATGTATCACTTAATAATGGAGTCATTGAAACTGACCTTTATTGTAAACCCACCGATAAACATCAGCATCTGCTTTTTCATCTTGTCATCCTAGTCATACTAAAAAAGCCATTCCTTTCAGCTTAGCTCTCCGTCTCAGACGAATTTGTTCCACTAATGAAGCTTTTAAAAACCGTACCTCTGAACTCATCTCCTATCTCCTTATACGAGGTTACAGCCGTGATTTTCTCACTAAACAAACTAAACGCGCTGCCGATATCCCTCGTAATCTTGCTCTACAACCTAAACAGAAATATAATTCCTCTCACCGTATTCCCTTTATATAGTCACCTATAATCCGTCACTTCCATCTTTCTTTCCTATCTTTGAGAAACATTTTGATCTTCTACATTCCTCCGTGCGTTGCAAAACTATTTTCCCCCAACGCCCTTTTGTAGCCTTCCGACGTTCGTTTCATCTACGTGATTTGCTAGTCAAATCCAAACTACCTTCAGATAACTCCATCACTGCTTCCAACAACAATCCAGGTTCTTTTCGTTGTGGACAAAACTGTTTAACTTGCCCTTACATTTCTGATAACTGCACCCAATATACTTTTACTTCTACGGGTGAAACCAGAACCATTACCACACACATGGACTGCAACACTAAAAACGTCATCTACATGATTCAATGTACTAAATGTAACAAACAGTACATTGGTGAAACCAAACGTAGACTTAAAGACCGCTTCAACGAACATCGTAGGACAGTTGACAAACCTTCCAGTAAATCCAAACGTAACCCACCACTGCATCTGAACATTTTCTATCTAACCCTGACCACTCTGCATCTAATATCCTTTTAATTCCTTAATCTGCGAACCATTTAGATCATTGTTTGATCCGACGTATACCAGTGGAGTGTTGTTCGTGGTCGCTCATTTACAAACTTTTATAAAAGAAGGGCTATCAGTACAGTTTGACAGAAACAATAGCCCTATTGTTTCGAGGAAATTTTTGTCTCTGTAACGAAACTACCACAATTAATATAATCAACGAAACAAAATACTCGACCGGACCAAGATTTTATTGATTAAAACCACGATAAGCGATAAGATTTACATTCAATCTTGGGTCCATGTTAGAAAATAGGAATTTAGTTCTGTTCCGTTTAACCCGCCTATTTATACTGTTTGGGACAGAGCCAATAATTAGCTGATTGGCCATAAGCTCGAACCACTTTAGGTTTTTGTAATCTTGCTTCTTGTCAATAATGCTTATGCTTTTCTGGTGATAAATGATTGGAAAGTTTCACAAAAAAAAAATGTTTCCACATTTCGGCACCGGACAATTTTTTTACAAATACGTTGACTCACGGTAATGGACTCCTGTGTTAACCCATTCAAGACCAAGATAAAACTAATTTAAAAATAATAATAATAAACTACGAATTTTTATCGTTTTTCGAGGGACGAAAGAGAAATACGGGACGAAATTAAAGGGACAATCCAAAGACGTTATTTCATCTCACAAGGTACTCACAGGTATTTACAAAGTCACTCTGGCTTACTTGCTTTTCAATCGTAAGTGATGCATCCCATAGACAGGGAAAATATCTAGTTCATCAAGCATCTTTGCCTTGCTCAAAGTTTTTGCATCTGTCTTTCATTTATAGGAAGTAATGCACCAAGGTGTTTGATCTTTTCCCGATCCTCAGTATTTGGATCGTACAGAACCGCCGACATCAATTTTAACATCTCGTAAAAAAACCAGTGAACTTCTAAATAATTTAGTCAAAGTTGAAAGTGATTTCTGAACATGTTCGTCGTAGAACCCTCCCCCTCTACTAGATCATACGGTAAATAAGAAAAATGCAATACAAAGTCATGAGGTAACAGTGCACCACTATTTTCATCAAATTCTAATCTTTCCCCATAGCTAGTGTTCCGCTTGTATCGTTTATGTTTCAGGTTTTCGTTAGATACACATCGCTAAGAAGAGATCCGCCAGAACTTGGTATTCATCAGTCTTTCATCCGCGTATGAATGTAGTCAACTCTGGCTCAGTGACATCTGGTTTGCAGGAATGAATTCTCCGCTCCCCTTTGAGGATGGTTTCTATATTTGTACCCCACGTAGAAACATCTACACCGCGAAGTCGCAGCATGCGCTCTCCCCATGGGGTTAAGCGTTGAACCCAGTGATCACAGGAAGCTACACCATACAGTTAGGAAGTTTTCTTTCCCCCTCTACCATTCTGCATTGTCTCAAACTCCTCCTGCAGTTCTTAGAAATGGTGTCTTAGAATAGTTTTACGGAAACGGGTTGGTCTTTCGGGATCAATAACCGCATACAAGTTATCTTCTCAGCGTTGGATGTGGTCAAGTCTGTTAAGATACTCTTAATGATTCTGCACACCTTAGGGAACTCGTCCAAAACTTTTATCTTTTCGAATCCGGCTCCGGTTATGTTCTTGTGGTAAAATATCCCTTCAATAATGTGCTTGGGTAAGTAATAAAAGTCTAAAGAATCACAGGTTAGCAAAGTGTTTTCTTTCTTCTTTATAGGCCAACAGTACACCCCCTTAACATGACTTCCCTTTAATCCTGTGTGCTTTGTACGTACGTACAACTAAGCAAATGCTTGGTAGTTTTCAGTGAATATATTTTCCGTTAGTCCGAGAACGCTTATCAGATCTGTGTGACGCTCTCTTTCCGTACTCGGTTAGTTCTCCACATAACGATTCTAAAAGAGACCTGAATGCCACGATCTGTTACATGTATTACAAATATTTCCATAGTATCACAGAGTTCTCTTGCCAACTGAGCACTGTGTGAGCTGCGTCAAAGGTACCATGCTACCAAAAGTAACATTTGGTTTCTCTTCTTGCTGAATGTCATCACGGTCTATATCTCCTAGTTGTTTCGGTCGTCATGGAGGAAGTTTCCATGATTTCGCCTGGTCAGTTCTTCTTTCACTGCAGTGGTCTTAGTTCATGATAACATTCTGTCTCTGAAGTGTTGGACGAATAGCTTCTGTGTTGGAGTCATTTGATACTTCAGTCTGTCGTGGGTTCTTGCGTTCAAAGGCTTCATAGTCCGGATCCTCTGGGTTTTCTGTAATGGTTTCAATGAGATCGTCTAGTTCATTCATAATGTCTTTGTGGTTGAACCACCCATCCACCGTCAAAGCAATTCCCTCTTTGGTGGGAAATTTCTTGTTTTGCCCTTGAATGTACTTTCGAATGTAAACTCTCATCTTGCCGTGGAAAGTGTTAGCGCTGGCGTGGTAGCCTCCTAGTTTGTAGATGACTTCCATCTTGTTCACGGCTCAATTTCTTGAATGGACTCGAAGGCGACCGAACCTGGATTTATGGCCGCCCCAAACAATAGGATCCCTAAATAGTAGCATGACCTCATTCACAGAAACAAAAAGTAATGAGGAACCGCACCAAAAGTAGTAATACCACCACACGTTAACGAGAATCCACCACATTTTATTCATGAGCCAAAGACAATAGAACCGTGACGTCATTGAATTAATGACCTACCGCATCACTTTAATGAGATACCGCACCAAAAAGGGCTAATTCGGTGCATATCCTACTACTGTTATGGATTTGAAGAGGATCCACTGCTTCATGAATTGTCGCACTTTTTATCTCGCGCAATCCTATTGTTCTTCGCGACATTTACTTGCAGTAGAGAAACGTCTCTGAGGCGGAATGATTACCGCCTAATGAATAAGCAATTCATTTTAACGTTACTTGATTGGCTGTTGATAAATCGTTATGGGAATACAAGTGTCCCACTTAGAATAACATGCGTGTCAATCACTACCAGAAACATATCCTGTCGCTAATTGAGTATCATTTATAAACAATAGAGATGTTCCAAGGGCACCCAACGAAGTTTTCGGTTAAAAATCTGTTCGGGAGTGTAAGTTAGCCTAAAACTTTCGGATTTGAAAACATGTTCCTAGAAAATTGTTTTCTGAAACACTGGCTAGAAAATTTGTTTTCAATCCCTAGAAAATTATAGAAGAAAGGGGGGAGACTAAAAAGTTTCCCCTAAAATTTTCGTACGTCCTAATTCGTCTGATCAATAGAGTCAGAACAACACATTTTCATTCCTTGAGAATTGCCTAAAGGAAAAAAGAATCCCTAAAAAATTCGTACATCCACACAACTTTGCAACATGAAGTTACTTGGGCTAGAAAATTCTTGTTTCTGTTCTAGACTACTAACAAATTCGTAGGCCGGGAATATATTAGTTTCGGTTGACGCGATTTCCACCTAGAAAATCCGAACAGCTAATAGCTTTCTAGAATACGTCAAAAGACATAGTAGGCGCCTTAAAATGGCTAGATAAGCTGCAGACAACTGGTTTCAAACGAATTTTAAAAAGTACTCGTTGGGTGCCCTTGATGTTCTTCAAATGCGCCGCCTGTGATTAAAAGATGTAATTACAGTTAAGCTCCCAAATGTTGTTTGGTATGATTGAGAGATTTAGTTATGGAGCTTAGTTCTAAAAACACTTTTTGGGGAACTTTGTAGTATTTTGCTTTCAGATTTAGAGAATTGTTCGCTAGCCTGCTCGCACAGGTTTTCTGACTTGAAGCCATGAGACGAAGCAGCATCGGCGACTTGCAAAGAAGCGAGTTTCTTCGAGGCTTACAACTCACAAATGTTGTCCACCCCTCTTGTAAAATAATTGAGAGATCACGGAGGTTCAGTAGCTGTAAAAAGGTTTTGTGAACCTATCCGAAAATCTTGCTTCCACTTGCGTTCGTATTTGAAGGGTTTGAAACCCGGGGCTTGAAGCCACTTCCAGTTATTAACAGCGATAAAGGAAACAAATTATACGAAGCACCGAAAAACTCCATTACTCTTCTGCAACTTCGCATGCCGGTGACAAACATGTCTCATTGAATGCTTTCCAATCTACTTTACTTACAAACAAAAAGTTGAAATTATTGAAGCACGCCACAGCGCGAAATCATGAATTTACGAAAACGGAAATTGAGTCGTAAATCTGCTCGTGTCGAATTTCCGTCACGTTTAAGTATACGGAAATGGGTTTTGTCAGAAAATGTATTTCCTTTAAATTTCCGTCTTTGTATACGTCGAATACCGACGTAAACATTGAAATAGACATTTCCGTTGTGATTACGTTTGATGTAAACTGAGGAAACACATAGGCTAAATATCTTGAGCCAAATATCTTTGCCTCAAAATCATCATATTATATTGCAACTGTTCGAACTAATTATGGTAAATTTAGTTTAAGATATTAAGGTACTGTAATCTGGAATTCACTTTCCGAAGTCAAAAAAACTCTTTAAATCTAGACTACAAAAACAACTCATAGAGAACTATTAATTATTATTTTGATACCCATCTTCTCTTCCAAATCTTGTATCCCCCAACTGTGTTACCTGTATGTTGTAATCGTTACTTATAAGTATTGAGTGGTATTTGTATTGTGTGTGATAATACACACTTTGTTGTATATATTTCTCACTTTTTTCCTTTTTTCGTTCCGTGACCCAATAGCATACTGTCTATATAAATTTATTTCGGGATACCAGACTCGTTTTTAATTTACTTCTGATATCTAAGTACTTGAACAATGCTAATTATATTAATTAATTTGTAACTATTCAAGAGAGAGTATGAATAAAGATGTGTTGTCATTGGGCATATAACTTTGCTTGTGGTCATAAAATTACTGTTTGCTAAGGTTTTTCTGCAGTGTCTACGTTATTTGTAAAACGGCAGTCTATTTTCATCAGCTTGAAGCGCATGGATCTCGAATACATTTTTATAGGATGAAAATATGCTAAGGCAGTAAGTCGGCAAACGCAATAAGGTTTTATCTCTTTGATTGACTATCAACGCTGCTTCCGGCGAGTAGATCACGCAAAGGTTGTTAAACATGAACTGTCAACCGATCACTTCCCTTATTACTCTAGCGAATCTCACGCAAATATTAATACTGTTCTTTTGTGAAATAGCCTGAGCCCGCTCCCATCTACTCCCTTGTGCCGCTATTTAAGGCTACTGTGCGGTTTAAAACGGTTTTGCATTAAAATTGTACGTCTTTAAACTGTTTCAAACTGTTCAAGAAAATTTTTAATTGATGATCGAAGTTTACTGTTATCAGTGAACCATTGTGTTGTATCCGCGTGGGCCTGGATCGGAAATGTTATAGGGTACCGAAAATAAATACTCGTTGGTATTACCCTCTACCGCATAATGACGTTGACCTCTGCAAAAAAAGCGGGAAAATCAGTTATCTTCGCCGAGCCGTGTCGACTGCATGCAGTACGCGTTGCACTACGTTCGTAGTTTTGGTCTTTGAACATTGTTTTATTTCACCTTGCCCGTTTAAATATGGTTGGGATTGAAGCCGGGACTGCATGAGACATTCTTTACACCTGAAGCAGCTAAAGTCGGCCAATGAAGATATGAACGAAATCGAAGGTCTCGGCAGGAAATTAAAGAACTACAAAGCTTGAGCCAGTTGAGGGACGATGTGAGCAGCCTGAGAACTTACAAAAGCGTTAGTTACTAGAAAGTGTAGCCAAGAAACAAGAAATAGACACAGCTTGTTCGGTAAGCTAAGGTAATTGTACCAATAGTGTCATTAGTGAATTATAGTTACTTATATTCAATTCCATGATGTAGGCCCTTAGTGTATACACTTTTGGCGCTCATATTCACGTTCGTCGCCATTTAATATTTTATATGTCGCTTTGATTCCCGCGAATTTGCACTGCTCTTAGCTATAAAAACTTAGTTTTGTTATATTCCAACGAATAGCGATTTGACTCAAAAATGACAGTTCTTTACGACTGAAAATACCTTGCTGTAGCTTAATGCGAATTATTACGAGTTATTCTCGCTGGCCAAGTGTAATGTCATCTAGGGTCAAACGAATGCTAACCATTATTTTCATAACAAAATATTTTTAAGATGAAGAAAAAGGGTATTAATCAGTAAAACTAATATTTCCTGAAGGTATAGAGTACTTCATCTCACCGGCAGAAACATAACTGGTAAAGACATTAATATAGAAAACTGGTGTCACAGTAGCAATATATTTATCAAGGTTAAGAGCCGAATGATCTTATATGACAAAATGCCCTGTCAAGATAGAGAACATGACGAGTTAATGAGGTAGCAACGAAGAAATTAAGTCACGGTAGGAAGGGATTTCTTATCATGTCAAGAATAAAACGATTGATGATATCAATAATATAGAGCACTCGCAGAATTTATTTCTCATTTTACGGCTAAAAGATCATAAGTTCGCTCGCGCGATTAACCGAAATGAAGTAATATTCAAGTTGTATTATCTTTAGAGAGAGAAAAGCCAGTGTTTTCTTTAAATCAAACGGCAGCGAATAAAGTTTTATGTTCATGGATTTAATACTAACATATTTTATATTCCACTTATTTACAGAAATCCGTGCACAAGGTATACCTTGAACTGTCACAAAACGATAAATTTCAAAGTGTAAAATGGAACTGTGGGGAAGGATAATGAAAAGCAAGCCAACTACGAGTTTTGGCCGTCTTTGAGCGGTCGAATAGCATTCAGACAAAATGATATTTCTATCACCTTTCTCTGTAATAGTTGACGCTTTATAACTAATATAATTAGGGGAATAAAATTATGTCTTCGACGGGCCATCCGTCTTTGAGCGGGTAGCTAGTTGGTGCGGTTTGGCCGTCTTTGAGCGGCCGAATAGCATTCAGGCAAAATGACATTTCTATCACTGACCTTTCTCTGTAATATTTGCCGACGCTTTTTAACAATTAGGGGAATGAAATTATGTCTTCGATGGGCCATCCGTCTTTGAGCGGGTAGCTAGTCGGTGCGGTTTGGCCGTCTTTGAGCGGCCGAATAGCATTCAGGCAAAATGACATTTCTATCGCCTTTCTCTGCATAATATTTGTCGACGCTTTTTAACAATTAGGGGAATGAAATTATGTCTTCGACGGGCCATCCGTCTTTGAGCGGGTAGCTAGTCGGTGCGGTTTGGCCGTCTTTGAGCGGCCGAATAGCATTCAGGCAAAATGACATTTCTATCACCTTTCTCCGTAATATTTGCCGACGCTTTTTAACTAATTAGGGGAATTAATTTCTGTCTTCGACGGGCCATCCGTCTTTGAGCGGGTAGCTAGTCGGTGCGGTTTGGCCGTCTTTGAGCGGCCGAATAGCATTCAGGCAAAATGACATTTCTATCACTGACCTTTCTCTATAATATTTGCCGACGCTTTTTAACAATTAGGGGAATGAAATTATGTCTTCGATGGGCCATCCGTCTTTGAGCGGGTAGCTAGTCGGTGCGGTTTGGCCGTCTTTGAGCGGCCGAATAGCATTCAGGCAAAATGACATTTCTATCGCCTTTCTCTGCATAATATTTGTCGACGCTTTTTAACAATTAGGGGAATGAAATTATGTCTTCGACGGGCCATCCGTCTTTGAGCGGGTAGCTAGTCGGTGCGGTTTGGCCGTCTTTGGGCGGCCGAATAGCATTCAGGCAAAATGACATTTCTATCACTGACCTTTCTCTATAATATTTGCCGACGCTTTTTAACAATTAGGGGAATGAAATTATGTCTTCGACGGGCCATTCGTCTTTGAGCGAGTAGCTAGTCGGTGCGGTTTGGCCGTCTTTGAGCGGCCGAATAGCATTCAGGCAAAATGACATTTCTATCACTGACCTTTCTCTATAATATTTGCCGACGCTTTTTAACAATTAGGGGAATGAAATTATGTCTTCGACAGGCCATTCGTCTTTGAGCGAGTAGCTAGTCGTTGCGGTTTGGCCGTCTTTGAGCGGCCGAATAGCATTCAGGCAAAATGACATTTCTATCACATTTCTCTGTAATATTTTCCGACGCTTTTTAACTAATTAGGGGAATTAATTTCTGTCTTCGACGGGCCATCCGTCTTTGAGCGGGTAGCTAGTCGGTGCGGTTTGGCCGTCTTTGAGCGGCCGAATAGCATTGAGGCAAAATGACATTTCCATCACCCTTCTCTGTAATATTTCACGCTTTTTAACAATTAGGGAATGAAATTATGTCTTCGACGGGCCATCCGTCTTTGAGCGGGTAGCTAGTCGGTGCGGTTTGGCCGTCTTTGAGCGGCCGAATAGCATTCAGGTAAAATGACATTTCCATCACCTTTCTCTGTAATATTTAACGCTTTTTAAATAATAATTAATTAATTGATTAATTAACGACAACGCCAGGAGAAAGAATCAAAAGTTTCAGGACCACAGGAACAGCCTATACGCTCTCAACATTTTGCATTCAGGCAAAATGACATTTCTATCACTGACCTTTCTCTATAATATTTGCCGACGCTTTTTAACAATTAGGGGAATGAAATTATGTCTTCGACGGGCCATCCGTCTTTGAGCGGGTAGCTAGTTGGTGCGGTTTGGCCGTCTTTGAGCGGCCGAATAGCATTCAGGCAAAATGACATTTCTATCACTGACCTTTCTCTGTAATATTTGCCGACGCTTTTTAACGATTAGGGGAATTAATTTCTGTCTTCGACGGGCCATCCGTCTTTGAGCGGGTAGCTAGTCGGTGCGGTTTGGCCGTCTTTGAGCGGCCGAATAGCATTGAGGCAAAATGACATTTCCATCACCCTTCTCTGTAATATTTCACGCTTTTTAACAATTAGGGAATGAAATTATGTCTTCGACGGGCCATCCGTCTTTGAGCGGGTAGCTAGTCGGTGCGGTTTGGCCGTCTTTGAGCGGCCGAATAGCATTCAGGTAAAATGACATTTCCATCACCTTTCTCTGTAATATTTAACGCTTTTTAAATAATAATTAATTAATTGATTAATTAACGACAACGCCAGGAGAAAGAATCAAAAGTTTCAGGACCACAGGAACAGCCTATACGCTCTCAACAGCGCATGAAGCGAGTAAGTATACCAACATGCATTCTAGACCCCAGACTCTTCTCGACGAAATAGTAAGGTTCTGGGAAACACCAGAATTTAGATAGCCCTGATTGGTGTTTTATAAAACAATACAGATGACGACATAGCACATGCGTGCGTAATTAATTTATTTGCATTTGAAGGGAAGAAAGCAAAATGTCAGACGAACACAAGCGTGTCTGAAGTTAGGTCAAATAATTTCGTCAAGTAATAAGTTCATAATCCCTAATTTCAACTTGAAATTTCACGCGTAGTTTGTAATTTCACAGGTGAAATTTCAAACGCCGCCTACGCGCGCTCAGTAAAATAATGTTTTTCTGGATCGTAATTTGCTTTCCATAATATTATGGATAAATTATGGATAAATCGCCGAAGCGGCTCGGGAAATTACTTCGATTTTGACTAACACGCGTGAAATTTATCCCTAATTTCACTCGCCCCATTTGATTACCTATACTAACTACTGAAAATACAGTCTTTCCGGCTGCCTTTCTAATAACAAACTCTAACGCCAGTTCAAACATCGAGTTGTCCGCCATTACGTTTCTGGAGTTTTTAGCATGCGCTGTGAGGACTGTAGCCAGATTTGGGCTATAACCCTCATTTTTGCATATGTGGAGTTGTCCAGAGCCTTACGATTTCGTCGAGCATGCGCAGTAAGAAATAAGAGAAGGGTCTGGGGTAGAGAATGACCAGCATGACGATTATATTATTGAAATAGAGCGAGAAAACAAAAGCAAACAAAGAATATAATGTGAAAATAAATATAAACGACCTCTAGCTTGAAAGTCTTTTTGTAAAATTGCGAGAGATTTTCAGAAAAACATTTAACCTCTTTATTTGGGTACAACAATTTCTAAAATCATTAAGTAGTTACAGCATGTCTTAAAATCCTGAAAGATACGTTCCCGGCTTGCAGAAGGGTTGAATGTGGTTGTCTCTTTTTACGTGTAATACTCATGCCTGATCTTTAATAACAACAATATAATTATGGTCGTTTTCCACAGAAGCTTGCAAGAAGAAGAAAGGCTTTGGCATCGACACAGCTGTCAGGAAATGACTGAGAAGAAGCCAAAAACATTTTCGATTCAAATTTCGCTCTACAGTGTATGTCAAGCGAGGAAAGCTGTCAGTGTCAACTGGACCAGTCCCAAAGCACCGCAGATTTCGTCGTTTGGCCTGGGAGAGGACTAAACTCTATAACATCACTGAAGAAGCTAGGCCATCGGCGATCAGATAAAAGAGAACTTAACCTCAGCGCAAAAACGGCTCGCTGCGCGTGTAAAATGTAGTTATTTCAGAAAAAAATCAACTCGCCTAAAACCACAAAATATACCCGCTTGGGTTGCAAAATGGTACTAGAATATCCAGCAGTTAAATAGGGTATATTAGATAGCTATATAACTTCAATAATCTCACATTCAACAACTGAGGAGTTTACATTAAATAATAAAAACACTTAAAGTGCCAATTTTATTACATTCAATGCCAAAATCAGGCGACAATTTTTATGCCGTTAAATATATGCTAATCACATGCGTGACGTCACTTAGTCTGCGTATTTTATACATGTCCAACGGCAAAGTTTTTATTTAAAAATAATATGGTCAACGTCCAGGTTTCTCTAAGTAAGACATATTTAGAATGAAAATTGGGCAAAAATGCATTTATATTGTAGTATTTATGGAGACGAATTTATGTAGACGAATTTATGTAGACGAATATAAATGCGCAGACCAAATGACGTCACGCATGTGATTAGCATGCTTTAACGGCATAAAAATTGTCGTCTGATATCGGCAAGTTTTGAGTTCAATATGAAAGAAATATATGTTCGCGCTATCCAAATTGATTTTTAATTTCACAAAGTGACTAAGGTAAGCATTTCTTTCATTTCATTGGCACTTTGTCCATAATAAGATTACCTTTCATTAATAACTGTCATTTGTTTGCTGAGTCGTCTTGAATCCGGAATTCGTTTTTTTTTGCCCCACTAAAACCCGGACACCAAATCTTCTGTAAACAAATTTGATTTAACAGTGACAAAAACAAATTTTGGCAGAGATGATTCGATACAGCTGACCTTAGAAAAGTAGTAAAGGTTTTTGAATACAGTCATATTTCTAATAATCCAATTAGTCCAGCTATATAATAATGGCAGTCTTAAAGCTTAATAGGATTTTAACACGGCAACCCTGAACCAAATGTTACCTTTTATTTTTCCTCGATCACGCTTTTGTTTTCACGTGCGTTACCATGAACATTGTTCATAGCATTAACTAACTCTATAAAGTGATTAGTTGTTAGTGTCTTTTTAATGTTTTATGATAAAACTGTTTCCTGATATAATAAAAGATGAAGTGTTATGTAAAATCTTGTGTATTTACTGATGTTGAAATATCTAGCTATATATTTCAAATATCTTGTCATGGTCTTCAAAAAAAAGATAATGAAGAAGCAAAAGAAAGTCACAAAGTTAATAAAACATATATTCCAAAAAGCATGAGTTTACGATGACAGAAATTAAAGTTTACGGTCACGCTAGAGCTAACCTTAAACGTCACGTATACATATGTATACATTACCGTGAACATAGGTATACGTTTGTTCGTAAACCTGAATTTCTGCCACCGTAAACGCATGACGGAAACAGAGTGCGGTTTTAGTTCGTTTCCGACGTTTACGGTGTAACGGAAACGTGACTTAAACATATGATTAAGTGCACGGATATTAATGAATACGGCAACGGAAACTTAAACGTTTCCATACGATTCCGTCGTATTTCTGTCAACGGAAACATTTATTTTCGTCCTGTGCGCGTCTGTGGTTATTTTCACTTTTTCATTTGCTGTTTAATGTTACCCTCGATCGCACACGAGTGAAAACACGAGGGAATAACTTATTAAGTTGGTGATCTACAAGTGATCAGTAATTTGCGAAGTGAAACTTTTTCAAGTCGGTATACCGACTTTGTCATAAACAAATGAACGAAGCTATTCTGAGTTGAAGTATAAGTTTCCTCCGTTTCTCGATTCTCTCGTTTAAAACGGCAACTATGAAATGTTTTAAAGGGAACTGTATACATTATAACCTTTCACATGATATAATATAAAGTTTGACTTTATTTGGTGATGACGGTGACCTACAAGTGATCAGTAATTTGCGAAGTGAAACTATGACTTTTTTAAGTCGGTATACCGACTTTGCATGGCATAAACAAATGAACGACGCCATTCTGAGTTGAAGTAAATTTCCCCCGTTTCTCGATTCTCTCGTTAAAACGCAACAGCTGAACATTTTAATGAATATTTTACGAATATAGGTCCAAAGCTTGCTGAAACTATAGACACCAATGGTTCTAACCATAAAGATTTCATTAAAGAAGTTAAAAGCAAGTTTTATTTTAGAGCCATTGGTACGTCTAAAGTTTTCAAGCTGCTTAATTCCCTATCTGTATCCAAAGCCACTGGAATGGATAAAATTTCGGCTAAAGTACTCCGATTAGCAGCCCCAGTAATTTCACAACCACTCATGAAAATTTTCAACAAATCCATTATATCACAAACTGTTCCATCATAATGGAAATTAGCTAGGGTGATTCCACTCCACGAAAAAGGTCCTCGAAATATGCTTGATAATTATAGGCCAATCTCAATACTTCCAGTAATAAGCAAAATATATGAAAAAATCTTATACGAGCAATTAATGGAATATATAACTGCGCAGGATCTACTGTCTGAACATCAATTCGGAGTCCGACGGTTCCATTCTACTGCGTCTGCGTTGCTGGACTGTACTAATGAATGGTATATCAACATGGATCGAGGCCTTTACAACCTTGTAATCTTTTTTGAAAAAGGCGTTTGATACCGTAAATCATGAGACCCTCTTGGATAAACTCATGGCTTACGGTATCAAAGGACATGCCTTATGCATTATGAAATCTTACTTAAACAATTGAGAGCAAACTTGCCAGGTTAACGGCAGGCTCTCTGGTCATAGAAAAGTAACCTGTGGAATCCCTCACAGGTCAATTCTCGGTCCACTTCTGTTCATACTATATATTAATGATTTGCCAAACTGTCTCGAGCATACTACCCCTAGGTTGTTTGCAGATGATACGAGCCTAACGGCTGTTGGCAAGTCAGTTAGTGAAGCTGAAGTGGTCCTGAATCATGACCTTTGTAATGTTAAAAAATGGCTATCAGCTAACAAATTAAGCCTGAATATAGCCAAAACAGAGTACCTTGATTGGATCAAGACCCAAAATACAAAATATTGCCGCAGAACCTAATGTTCTTATTGGCGTTGACCCAGTCAAACGAGTCAATGATTGCAAAATACTCGGTGTACGCATAGACGAATTTCTAACATGGGAAAAACACATTGATGACATAGCCAAGAAAGTCTCAACGGGAATTGGGGCAATAAAAAAGCTCAGGGAATTTGTAGACCGTGATACGCTAGTATGCGTTTATAATGCCCTTGTGCAACCCCACTTCGACTATTGTTGAGAGGTGTGGGACTCATTGGGAAGCATACTATCACAGCGTCTGCAGAAACTTCAAAACAGGTGCGCTAGGGTGATTATGAAGCGTCCGAACGAAGCTGGGCAATCTGAAATAGCTCTCCGCTCATTGGGTTGGATCACACTTGAGGAGCGGAGAGCTAAAATTAAGGCTGGACTCATGTTCAAAATAATCAACAATTTGGCACCTCAACGGCTCTCTAGCATCTTCAGTGACTCGTATGCAGTCAATTGCAAATACGACCTGCGGAATACACGTATAACAGTTCCCGTTCCTCTTCCTAAAACTGAATTCCTAAAAAAGAGCCTTAGTTACAATGGAGCCAAAATATGGAATGAATTACCTATAGAATTAAGAACCTCTGAGTCATTAGCCCAGTTTCGCTCAAAGATTTCCCCCGGCCTATTAGCGTAATTATATGCATTAGTATCTATATATAGTAGGTAGCAGTTTATAGTAGTATTTATAGTAGTATTTATCATAGATTGACATGTATTAGGTTAGTTTTTAGCTTAGAACACTATTTTATTTATACGAGTAGTGCACGCCCCTTCTGGAAATCAGCTTCTAGTTGTGAGGGTGCTGCGTGTGTTTAAATAAGTTGATCTCAACGCTGAAATGTTTTAAAAGGGATAGTATACATTACAAGCTTTCACATGGTATAATTCTGTTGAAGAGTTAAGTTTGACTCTTCAAACTAGTTATACTATGTGAAATGGATTAGTTGAAGAGTTCGGACTCTTCAACTGTTGACTGCTAATTCAATGTCGGGCGAAACGATCGGTTACCGGCTTTTCATTGGAACTAGGGCAGAATTTCATCTTCTGCCTTAACCTTAACTAGGAATTGGTATCGAAGTGACTTGGAGTTGGTATCGAAACGACTTGGAGTTGTTTTTATATAAAAAAGAGCTTTATTGGCACGGGAATCCTTCAGCGTACTTTTGAATTATAGTATTTATTTAGCAGAAGTTTCCCGCAGGATTAAACCCTAAGCGTGTGTAAAAACTTACACCTCTTTACCCTATTGTGTTGTGCCGACAAGCTTTAGTCGTTAATTAAGCACTTAAGTCGGGTATTGTGTGGGGATGGTTTTGAAGGCGGAGAAATATGGCGTACCATCCCCGCCAAAATTCATGGTTTGAATTCGAAGTTCTTCACATGAATTTTACACTCAAGTAGAATATTTCATATTGTTATTTTGTATTTTATAAGCTTTATCAAGGTTTCAACATACGTGTTTTATATTTGTCGTTCAAGTATTACATTCGAGATTGTCACTGTTCATTCTAAACTCCACGTCATGCATTCGTCGTTCGAGTTTCACATTACAAAGTCGACGACTTTTATTTTCAACTCGACGTTTTGAATTGAACTTCACGCTTCAGTAACTTCCCGGTTGACCTTGGGAACCGCTGACATAAACAACGCAGGCGCAACAGTCAGTCGATCACAAAATGGCGGCAGAGTTTGTACTCTCCGTAGTTCAAGAAACAATTCAACAACTCGATAACTGCCAACAGGAGGATGATTATAGTAGCATAGTGCTTCGTTTAGAGACAATGTTTTGTCAGAACTCGATATTGAAGAACTTGTGGACAAACAAACTACGAGTGCAAAGTACACAGGTAAAGGTTGTGATCGTCAACCCTAACGAGAGAGTAGAAACGCCGGAGAAGCTCAGTCTTTCTCTGAGGAGTCGAAGTCCATCCGCTTAGTGAATGTTTGCCGAAAGAAATGGACGACCGTTGCATAAATGTATTGAGGCGGATTTCTGATTATTTCCTCTACTGTACATCGCTACTAAGTTCAACGACCGTGAAGTCAATAGCCGGATTGCATCTCTGCAATTTGGTCGACAATAATACTTTTCAGTGGCGAATTAAATCACGGTTTGTTGTCGAGTTCTCTTTACCGTAAATATCATACTCTTTCCAAAGCCTGTCGAAAGCACAGCCAGAACATCTTTACCTAGAAGCCTAGGCTCTGTATAGCTTCCTCCTGCTCCGTTTTCAAAGTACCTTTACCCAGCCGCGGAGAAAGAAGCGAGCAGCTGTGTTCTCTCTAGAAAAACTTTGGAACCAAGGTAAAGGCGAAGGAGGGTAAAGGCGAAGGCGAACTTTGAAAACGGAGCAGGAGGAAGCTATAGCAGAGCCTACTTCTAAGTAAAGATCTTCTGGCGCTATGGAAAGAGCATGATATTTACGGTTTACGAACTTGCAAAAGAGAACTCGACAACAAACCTCTCGCAGTTCGCCGCTTTCTCCGCTGAAAGCAGGCTATCTGCAACACGGCGAAGGGCAGCTTTCGTATTCTTAACGGGTTCCATAGTCAGTAGAACACAGAGATCAAGCACGTGTGTTGTTCCTGTCACATCTGCGCCTGCGTAGCACCTGCGTTTATTACCAGACCTAACAACTCCAAGGATGACTACCGAGGAGTTCTGGGTACGAGGTTCCCAAAGTCAACCGGGAAGTTACTGAAGCGTGAAGTTCAATTCAAAACGTCGAGTTGAAAATAAAAGTCGTCGACTTTGTAATGTGAAACTCGAACGACGAATGCATGACGTGGAGTTTAGAATGAACAGTGACAATCTCGAATGTAAAACTTGAACGACAAATATAAAACACGTATGTTGAAACCTTGATAAAGCTTATAAAATACAAAATAACAATATGAAATATTCTACTTGAGTGTAAAATTCATGTGAAGAACTTCGAATTCAAACCATGAATTTTGGCGGGGATGGTACGCCATAGAGAAGTAGTCGGAGTTTTCTGATCTCTCTCTCGGAAAGCGAGGAGCGAAGACGTCATTACCCTAGTAAATATTCAAGGTTCACTTTTAAAATCTTCATTTGCTACCAGAAATATTTATCAGATATTTCTAAAAATTCACAGGAAGGCCGTTTAAGCATTATATAATTATTTTCCGACAATACCTAAGCGATTTATTCAACAAAAGCGAGGTTTAAGCCAATCACCGTATTTTCTCCAGTCATTTCCCCCCTAAAATACCGTAAATCACGGACAAATTTGCTACCAGAGAAATTTTACCGTTTTTTTGTTATTGATAGCGCAGATTGTCGGTTAACATCTCTTCTTCAAAAGCCCGACGATACCTAAGCGATAAAATGCAACTATATGTTCCATAAAAAGGCTGAAGTGGCCCTACTGAAGCATTTTAGGCAATTCCTTTGATTTTGCGTGAGAAATCAACCAGAGATTTTGATTTGGGCGCTTTTTGGCTTAAAAATATCCCGGATGTGTCGCTCCATTGTACACGATGTTGGCAATAGCCATGCATTTCATCATGATAATTAATGATATCATATACGTTCAGTTTCTCAAAACACAAAATTGTTTTAATGTATTTTACTATTTATTTTGTTATGAAATATCTCACGAAGAATAAAGGATATAGCATTTCGGAGCCTACAGATTTCAAACATTTCTGGAGAGGGGGGAAAGCTCCCATAGAGTTGGTGCCTCCCGGCACTCGGTGAATGTTTTTTCGCCTGAATTAAGTCGGGGTGCGGTTAACATAAAACGAGATTACTTAATTAGCGGGGGAAATCCTAGCAACGCCCATGGCGTAGTTACACAAGCAGGCACAAAGTATAGAATATTAATAATTGATAACAGCTGAGTTTTGTTTGACATTTGCTCCGTCTTCCCCTTGCGAACTTTTTCGGTTCAACGAGGCTGTCTTCAAAAATAGGTGAGAATTGTTCATGTACTAGATGTAAAGATCTATGTAAAGATCCATGCGAGGGAAGTTGATTTGAATACAGTAAATTGAGCCAAACGAAAAATATCAATTTACGACATTATGCACTTTTATATACATAAATGGGAATGTCGCGTGTCGTTTGACGGGGACAACCTTTTTCGAAATACGTGTATGCAATTCAAGTTTAAATACGTGTATGCAATTCAAGTTTAAATACGTGTATGCAATTCAAGTTTGTGCTCCTTAATTTTTGTTATAGTTAACAAAATATACCACAGTTACTTTGATAATTTATAAATGTAAGTTCGATAGATTTCTAGTCAATGTTTGCTTAAAGTTATCTTGTACCCTGGAAGTATCACTTCTGATCAATGTTGAAAAGAGGACATCGTAAATATGTAGTGTAACTGAAAAGTTGGAAATGGTTTTGGATCTTAACTGGAATCCGTGATTTCAGGAATTCAGTTTATCTTTATGTATTTTAAGAAACTGTTATGCGAGATTTTTGTTTTTGTTGGGTTTACTGAGTTTAGTTATGCTAACATAAGATATTTATTTTTACTCCTATCGAATATTTGATATCAATTTTTTTATAGTTTGATTAAATTCTGATGCTATTTTCTAACGTTTCAGTTACAAAACTTCACTGTCCTACATTTAGTTTTAACCCTAGAATATTCTTTCAACTGAATTTTCAACAACCGTGCTTTATTCATTTCTGAACACCTGTTTGGAATCGCAACTCAGATGCAAGACGACATAAAACTCAACAGTTTTATTGCAATTTTCTATTTAAATCCGTTTCATTTTAAGGTATCAGTTTCAAATTCAATGTTAAATTCTAAAACTCAAATCATTTACGCTACTCACTTTGAATTTAGTGACCTTCTATTGGCAAAACATTCAAACACACCACATACAGAATAATGCTGAATTAGTCATAAACAATACATTTAAAATTCAATTTTGGCTTCACATCAGAATATACCCTGCCACTTCAAAAGATCACTTGAACACCCCCAGGCCTGTAAACTGTTGAAAATTACCCATTATAGCTCAGGTGTATTTAGACTAAAAACACTGCGCATGGAGTAGAGGACTTACATTAAGAACGGCTGCAAAGGACACTGAGTATTTACTCTTTTTACCCGGTGGACTTGGATTAAAAGCTAGGCAATCCTTTGTGGCTTAAATTAAACTCGTTGGCGTTCCTTCTTCGTGTACGGGTTAGGGTTCTTTGTATTTCATGGTATTGCACTTTAGTTCTTCGTTGTTGGTTTTCATCTTCTTTGTTTTATTACGTCATCTGTGTTCCAGTACACGGAGTAGGTGCCCTCGTTCTGATACCCCTCAGTGCGAGGCTAACCTAGCAAAAACTTAGCTTTGAATCCAAGATGGCCACCGGTGCCAAAATATTGAATTCAACTGTGTGATAGAAAATGCGGTGGCCATGAAGAAAGTAAACTTTTACAACAGGCGACTAAACAATACACCGTATAAATGCATAATCAATCATAAACTCTCAGCAAGATCCCTCGAAATTAATGTTTAATTTTTCGAGCCAACCAGGCGCCTGGCTTGTCACGTCACCTCGCTCTCTTGTCGATGTCGTATTTTTGTACCAGTCTCAACGCATGTGAGAAATGGGACATTTCACCCAGGAACTCGTGGATATGCTCCGTGCTCGCATGCAGCTGTGATAAAATAAAATCGCTCGTGCTCGCCGTAAAAACAAGATACTCGCTTGCTCGCCAATGCTCTGATTTACCATTCGGTAGCCTTAAGACTATATATTGCAGAGATCGATGAATAATAGCAAGTTCTTTCGTTTTCATTTGCCACGAGCCATTTATTGTTCAATCACAAGGCGTATTATCAATTCAAGACATACCAGGTTTTTGTGTATCTTTGTGTATACGTGTTATTTATTTCAAGAGTGGAATGGATGGAATGTTGCATGGTGTGAGGCAAAACGCTGTCAAACGTTGACAGACAACTGAACCAATATATTGTTGAAAATTCAAAAACAAAGAAAGAAAATTTGGCGCTAACACGAAAGCGAAAGAACCTAAAGTACGAAAATAAAGTGGCTATTCCTGATTGGCTAACAGTGTAGACGTGTCTCGCTTCTCGATACAACTATTTTAGAAGACTGGCCAAACACTACAACATGTGTTGGTCGAAAAGAATGTTGTCCAAAAGCAAACTTGATCCAACGTTTGATCAAGCAAACAATGTTGGGCAAACATTATCTAGCATAGGGTGACAAACGATCGAACAATGTTGGGCAAACATCATCCAGCATAGGGTGACAAACGATCGAACAATGTTGGGCAAACATCATCCAGCATAGGGTGACAAACGATCGAACAATGTTGGGCAAACATCATCCAGCATAGGGTGACAAACGATCGTACAATGTTGGGCAAACATCATCCAGCATAGGGTGACAAACGATCGAACAATGTTGGGCAAACATCATCCAGCATAGGGTGACAAACGATCGAACAATGTTGGGCAAACATCATCCAGCATAGGGTGACAAACGATCGAACAATGTTGGGCAAACATCATCCAGCATAGGGTGACAAACGATCGAACAATGTTGGGCAAACATCATCCAGCATAGGGTGACAAACGATCGAACAATGTTGGGCAAACATCATCCAGCATTGGGTGACAAACGATACGATCGACCAATGTTGGGCAAACATCATCCAGCATAGGGTGACAAACGATCGTACAATGTTGGGCAAACATCATCCAGCATAGGGTAACAAACGATCGTACAATGTTGGGCAAACATCATCCAGCATAGGGTGACAAACGATCGAACAATGTTGGGCAAACATCATCCAGCATAGGGTGACAAACGATCGAACAATGTTGGGCAAACATCATCCAGCATTGGGTGACAAACGATACGATCGACCAATGTTGGGCAAACATCATCCAGCATTGGGTGACAAACGATACGATCGACCAATGTTGGGCAAACATCATCTAGCATAGGATGACAAACGATCGAACAATGTTGGGCAAACATCTAGCATATAGGGTGACAAACGACCGTCGAAAAATTTAATTGGATCGAGCAAAGTTGGATCATGTAATCCAATAAATTTTAATAGTTTGGCCGTAGAGTTATGCCGTCATATTCTAAAGCGCGTAAAGTCGTTCCAAGATATTCTTGTATCACACTCTACAACACCATGGTCCTGTCCTTATTCGATTACTGCTCATCCGTATGGGATATCTGTGAGCAGGTAATAAAGATTACTTGGATATAATACAGAAACGGGCAGTAGGAATAATTGAAGGACGTAAATGAAGTCCTTATTCTGACCTACATCCACCTTCAGTTGGCATATTATACTAACAATCTCGTAGAGACTATCAAAAATGCCTATTAGTCTATACATGTCTAAATGGCTTAGCGCCTGGCTATCTAGTGATGTTAAATATTCCCGCAACTTTCACAAATACAACATTAGAAACAAGGACCTACCAGTCTACTCCTCAAAAACCAACACGCTAAATTCCAATTCGATCTGTGGTTTAGCCGGATCTTGACTTTGATCAGCCCTATTGTTGTTTCAAGTCCCGTTAAAAAATCAGAGTTTGCCCTTAGCGAAAACCTCGAAAGATCAGTGATCCTTCAGATTTAATGCTTTCAAAACCTGGAACATACTACCTATCACGTAGAACAATGTATGGATCCCAGAAAATAGAAACTGGGAACTAAATATATAATTGTTATAAAGGTAGTTAGGACAACCCTACCCTCTTTGAATGTATACTGATTTGCACACGGTATCCTATGTAATTTCAATAAATGGCTATTAGTATTTGTATTATAATTGTTACTGTTATGATTGTTTTGCTATTCAATGTTTCACTATTACATTATTTATATGATTTTGTTATGCAGAGTTCCATTTAAACCAGCTTCGCTGAATTGGACATCACTGTTTAAATATTGTTAATAAATAATAAATATTCCTCTTCGTCCCAATCATACCTTTGTGTCAGTACTTGCCACATATTAACTTTGACTACATTATTTTTCACATTGCTCTCATTGGTCGCCACGATGACCTAACGCAATGCAGGGATGGAAGGGGATATATTCTACAATAAATAACTTCAATTCAGTAGTCTTGCCGACAATCTCCATCACTAAAGGAAATGGCATATTTATACAATGAGGCAGAGGGAGACAGTAAAGGTGACGTTAGCATAGGGCCCCTAAGGGCAACCCGCGAATGGTCGGTGAGCTATTTTCTGTTGTGTTATTGTGGACGTTGTTGGCAGAGCCAATATTTGTGTAGTGAGTGACGAGAAGTTTCGCTGAATGCTAAGCTCTTTCTATATTTAAAATAATGTTGCAGTGGTTGACTCGAAAGCTTTCGCTACTTTGACCACTGCGCACATCTTTATTATTTATTTAATCTTTTATTCTAATGTATCTTTTTTTTACAATTGCTTATCTTTGTATATGAAATGATTGTATTGTAAATAGTGCGAAATAAAATGAAACTGAAACTGAAACTGAATATAAATTGCTATCTCTCCGTGCAAACGTTTAAAAGCTAATAGACATTTCCTGACTTTAACTTCCTAATATAAGGAGTAGTATAGTCGGGATTAAAATGATACCACTTTTTCTTGCACAAGAAAACTCAAAAAGTTGTCTACTTATGGACGCCTTGTTTTCTTGCACAAGGGGCGTCATAAAGTGAATTCAGAAATCCACTTCATGACGCCCCTTGTGCAAGAAAAAAGGCGTCCATAAGTAGACAACTTTTTGAGTTTTCTTGCACAACAAAAAGTAGTATCATTTTAATCCCGACTATACTACTAGGGGTAACTAAGGGTCATTCAAAGTGTCACCAGACATTCTTGTACATAAAATCCAACTTCAAACTTGAGTATCTGTTAGAGACATGATTATTATACTGTATATCGATCTCTTCCACTATGGATTATATATCGTGCCTCCCTCTAGAAATCTTGACTATGATCGTAGAGCATGCAGGTCCTACGTCATTCTCAAGCATTGCAAGGGTATCGAAACGCCTAAACGGTGCTGCATCTCTCGCGCGCTACAAAGACGTAGACCGAGAGTTCCGTATACAAGTACTATGTTTTGGTTTGAAGTCTACTAACGACGACAACGCTCGAGACGAATTGGCTAGGACTTTCGGTATTTCCGCAAGCCACATCGACGACAGCCTTCCTCTCATCTACGCCAGCGATCATGGCAACCTTAATATTGTTAAGTGGCTCACCAAGCACTTTCGTTTCAATAAAATGGATAGGTACACCAATAATACTCTAGACGCTGCCTTAAGGTATGGTCATCTTGATCTCGCTAAGTGGCTCACTAAGCACTTCCAGTTCACCAAAGAGAGCAATGCCGTCATGTTTGCTATGATAGAGGCCATTACGAATGGTCAGCTTAATATCATCAAGTGGCTCATTCAACATTTTCAGATAACCGTAGAGTGTGAATACATTCATTATGCTCTACTATGCGCCTGTAGAAGTTATTATCTTGATACCTCTGGATGGTTCATTAATTGGTTCATTAAGAACTCCCATCTCACCATAGAGGCTGAAAATGCCCTACTAGACTACTATGTGAATGTTTATGAGGCCAGGTATGGACCGATTGAATCCAACTGCACCTAAGAATCTAAAACTTGAAGTATATGTTAAAGGAATGATTATTATACTGTATATTACCACTAAATGGTATTAGTATATATTCTTTATTCCACAATACTAGCTTACGTTGTTATCTTAGTACGCATTAACACCATACAGATCGAACATGTCGAAGAAGAACTCAAATGTAGACGCCACAATGATTGAGGTAGTAACTTGTGATTGGTTGCTGAGAGGGAAGGACACGAAATGCCAAAAGAGGATTTCGAAGACAACGAAGTTCTGTTGCCAGCACAACTACCAAATCTCAAAAGGTTGTGCCCCACTCATACCATGCTCGAAGTGCGGTAAAGGATGTCGTACTAGTTACGGGCTTTGCTCAGGATGCGACCGTCTCTCCATCAAGATGAAGGGTCCCGGTGTCTATGTAAAACGCGCTAAGAAGTCCAGCAAGATGCTAGAGGAGCTAAGAAAGGAGGAACTTGCAGAGCCAAACGTGGTGGAACCGGAGGAAGAGCAGAATGCTGCCGATGTGAGACACGCTATGGAGTTCGACGAGATGCTAGAGGAAGACCTCAGGAATGAGTTGATTAGGACTGCCAACAAGCCGGGGCCCGTCTACGACTCGTATCCAAGAAAGGCTAAAGCAGAGGAAGAATTGCCCGCGGAACTAGAGGAAGGTCTCGGAGAGTCTCTCACCCATGCACTCAACAAGGTGTTGGCTGCCTTGAGGAGTGAGAAGGACGATTAGGAATAGCCACGAAAAAAAAAAAAAAAGAAGAATGAAGAAGGTCGTTGCGTGGCCCTCTTCATTCCTTTTTTTCTCTTTTTTTTTCTATTAAACATATAAACATTTATAGTTGTATCATGGACGAGCTAGTCAGATTGTTTGGTCCTGGAATTTGTAGAAGCCTGAATATCAAACCACAAGTGAAACATATTAAAGACCCTGTGTCCGAGCCCATGGTGCTTTGCGCGCGCAAATCATTTTCGTAGGCTTCGAAAATCAGAAAGATCGTTGTTGTTGTTGTGACTCCCGAATCTTTCGAAATCCATCCCTAGTTTGGGCCATCGTGTAATTATTCATAGGTATCTATGTTTAACTAACTTTCTTTTATCTTAACTTTTGGATATATACTTTTTAAAATGAAACTTTAGTTCTAATATTTCTTCGAATCCCGGTCTAGAGTGGCGAGTAGAGGAATAATTACTATTATGTTACTTAGTTTATTATTATTATTCTAATTTATATATTATTTAAACTCCCAGTATTAGTGAAAACTATCCCAGGGAGTATAACCATCTAAGTATCTAAGTAAAGGACCGAGACAGCGAGGTGAAGTGACTCGGCAAATAATCCTTCAGCAGTCCACATTTTACTTTCTCTAGGTCTACAAGAGAACACTAGTGGTTCAAAAGGACTACTACGTGAGTTTACCGGGGATTTGCTGCACTAAGGGACCAACAGACTTCGTTGGAAATACAAAGCACAAAGCAACCACTTCTGGCATCAAGAACATTCGTAATTATAATTTCGCACGGCTAAGCTCCACTGAGGTGTTACGACTTATCTGTATCTGTATATGTTTTGTATTTTTATTAGCAGAGAAAGCAATGTCCTTAACCTTTTTTTCATCCTCCAGTACGTCCAGAAAGTCTTGCTACCAAAACTACGATCGCGGGTCAAACTCCAATCTGTCGAGTTCAGCTGTTACTTCGCTGTGAGTTAATTTGACTGGAGTGCGAGTACGCATTTCATTTTGCACTCAAAATATATCATTCACAAGGAAAGTAGAGATCTTCAAATACAGCTAAGCAATACTGGAGACATAAAAACAAGATAACAAGAGTATGTATTTGCTTGTAGAGTTGTGAAAAGTCGCACTCGTAAATCGAATTAGAATCTAAAGACAGAACAACTGGCTTCCTGCCGAGTACTGTTAAAATCATATTCGAAGCATCCGGGGGAAATTTGTGGGCTCGATTGGGTTTTTAATCCGGTGAAATTATGAAATTCGTTATCCAAAGTGTATGTGTACTTCTTTTCATGAAACTTATAAACAATCGAGAGAATTTTAGTTCGCCTAAAAGCTGGCCTTTAATTTATGCAGCCGTTGATAAACAAACTAATCATAACATTGGCGCAAAGCACCATGGGCTCGGACACAGGGTCTTTAACACCAGTGAAACATGTTCTGATTGTCTCTGCCCCTTGGAAATACGAGGAACGGAATTCGTATGTCCCACCTGTGGTCTTGTTTCCGAGGTTGAACCATGTGAAGAAACGAAGGTCGATATTATTACTACTCGACTGCGTATAGTAGGTCCGGATGGATTTCAGTATCAAAGTGATCTAGACCGAGCAAAACCAAAGCAAAGCGATAACACGGAACTGCAACGACGAACGCTCCTACAAGAACTACAATCATACAACACTATTTACAAACAAAGTTGTGACCTATCGTTCCCCACGAACACTTTAGGAATCGTAGCCGACGCATTTATCCAAGTAATGAAAGTTCATCCCAAGCGTAGCGATGCTAAGAGACATATTCTAGCTGCTCTACTCTACCATGCATGCATACGATGTGGATTCGTCCGATCTAAAGGTGAGGTTGCTCGCTTCATGCAACTAAGCAACAAAGGCATCCATAGAGGAGAGGTCTTTATACGTTCTCTGTGTGACGACGATGAGATCAATGTAGACTTGAATGCCGAGCGCATAGTTCCTCACATTGCAACGACTTTCCTACAGCTCGATCCTCAAGGAGTACTTATAGACGCTCAACAAATAGTCCACGAGGTTGTTACTATGGCAATAGAAAACAATGTAGGCAGATCGGTAATTAAGACGAAAGTTGTTGGAGCAAGTTACGAGGTGCTACGTCGTTTAGGCTCGTCTATGTCTCTTAACGAGGTCGTCAAACGTTGTGACGTATTTGGAAATTCAGTCAAGCGTTTTGTCAAGAAGTTGTCTTCTTACCATTCCCACTTCGAACCAATCTACACTAGACATGGGCTAACTAGCAGTAGGACTTAGTGAAGTGGAAGTGAGAGCCATGTTCATTTCTTTCATAGGAAACGTTGATTCTTACATTCCAAGTTTTTCTCGCATTTCCTTTTGCACTTCTTGCTTGAGTTCGGCTCGAATGCTTTTTTCACCTATGGAAGCCTTGCGACGAATTTCAGATCTCATGATCTCATACTTATTCGCTTCGTTCAGGATGAGACTGTATTCAGAGTCAGATATGTTTTCATCACGTAGTGCCTTCGATACTAGATCGCGAATCGTATTGATTTTTGCCTTTGCCAACATAGTTGTCTTTTCATGCTTAGAAACCTTCATTCCTAACTTCTTAGCTCCAAGGGTCGTAGATGCTGAAATTAATCCACATAGCCCACCAATAACTCCAAGTGGTAGACCAATCACTATTCCAACCCCAGTCAACGCTGCGCCCAATCCAGATCCAGATAAGATCACAGATAGACCTCCAGTTACCACTGCGATGCCATGAACTATTCCTTGAGAACGTGCATATTTCTTGCGCACACCTTCGTAGTGCCTTTCTTGAACTTCGATGTCCGAAAGCGTGTCTCGGATCGTTTGCAGTCTAAAGTTCTTTCCAGTGTCACTAGCAATCTGTGGATAGATACTTGGTGCTGATGGAAACGGTTGAATCGAATCGCCTTCCATTGTACGTTATACGTATAGCTTACTCAAGCTTCAACACGTATCGTATAGGTCGACCACGGAAGTCTACCACGTTGCCTTTCTCATCACGAATCGTAAGGCGAAGGCTGCTTTGCATTGTCCCTGGAGCTCGGACAGGTAGTGGGGGCGTTGTAGAATACGTATTTACGTCAAACCAGCTGCCTCGTACTTTAAAGCTAGCCAGTACATTCGATCGCTTTCCCTCTAGTAGTGAGAAATTGGAATCTACCACATCGCAGTATACATACATTGTGTTGATATCTTTGATCACCAGATCGTAGTGTCCAATTTTTAGCGATACGTTTCCCTCCACATCTTCATTTCCTTCGATACCCAATAGTTCGCAGAGATTCTTACTGAGCTTGATTGTTTTCTGAACCTTTAGGATCCAATCCCTCTTACTACCTCTATTTATAAAGCTTACGACTTTATTCGACATAGCTTCATTGAAGAAGGGCTTGAGTGTACGTATATTATGAGACCCCGGATAGATTTTGTATGGGAACCCTAAGCCTCCGGTATCCCACTTGAACGTAGCCTCCGTTTCTAGGTTCCACCAGCTATTCTCGAAAGTGACCTCGACTAGTGAAATGTTCCGTATAAGAATAGGGTCGTCGAAGTAGACAGTATGGTCAGCCAAGGTTGTGGTGACATTAAGGATCGTCATTATATGTTGAAGGTATGACTATATATACGTATAGCTTCAACATGAGGAGACATGTAGGTATTTTCAGCTACCATCCGAGCACTAGAGAGAGCGAGAGAGACGATGAGAGACCAATACCGAATAGTAATTTACGGTCAAAGGCTGAGATTCAAGCTAGGAGAGAAGCTGAGGAAAACGATAAGGTCGCAACCTTGAATGCCAATCTGTTGGTGAAGTTCAAGAAAAGATATCCACATGCAGATCTTCACAAGTTCTATACCTCTACGGAAGTGAATGGTCCAGGCAAATATTCGACGAGTATTTGGTTTCGAGATGGAGATTCTAGCTATGTCGTTTACGGCAATGATGTCTCAAAGTTACCTGCAGTCACTCAAAGACGCATCGATAATGCGTTGTGGGATGTGCATAAGGGTTTCCCATCTACGTTGACCCTAGACAGGAGTGCGAAATATCCTATTACAGCAGTTCCTTCTACTGAACTGGCACAAGATATTGATCTCACTAATCTATGGATATATGCCACCCCAAAGAATAAGTTCGAAGCAGGCGTTCGAAACATATTCAAGGAGACCGTCGTAAAGCATATGACAGCAAATGAGTCCTACCATTGGTTACATGGTCCGGATTTCAAATATTGGCCTCAACAATTGAATTTCGCAACGTGGTGTGCGACTTCTGGATGTGGAGTGTCATTGTTTGATCCTATTTTCAAAACGCATCCACCAGTCGTTCAGGGGTTCCTACGATTTCACGTTTATTTCACAATACGAAGAATTCTGCATGAACTTGGTGGTGCTAATGGAGTTCCTTTACCTGGTAACTCTCATTTCAAGCAAAGGGATAACCTCTATAACAAAGCAGCTCTTGAGAAATTGTGCATTGAATTCGATATATCTCGAACACCAGACTTCCGATGGCACGGAGGTAGGAATAATGGATTAGGAGATGTATTCCTGTTATACCAGGGATCAACTGGCTACGTAAACGGATATGTAACTGCCCATGGTCGAAGTTACGACAAAGCAACCACATGGCCCGCGGACTCTACTTTATTTAAAGACCAAGGAGGTAAGGAGGACACTCTGATAGCTTTTATTAGGAACGATGAACATGAAGGAAAGCAATACAATTGGTTTACACCACCAATCGGAAAGGGTTTGACAGATGCTGGATTAGGTAGATTGGATAGATCTGTCGAGGCTTTTGGACATTGCATACTTGGTGCTCAAGCCGACTTGAATGAATCCATCATAGCTAGAAATAACCATAACGTCAAAGAAAAGTTTAAGAGCTTAGTCGAAGATGCTATTCTCGAAAACGACTTAGTGGTGAGCTACAAAAACTATCGTACCGCTATAACGTCAACGCATAAGAGGCTCGATCTAGCAATAGCTGTAGACGTGCGATTATTGCCAAGCAATCTAGCGTACTATCTTAGTGAGAAAGATGGCTATAAGAATCCAATCCCGAAAGCTACGAAAGATATGGTGCTAGGCACTAACGACATCAATGCAGAAGGCAAAGGACACCCACCTCTTCCTACGAAAGGATCATCAGATAAGAAATTGGGGCAGCCTCTCAAGACGCACGAGAAACAAGTTCCTCTCGAGACGCACAAGAAACAAGATCCTGCCCCACAACATGAGATTAATCTCGCAGTGACATCCATTGCCACAGCTGGAATTGCATGGATGTTGTTTCGTTAACGTCGTTTGTATTGCTCTATAGTGATCACCACTATTGCTACGATGAATAACCAAACGTTCTGTGCTAGTACTCCCAGAGCTTTACCAGCCATAGTAAATATGAAACTCGCAATCGATCCAATCATTCCAGGTAGGATCTGTCCAAGTTTCTTTCCCATTTCTTTCAACAACCCCCCAGTCGTTTGCAATCCCTTCTTTACTGCATCTGCTGCTTTATCAATACCAGTCTTTATTGGTTTCGGTATGGATTTCGACAACAGGGAAACTATCGTACTAACAATAGCGCCAATAGAAGTTACCACTGCAAGAACGGTCATTCCATGCTTTCTGAAAATGTATTTGATCCTTTCACGTAGCGACATACGTTCTAGTAGGGTTTCTTCTTGACGTTCGAGTAATTCTATTTCGTTATGGATGTGTATTTTCTCTTCCTTAGCCGCTTCCTTCTGGTCCTCAGTTGACGTTGAGTCTAGAAGTATGCTATCTTCTACTTTGAGATGTTCGGCGGCCTTTTCTTGACCTTGGAGGACTTGTTCTGCTCTTTCTGCATCCGTAGGACCTAGGGCAAATTTGAGATCTTTACCCATACTTTGATATCTTTCACCCTTCACTGTGGTCAAAGGTATGGGCTTCTCTTTACTTCCAAGTACGTGAAGATAGATCCTACCTAGTTCCTTATTGGCATCCCATATTCCAGTTATCTCAAGGACTCCTCCACGAGTCCCTACATCCGCATAGTGTTCCCATACAGTATCAAATAGCATTTGTTTCAGTTCATCCGATGTGCCTGCTTTGAAGACTACGCGGCGATCGCTAAATTTCGGATGTTTGATTCTATCCTCATCCTCCGCAATGAGTTCGTCGAAGTAATCGTTATCTTCTTTAGAAAACGAGGTTTCCCGATTCTTTGGTCGAGCACCTTCCTTGGAGAAGTCGCGTCTAGTTTTCAGGTTGAGTGATTCACTCGGATCCACATTCGTAGAGTCTGACGCCAATTTCCGTGCTTCTTCATTGACAGTATCATCGTTGTCGTAGTCTCTTCCTCTTTCAGCTTCATCAGTTCTTTCATCGGACCTACCCTCAGAGGCCATGTTAAACATATCTACATATATAGTTATATTCAACATGATCTCATCAAAGTTGGATCCCACACAAGTACGAAGAGAGCCTCATGCACTCAAGGCTCCGAGAGACTTGTATAGGAAAACTTTCACTCGATCGTCTGCCAATCCAGGTGAGACTCTATACGTAGAAGTCCCAAAGCTAGCAGAAGATGTAGTACTAGTACCTGGTAGCTTAGCGCTATTGGGCGACATCGTACTATCTGGTGGACAGGCGAATAACAGAGTCGTTTCGAACGTTGGACGCTGTTTGGTCATGCGTAGAATCTGTAGGATGGGAGCTGAAACAGTAGAAGACCTTGTCAGGCCAGACCTCCTACAAACATACTCCGATGTATACCTATCTACGCAGGAGAGAGAGTCTAGAATACAACAAGGTATTCAATCAGAGAACTTGAATAAGCTACGATCGAAAGCTGGTGACGCAAGTACTTCGTCTGCTGCAGACAACGCGCTCCTAGCTGCATGTGGTTCCAAGTATAGGATTCCATTAGATGTTGACATTCTGACACAACAGGGAGTTCTATATCCACATGCCTTAGAAAATATAATTACATTCGAGTTGACTCTAGCGTCTGCCAACGAGGTAGTAATTGGATCGGATACGACGAAGATAGGTACGTACCAACTTACCAACATCCAACTAGAATACGAAGCAATCAGGAACGAAACGCTGGCTAGTAATGCACTTCACAAATATGAAATAGGTACTGCATTCCTATACAACTACGCTGTTCACTTCAAGACAGTAGATATCGCTAAAACGTCCGATACTTTGATATCTCAAAACGTTAATGTTCCACGACGATCCTTTGCTGGACTACTTCTACTATTCATAGATCCACCTACCATTGGCACGCGAGATAGTGAAGCATTCTCAAATCCCGATATCTTGAAGGTAGAAGTAGATGTCAATGGGATTCCCAACAGACTCTTTCCAAGCGGCATGCTTCCTCTAGATTTCTGGGAGGCTGCAAGAAGCTGGTTTGGTACACCCAATACTTCTATGACTCCAAAGAAGTTCTTTGAAAATAGATTCTCTATCCTAATCGATTGTCGCACAGCAAAAGATTCCACCGTTCATGGTGATGGCTTGGCACAAACCGGCAGTGGAAAGGACATCGACATTCGCATACATAGAACTGCAAAGGGAAGTGGAAATGTGAAAATGCACATCTATGTCCTTGCGGATGCTCAGGTCACGATATTGAACAGATCTCTGCAGAGTATATTATACTGATGGATTCTCTCGTAGAGCACGTGCCGTTCAACGCACTCATAGTCGGTCCGACGAATTGTGGGAAGACTGCGTTTCTCATAGAACAACTTCGTGGATCATTTCGTGGTAAGTTCGATTACATAGTACTGATTTGTCCTACGTATGCCCACAACAAAACTTATCGTGGATTCGCAAATCGAGATCCTCATTTCTTCGTCATATCGCCACCACAAGATGCCATCGATGCTACTTTGAGTATTTGCGCAACATTTTGGTCAGGTACCAATACTCTATTGATTCTCGATGATTGTGCCGCATCGAAGGACGTCAAGAAACGAACTGAAAAGCTAGTGGACTTAGCCTTTTCTGCACGACACATAGGGCTTTCCATTTGGGTGCTTTCCCAACAACTAACGAGCATATGTAAACCCTTCCGTGAGAACGTAGCTATAGTAGTAGCGTTTCATACAGCATCGGTCGTAGATGGCAAAAAGATATTTGAGGATTATGGAGGCTCGCAAGAATGCAAAGAGTTACGATTGATACTCGGATCCCATAAGTTCGCTCGCATGTGCTTCTGTCTACGCCATCCTTTCGAGGTAGTGTTAGAGCTCCCAGCATCTATAACATATTATGACTGATAAGGAAATACTCGAGATATTCGGTGAGGACGTAACAGGCCCACCACCAACCGATCTAGACGTTACGTCAGACAATCGCGAATCACTTTCGATCTTAGCCGCAACAGGCGTAACGAAAGAATACTTAGGTAAGAACCTTTCCCTAGGAGATGTCTCTAGACTTCCTGAAAAAGAAGTAGACAAGTTGTATAGGAGGTATCAGGCCGTCCTAGCTCAGCAAGTAACGAAAGGCTTAGTCGACGGTGTGACGCGTCTAGCTACCCGCCTAGTTGCCTACCTAGTACCAATAGATTCTCAAGAAGCCCTGATCAAGGACCTACAAGAAGACCCTCTAGTCCGCAACGAAATCAGTGCTGCTACTGGTCTACTATCGCTCAAAGCAGGTCGCCTTGTAGCTCTAGCTAGCGTCCTATTCCACATATCTGGTCACGTAGTCATTCCTGGAACAACTGTTGAACCTCCACATATACCTACTATATCGAATCAAGATGGAAGGACAGACGGATCAGATAACTGCGAATCCTCCAACGACTGTACCAACTAAGAAAGGAAAAAATCCAAAGCGTGTTGCAGCAGGAAAATTAGCTTGGGAGAAGGTCACTGCCCGTGCAAAAGAAGCTCAAAAGAGGGAGATAGAACGTGAAAACGAACCGTCCAAAGAAACTGACGTAGAGAAAGGTCGGTTCGAAAACCTGACTATTCTCGCAGTCATCGGTACTGGCGCTACGTTGTTTGGCACGTACTTTGCGTACAAGAAGTATGTAGATGGCAATAAGCGTGTTGCCTCCATTAGCACGATACAACCTGCAGCTCCGGCAAAGCCAACGGCACTAGACATGGAGTAACACTTAAAGACTCGAGACCATAGTAGTATATATCTAGATGGAGAAGGAATTGACGAAGACGGCAACCGATGCAGTCAAAATCGTTGGACTCGCTGCTGGTATTGGGTGGATCGTAAAAAAGACTACCAAGGAATCTATGCTTAGCGATCCTTCTTCTTCCATAGTGAATTACGCAAAGTGGACTGCCGTGATAGTTGGTAGCTTATACGCAAAGGAATATCTTGAGAAACAACTTGAGAAAGAAAAAGGAAAGACCAAACCGTAATGGCTGCAGCAATTGGAATGGCCATTTTCGGGGCTATATTGAATGCAACGGCATTTACTGGTGGTGGCATACTAGCTAGAATGCTTGGAAAGGCTGGTGATGTAGATGCAGAACGAGAGAGACACGATAGGGCCACCGAAAAACTAGAACGTGAAATGAAAGCGTATAGAATCAAACGTCAAAGCTTATATGACTATGCACAAGAGCAGGAAGGTCTTGAACGCAAAGCACACAACGATCAAAGAGATACCAACGAAGCCTTAGTGCGATCCGATAAGTTACGTAAAGAGCTAAAACGGCTCAAAGAGATGAAAGAACCCCGCTTATCTGACTACTACAAACCCTCAAACAATCAGAAGACTGGCGAGTTGCTCTACGTTGGTGGTGGAATGCTAGGCGTTGGATACGCTATTAGTAAATGGATATAGATACTACTACTAAGCTACTACTAAGCTACTACTAAGCTACTACTAAGCTACCCCTAAGCTACCCCTAAGCTACTACTTAGCTACCCCTAAGCTACTACTAAGCTACCCCTAAGCTACCCCTAAGCTACCCCTAAGCTACTACTAAGCTACTACTAAGCTACTACTAAGATACCCCTAAGCTACTACTAGCTACTACTAAGCTACCCCTAAGCTACTACTAGCTACTACTAAGCTACTACTGAGCTACTACTAGGTTACTACTAAGCTACTACTAGGTTACTACTAAAAAAAAAAAAAAAAAAAAAAGGAAGAATGAAGAGGGTCACGCAACGACTTTCTTTATTCTTCCTTTTTTTTTTTATCTGTTGAAGGTTGGGACGTATAGATGTATGATGGATTCTAAACTTGCGAATATCTTCTATGGTCCTATGGGCTATTGGAAAGGTCACTCTGCAATTGGTAAGCTATCGGTAGCAGCGAAAGCATCAGAAGACGTGGCTAGGAGTTGGTTGGAAAAGCAATCTATGTGGCAAATATATCTACCACCACCAAAACACATTCCACGACCGCATTGGACTGTATCGAAACCAAATGAAGTCCACCAAGCTGATTTGATATTTCTACCACACGATCGTCCTGGGCGTGGAAGGAAACTATATAAGTATGCATTAGTGGTAATCGACGTAGCTTCTCGATACAAAGAAGCCGAACCTTTGGCATCTAAAGATAGTGGTGAAGTTTCTGCGGCATTCGAACGAATCTATAAACGTAGTCCACTCGAATGGCCAAAGACGTTGCAAGTAGATCCTGGTAGAGAATTCATGGGGCGTATGTCTGAAACTCTAGAACTACATGGTACGAAAGTTCAACGAGGTGAGGCTGGTAATCATAGAGCGCAAAGTTTTGTTGAAAGAGCAAATAGGACTCTAGCTGAGAGATTGTTTGGATATCAATATGCACAAGAGATGGTGCTTACTTCGGAAGGCTCAGATGAGCGTAGTAGAGAATGGGTAGTTCGTTTACCAATGGTTATCAAAGCCATGAACAGTGAGGTGACTCGGTTGACTGGTAAAGAGCCTTCGAATTCTGTAGTGGCGCAACAAGTAGATCTGAAGACTCCTACGTATTCGCGAACCGTTGGATTGAGAGAAGAGCGTCTACCATTCGACGTTCTAGTTCGATATCTTTACGCACCAGGAGAATTGGAAGGAGGTGAAAAACGTAGAGCTACTGATCCTGTGTGGAGTTTGCAGATATACACCATTTCGCGAAGCGTAGTATCTTCGGGACAGCCTGTGCTTTACTACCTTGTGAAGCGAGAAGGGGAGAAGGATGCACCCAAACGTGGATTCGTTCGTGAAGAGCTACAAGTTGTTCCTAGGGATACGGAACTACCACCAAAAGGAATTCTGTTTGTACCTAGACGCTAAACAGCGTACTCTATTGGCTCGGTGTGGATTCCATCGGGAAGAACACGTCTTTTGTCGTAGTAAGCCGATAGCCCAAGCTTCCATTGGTCGTAGGTTACCACACCTTCTGGCAATAGTCGGAAGCCTCGGTTTTCCGCCATGTCGATACTACCCTGGAGGGTTGCTTTGAATCGATCCCACGAAATGTCGTTGTGACGCCTAGACATACCTTTAGCGGAATACTTCTTGCTACCACCCGTATCGACGTAGTAGGCTTTCGAGCATAGGGCAATGGCGCGCTGTCCTTCGAATTCGAGTTTGAAGAGTCCTGGGGTACGACTGCTCCACTTGTCCCAAGCTAACCATTCCTTCCTATTGGCTTCGAAATCCTCTCGAAGTTCCGGTCTTACAACCTCATCGAGGCTATTTCCCGAGATGGCAATGTACGCACTGTCCGTGTCCATCTGGATGTATTCGAAATCATCTCGGTCGATGTACTTATCGAGGAAGTCATAGTAGAACTCGAGCATACGCAGCTTTGCGAGCTGGTACACAGCGATACCTACTTGGAAAGGGCGTTTGATTCGGATCTGATCCTTTCGGCTCTCGAGTTCATATGCATCACCAATCTCTTCCAGGTCTTCGAACCAAACACTTCGCAATGCTTTGTCCACAACCTTCTCATCTTTTGTATAGGTGACCTTCGTTTGGCGTCCCAAGTCTTCGAGCAACTTTCCATAGGCGCTGTTTCCTAGTAGCTTGAACACATCTGCCAGCAAAGCCTCGCCTTTATCTTCATCTCCCATACGACGTGCCTCAGTGACTTGGTCCACGAACCATCCGAAGATTTCTTTGGGTTCGTAGTCTATCGTGCGGTAGACAGCAGTGATCACTGCGCCATGATCTACATACCAAAGTAGAAGAGGAGCATAGAGTAGCAACTTCTTTCCAGAGAGACTCCCAACTAGCTTCTTTTCCTCGCTGAGCTTTCTACCTGTCTTTGTGAGGTAGGCCAACATTTCTGGAGGGATTGCTTCTTTGGGGATTTTCTTGTTGTAGAAGAAGGGGGGCATCTCCTCAAATTCCTTCCACAATTTCTTTGGTATCTCGATGTCTACTTCTGCATATCCAAACCACGTTCCACTAAGTAGACATTCAACGAATCCTTCAGTGGCTGGACCTGGATCGTCATAGTGCACAACCTTTTCTTTTCCACAAGGCATTTCGAATTCCATGGTAGAAAGATATAGGGCGTTGGCATCGTATCCAAGAATCTTACGACAAGTCTTAGTTCCTCCCTGATGACTACGAATCTTAGTCACTCCTGATTCGTGGAGTCTGGTGAACACTATGCTTGGACCTCCCACGACAGCGTCTTTCAGCATGCGGTAGGCTTCCTTACTTGGAGCGTACAGCTCAGCTCCCCTTTCTACACTACCTCGAAGCAGGAACTGTAGTGAGACTCCTGGAATGGACACTGCATCTTTCAGCATGTCTACTCCTTTCTCGTGATAGAAATCTCGCATCTTTTCGAGTGCCTCTAAGAATGGAACTACATCTAGGTTGTTGTAGTATCGTAGCCAGTCTGCAAAGGTTTCCATTCCTTTGTCGAGAAAGGTGCACTCACAGTCTTCGAACTCTGACATAGATAGTAGATGTTCTCTTTTCAACTTCGAACCCCACTCTGGATAGTCTGGTAATCCAATGTGATCCAACTTGTCTGGAGAATCGAACCACTCATATGGGAAGAAACTCTTTTGCAACTCACAGCCATAGGCAGCGACCCAACGTTCATAAGAAGTTCCAGGTCCAAGGTAGTTGATCACATCAAGGAAACGGAAATCTGGGGTCAATAGGAACATAGTGGAATTGGCTTTCTTTGCTACCAGGATCTTTGAACAGGTGTCGGCAATGATTCCTACGAAGTGCTCCCTGATCAGATTGAGATCGTACCTGCCAGAGTTGAATCCCACTACTGGAACTTGGCGGATCCATTCGTCGATCTTCGCTTGTTGTTTCTTTGGTAGGGTGTCAAAAGAGAATTCAGGTGTCTTGGGGCAGAACTGTTCTGCAATGACTTCTTGGATCGCTTTCGCTCTTAGCTGGAGTTCTTCGACAAAGGCTTCGATGAGTTCTTTTGGATTGCGTCGACAGATGTGGGTTGACTTTCGATTGTATGTGTCGGCAATTGATACTGATATGGGAACGTGAACGTTTTCGATGGTCAGGTGGTCTGTTGGTTGTCTTCCTTTTGTCGTGTCGAGATAGGCTTCGAAATCGTAAACTATGAAGTGTGGGTAGACAGTTTGTGTTGGTGTGGGGATCGGTTTGTTCTTCTTCTTTGTGGAGCAGCCCCAAGCTTCCACTACTGTATAACCAGCTCCTTGTAGCTTTGCCGTTCTTTCACAGGTCTTGAGATAGAGCCTCCTTTCCCTAGGGAAGCATTTCGGGCAGCCATGGAAATAGCATCCATGAAATTGAAAGATGGTTTTCGAAAGAGGTTCGTAGCTGTCGACCGGTGCTCCTTCGATCCAATGCTCTCCACCATGCCCACAAGCTGCATGATGAATGTGTTGTCCAATCCTTTTGGTTTCGCGTTCCAACCAGCATAAAGCGACCTTGCTGGCTGTGCTCTCTGGCCAGAAGGCTTTTTCGTATGCCGACTGAGGTACTGTGATTACTTTTCCGGGGCAAACAATCTTTGTTTCTCCACGACTACAACGATCTGCATGGCGTTGAAGGTGGCAAGCCTGTGTGAACCGTTGCTTACAATCGTTGCATACGTAGACACTCCCTAGCTTGTTGATGTTCTTGATGTAGAAAGCATGTCCTTCGTATATCCCAATCGTCATCGTATGCTTGTAGTGAGCTGCATGTCGCGTCAGATGCCAAGCTCCATCCTCCGTGGGTTCATACACCCGAATACCGATTCCAAAGCGTAACTCGACTTCCTCCAGCTGGTCTAAGGAAGTTCTGGGAACGTCTTGTGTGAGCGCTGTCAGGCGATAGAAGGCCTGGGCAAGTTTTCGAGCTTTAACGCAACACCTATCTAATCTTGCTCCTTCATGCATGGCAAGGCAGCGCCAAAGACATAGGTTGTCGCCATATCGATCAAGGGCAAACATTCCTTTTTTCTGACGAAGCCATTGGGGCAGTGGACCTGTTCCCAACAGAAGCTGACGATCGATCACAACTTTTACATCTACGTAGATCCAACGAACGAAGGCCCATTGGGTATTTGGTCGATTGATGTTGTCGGGATTCAAACGAGCTGTCTCCTTGCTATTGATCCACTCTTCTGCATCTTCTAGGATGTTCACCCATGGAGAGCCTGGGACAGTCTTGGAGAATAGAATCACGCGTCCGTCATTGACATTGCGAATGCGATAGGTGTAGCTGTATCGTAGGTAAAAGCTGGTGGTTACATTTGCAACTAACTTTTCCATGATCCTAGGGGTCAAATCTCCTGCCACACCTTGGAAGAAGCGCCATCGGATAGTACGGCGGCCTATCTCCATACCCTCGAGCATTCCCTCTCTCTCCTCTAGAATAGCACCTGCCTCTCGAGCTAAACTCCGTGGAAGTGGTTCACTACGTGGTCTCACCATTCTCCCTTCGATATAACTATACGTTAGGATAGCTTTAACAGACACTCCAAATTCAGATTTCTAGGTGTAAGGATGTTGAGGGGCGATATATCTCTCTTCGGTATAACTATGTGTTAGGATAGCTTTAACAGATACTCAAGTTTTGGATTTTATGTGTAAGGATGTTGCGGCGATATAACTATATGTAATCATATCTCTAATAGGATTATCAAGTTGGATTTTATGTACAAGAATGTCTAGTGACACTTTGAATGACCCTTAGTTACCCCTAGTAGTATAGTCGGGATTAAAATGATACAACTTTTTCTTGTGCAAGATAAACTTAAAAAGTTGTCTACTTATGGACGCCTTTTTTCTTGCACAAGGGGCGTCATAAAGTGGATTTCTGAATTCGCTTTATGACGCCCCTTGTGCAAGAAAACAAGGCGTCCATAAGTAGACAACTTTTTGAGTTTTCTTGTGCAAGAAAAAGTGGTATCATTTTAATCCCGACTATACTACTTAAGGGAAGCCAGTGAACTTAGACTGTTGAAAAGTTCAACCGACGATGACAATTTTGGAGCATCCAGGATGACTCTTGCAGCTCTCTTTTGCAGCCTTATACCCTAACTAAGTTTTCCTTACTACAACTTGAGCATACGATACTAGCATAAGAGAATATGGGCTTTATAACAGAGTTATAGTAAATAACTCTTTGTTTAATGGGCAAACAATTGCAAGGTTTTATTCTATTTACAATGCCAATACGTTGAGCAAGCTTCTTGCATATTTTGTCAACGTGGTTCTGAAAACCTAATTCTTGGAAATTTGGTTATAGTGTGTTCCTTCTATTGAAAGTAGAATGGTCTCATTGCTTGGTTCATTTTAGCTGCAAGACGTTGCCCTGTTATTAGTAGGACCTTTGTTTTTCCTTCGTTCAACGGCAGTTTGTTAGCCATCGCCCAGTTTACTACACTGGACATGGAGTTACACAGAGACTCCCTTATCTGTTGCCTATCAGTGTAGACAGCCGAAGTAGACAGAGTCGTATCATCAGCATATAGATCAACGTGTGCTTTATCTACGTATAGTGGTAAGTCATTGATAAAAATGACAAAGAACAAAGGTCCCAAGATCGAACATATGGAATTCCATGGGAAACATTCTGTATTTCTGACTGTATACCAGAAAGTTGAACTCTATTATATAGGGCTAGGAGAAATATGGACTATATAAACGTACAAATTAACATCAATTCCTGATTGCAAAACCATTCTGAGTATTATAAGCCAGAGACAAAATACATAGAGTGCCAAACTTGGCTTAGTGACATAAATGACGATAAAAGGTTAATTAGCAATCACAAATTAGTAATTGAAACTGGGCGTTACTCAAAACCTTATTAAATACACGAAGAAAGAATTTGCCCTATTGTTACGAATTGCGTCGAAGATGAAGAACATTTTTTTATAAAATGTCCAGCATACCGCAATATAAGGAAAAACCAAAGCTCCAAATAAGATAAATCATCTATCTGTCTGTCTTACAAGAGTAACACGCCACAGGGGATGTTTTGTTCTAGTTGGTATTTAGCTTATTCATGAACATAGTAGCCGAAGTACTCGATATCACGTGGTCTGAGAGGTATTCCACTCAGGCAACAACAACAACAACGTTTTATTTCGTATCTCTAAATATTAAATACAAAATGTAATCAAAGAAAGAGGAATGATTCAAAAATTACAGGCTACACTGAATAGTCAAAAGACTAATCTAGCAGGTAGCACTTACAAGGTATATTAAACTGAAAATGGTTTGTAGAATAAGATGAACAAGAAGGCTACAAAATTGAAGATACATGTAGATACATAAACAGTACAGGATACAGTTAATAAAAAAACATTCATGTAAACTTTGCGAATAATTATGAAAGAGTATATAAATAAATAAACATTACATTCAGTATCAGACAAGCACAGGGGACATAGAGAGTACAATATATAAGGTATATTTATACTAATTGGGAACAGTTTTAATATTTGTCTAGCAGACTTTCTTTGATCTTATATTTAAACTGACTTTTTCAGATCTTTGAGCGATATATCAATACAGTAAAGTAAAGTAAATCAGTGAATAATATAATTGTACTAGAATTTTTACAACAACATAATATCTCATTTTTGAGAGTTAATTTCTTAGATATGTAATTAATTTGTTGAAGGATGGTTTTGATAGAAGTTTATAGTCGTCGCGAATGGAATTCCAGGTTTTTGCGCCAGTAAAACGGAGACTAAATTTACCATAGTTTGTTCTAACTTTAGGTAGGCAGTAGGTTTCCCTAGCTGCCAATCTAGTATTGTAATTATGTCGTGTGCCTGTTCGTTCAAAGAAGTTAGAAAAAAACATTAGGTATTGGAGGATGGTTTTGATAGAAGTTTATAGTCGTCGCGAATGGAATTCCAGGTTTTTGCGCCAGTAAAACGGAGACTAAATTTTCCATCGTTTTGTTCTAACTTTAGGTAGGCAGTAGGTTTCCCTTGCTGCCAATCTAGTATTGTGATTATGTCGTGTGCTTGTTCGTTTAAAGAAGTTAGAAAAAACATTACGTAACCTGGATGTAAAACGTCATTCTTGAGATCTTCGTACTGGGCGCTCAGAAACCCAACTGATTTCACGAGGTCGGCGACCGTTGATTTCAATTCACGAACTTGATCAAACCATAGTTAATAGAGTGGAATGGTTAGGAAACTCAGGGACCTTCTTTGTTATAGGTCTTTGTTAGCTTTTTTCGACCACTACCGTGCACAAAACACAATAGAAATTCCAACATGTTAATCAATCAGCCAATATAAACGTGTAAGTTCAGTCGTTCAGTGAACGCTAATGAACTATGATCGTGCACAATCTTTTGTCTTGCCCCCTTCCAACCTCAATCGCAGCGCCTTTGTTAGCCCTTTTGAAGTTTTCCGGGTTTCCTAACCATTCCACTCTATTAACTATGATCAAAACAGGCTGAAGTTTCCTATCAAATAACTTCTCCAGGATTTCCTCTGATGCCATAGCTAACTATTAAACGTAATATATAACTAAAAGCACATGTAAAATATAGAAAACGTACAATCAAACGGAGAGAGAAAAATCACGTTCGCCATCTTCTCTGACTCTTCTCTGACTCTTCTCTGTCTCTTCTCTGACATATTATTGATATATAATTTTACTTCAAAATTTACTTTTTTCTGTGGTGGATGGAAAATTACAAAATTAGTTTGGTCAATGTTAAGTGATAGTTTATTGGTAGATAGCCATGTATTAATACTTTCGAGCTGATTGTTTAGCATTATTTCTATTAAAGGCAAGCTTTTATTTGTGCAAAATATATTGGAATTTTTTTTAAGTCATTAATATAGAGAAGAAAAAGAAGTGGACCAAGAGCAGATTTCTGTGGGACACCACAACATATATTTTGTTCATTAGACACAGTAATGCCAATTGAAACAAATTGTCTTCTATTGCTTAGATAGGAGTAGAACCAATGTTCAGGGATAGTTTTTTAAAAAAATTGTTCTGTGTTACAAGACAACTGCCGGAACTTGGCAGAGTTCGATCTAGTTCTATCATAGCCCGGAACGAGGTAATCTTCCGTTGGGATCTATTGACGACTTTGAACAGTAGAGTTAATCTTTGATTGCGCCTCCTTGTTTTGAGATCTTGCCATCCCAGTTGTTTAAGCATTTCGGAGACACTGCTATCCCATTGATAATTTGCACATGTAAACCGTGCTGCCCTTCGCTGAATGCAATCTAATTTGAGTATGTCCTTTTTTCAAGTAAGAATCCCAGATCGTGCAGCGGTATTCAATGGATGATCTTATAAGTGATATATTTGCCAGTTCCTTTAACTTCTGTGGACACACCTTTTAGGTTCCTTCTCAGGAAGCCGAGGGTGCCATTTGCTCTTTTAGTGATCTTGTCCATATGTGGACTCCACTTGAAGTCATCACTTAATGTGATGCCCAAATAAGGGTGATCCTTAGCAGGGTTTAATTTGGACCAAATTTTAATCAAGGCTCATTTTAAAACTACAAGCCTGGATAATTTGTTTGTAAATTTTTGATACAAGTGATAATCCAGAAATACTTTCTTTTACGAAAGCTCTCTGATTCAAAAGTAGCCGCCGCTAATTAAGGTTTGAATAGGTGTTAATTTTGTTTAGTTCTCCTTAACAAACAACAATAGACTTGCTCCAAGTCGAACTCGCTGAGTCACTGGGTAAGCGCCGGATTACTGCGCGAGAATCGAAGCGAGATGCCTGTTTGTGCGGGGCTAAGAAGGACTTTGAGAAAATCTAAAACAACAACTGAAGTTGCCGCTGGCGATCGAAGTTAAAACTGAATCATCGATCGTATTAGCTTGTCCACAGGCTCTAGATACTGGGGAAAATGACGAAAATAAAACGTGGCGAAAACAAAATGGCGGACGGAAAGAAGTGCCGATTTTTTAGTTTTTTTAGTATCCAGGGCCTGTAAACAGGCTACGATCGTATGCGCAGCTCATTTTTTTAATGTTTGCACTGACATGAAAAATATAATTGCTTAAAACCTTAGTAGCTTGTGAATACTTTCTATCAGATCAGTTCGCGTTCGAGGTTTAAAAATGGCGAGCTTGAGTTATCTTACTAAAGTTGAACTTTGAAGAGCTTTATTTTTAGCTTCTAGAACGCCGATGAATTGGAATAAAGTCTCATCATAAAGCTACAAGCCTGGAGAATGTGTTTGTGAACTTTTTTACGATGCGTTTTGATGCATACAATATTCTCGATGTTCAGTTTGCTTTAACGAAAGCGCTATAATTTGACAGTAGCCGCATTAAGCGCTCTGGCTTGAAATTAGCAACTTCTCAGTGATTTGTTTCACGCTTGTGAGTTCATAATTATCAACAGAACTTGCCGAAACTCACCAACCCTTGTTGATAATCTGTCTTCTAGAACGCCGATGAGTTTCAATAAAGTCTCACTGTAAAGCTACAAGCCTGGAGAATATGTAAACTTTTTATTGCGATGCGTTTTCACGATTTGTAACAGATATTTTGGTTTGAAAAGTCAGCCGGTGCTTTGAAGTTTAACCGTTTCAAACACCACGGTTTATTTTGACAGTCTAAACAAAAAGGAGAAACCAGTAATGACTTTGAATAACAGTATTTTTTTTGTGAGAAACTATTGCCATTTAATTCCTATGGCAAACAGTTTGTGAGTTATGACGTAGTCGTAGATAGGGCAAACAGCCTTTACTTAACCGAACAGCAGCAAGCTACCGTCGATTTATCAGCTTCATCGGCGGCCCTTCTTTGTGACACCATGAACGGTTACGTAGGAGGCTATCAACTTTGTGGCTTGATACTCTCAAACTATCCCCTCCCCCACTCCCTTAACATGGTAAATGATAACTTAACGGGGAGTGTGTAAGTGTAATTTTGGCACCTGCCGACAGCAAGTCGAATATGACACGAAGTGACACTAGATTTTCTACCGAACGTGTGCAAAAAGCGTAACATATTAAATCGATCATAGGCTATTGTTATCGAAAAAGGCAACCGGACAATAGATGGTTTGCACTCAATCCCCAGAGATTCAAATGACAAAGGGCATGGCGGCCATGTTGGTGTACAGAACAAAAGAAGTTAACGAAGAATCTATTGTTAACTGTACGCCAACATGGCGGCTATGACGTAACGTGCAAAGGATCTATAGAGCATTCATTGATACGGAACTTTAACTTATATTTGGCTATTTAACAAATTGAAGTTAGTTTTTTATGTGTCTGTCCTAATATTGACAATGATTTTCGTCATAACATGGTCAAAATTTGAGCTTTCTCTCGAGTCGAACAAAGCATTTTCGGCTAATTTGTGATTGACTTTGTGACAAGTTCTACCGATCTTTTAGAACTAGAACTGAGAAATTGTCTTGAATTAAATACATAATCTTCTAGTTCGTGATTAAAATCTCTTATTCAGGATATTTACATAACGTTCTTAAGTAGAAACAAACAGTTTATAGTAGATTATGTATTTTTATAGAGCTCGGGAAAGCAGAAAGACGTGTTTACGTTTTGGACTTTTCGACTCGAAAGGCAGTTTGTACACACTCGTTTGAAGCTAAAAGTGTTTTGTTGTTGTAAAAAACAAATTGAAGTTATTTTTTTATGTGTCTGTCCTAATATTGACAATGATTTTCGTCATAACATGGTCAAAATAGCTGTGGATCCACTTGGCGAAGACGCCTCGTGGATCCACAGCACCACAGAAGGAAGTTTGACTCACCGATTAACTTTTCCCAGTGATGAAATGCTTTTAAAATCCTCATTTTCTTGATTTTTGGAACAGATGTGTACACAACCTGAATTCACAAATCTCTGCAAAGCCCGCTTCGAAAGCCGGCCGCGCGTCTGTTAAAATATTGCATTTGAAAATTAGCCAATCAGATTGCGAGAAAATTGGCGGTTGTTGTAAAAATGTAATTTCCTCAAGATTTATTCAGGTGCTATTTCCGATAAGGTGCTATTTCCGATAAGCTACTTGTGGGATCAGCGGAATAACCGTCTTAAACTATATCTTAGAGCTCAATATGGTTGAAAGGGTAACTCCCACAGTTTTCGTCCGGTTGTTCCATAACACGTTCACTTCTGGGAGCATCCAAGGAAATGTTGGTTGGAAGTGTATGAGTATGGTGGATCATTCACATGACCTTCGTAGTATCACCCTGGAGGATAGCCCGGCATCGCATCTCGCAATGGGCTTTTATCACGCCCCGGCCATGTTGAGTCCCACGAGAATAAACTTGAAACCTTTGTTTTCGTCCAGTAAACTCGTTCTGAGACTCACCAGTGCGAGACTACCGGGGCCAAAACCATTGTATTATTCAAGATCAGTGGCCGAACTGTCGGATACATGGGCAAGAATCGAGGACATCATGGCTGCCGAGCATGCGTAGTTTGTGATTTCTTGCACTTTAAAAATGGCGTAGGTTATAAGAGATTGACTGGGAAATAATATAAAAGCGAAATTTTCATACCTCAGTTAATACTTGTCCAATATCTGTACGTCTTAAAACATTTAACTCCATAACAGCTAGCACTGCTAAACAACGTTAAGTAATCTAAAGCAGTAAAACTTCGGCAGAATTGCTCCAAACTTCAGCGTCTTAGCTTCCCATAACTACCTCTTAATTACCAAAAATGCCGCTATGTACCTATGTTCACTTATTCGAAGCACTGGTTTACTCTCTGAAAAGCCAGCTCTGTACGTCCTATTTTGAAGTACGATAAATCATCAACATTTTCGTGTAGTTTTTGCCCAATAAAACATGGCAGTCGTTCGGCAGAAATGCTCCAAACATTGGAATAAATAACAACGGAAATCGACTTCCAGTACAGTGAGTTTTGGAGTTTGAGTTGTCCAAATTGTGCTTGCATTCGTGGTGTTTCCTTCCCCGTATTTCTAAGTTGTTCGTCGGCCATCTTCCTTTTCTTTAACCGAGAGAGACTGGGTTTTCAAACAGTATCATAATCAAAGCTGGGATATCTGTGCCCGGGTACTTATTCAGTTCCCTCTGTATAAAGTAAGTAACGGTTTTTTTTACTCCAGCAATTAATGTATTGCAATGTCTTCTAAAACCAGAAAATCCTTATGAAAAAATAGCTTAAACTTTTGGGTTTGTTTCACTTTTATTTTGAACTCTTTATTTTTACCACAGGTATCCCATAAATACAGCATTGGGCTACCTGTGTTCCTTTTTGCACAATACCGGGGAAAATGCAGCTATTCCTTGATAGAAACTGAAACTTCATCTCGTAAAGCAAAGATTGACACTTCATATCGTAAATTTAACTTATGGAGGTATGTTTCAATGAAGATATATGCGCCCGCTAGCCGTACCGCTGAACTGTCCTCGATTTCTGGCCATGATAGCCCATAGGAACATTGCACGCTCCAGCGGAATCAGAACTTATAACGAACAGACAGGTTTTAAACTCGTTTTAACCTATCTGACGTTATTATCTTGAAATCGTAATAAAGCCGCTCGTCATCTGGTGTCTGAGTTTTATGGAGAGGACCCCTTATTTATATTATTACTACGTTTCCCCATAGTTAATAGAGTGGAATGGTTATGAAACCCAGCGACCTTCTTTGTTATATGTCTTTGTTAGCTTTTTTCAACCGTGACCCTGCACAAAACACAATAGAAATTCCAATGTGTTAATCAATCAGCCAATAGAAACGTGTGAGTTCAGTCGTTCAGGGGACGCTAATGAACTATGACCCTGCACAATCTTTTGTCTTGCCCACTTCCAACATAAATCGCAGCGCCTTTGTTAGCCCCTTTGAAGTTTGCCGGGTTTCATAACCATTCCACTCTATTAACTATGGTTTCCCCACATAGACCGTTAATCTTTATAGAGATCTCTGGGACTTTCTGCCGAGAAGCTCGCTCTCCCCATATCTTAACTATAGCTTAAACAATATGAGCGGAGACTCATAGTGGGAATATGTTACTATTTCAATATTAGTTTGTGCACACAGGTGCAGATATGCGTTCTCCTGAACAGCTAACGAGCCCTGTCTGTTTTAGAACAACGAAACTGCGTATTTGTAAAGGTTCTCCCCATAGAGAAGTAAACTTGAAAGGAGAAGATGGAAAACAACGGTATGTGTTACGAGCCGGAATCGAACTCGAACTCTCACATTCTTCGTTTTTAAACATATGTGCTATCTACTACACTACAAGTTACGTTGGTTGAAAGAATCGAGACAAAAAAACAACAAGAAACCTTGTGAACAGTAAGTTTATGTAACTATGCACTATGCAAACAATGATTCTAATGATTTATGAAAAGAGATATTGTTATTGCGTACCACGAGAAAACCCCGCCATTGTGAAAAATAAGCATTTTATCGGCATTCCGCTCGGGGTTTTACACATTAAAATGCAAGGGGAACATTATGTTAAATCATTGTAAATGTGCAAGGGGAATATCTATTAAAGCATTGATAAAATGCATGGGGAATATATAGTCCCACGCAAAGAAAAAAGCAACTGAGGTGTGATGTGAAAATAGGATATTTGATTCCCCGAAAGAACAAATAAAACAGAGCCATGTGGAAAATAAAGTTGGATAATAGCTAGACTTCCTCCAAGTCGAACTCGCTGAGTCACTGGGTAAGCGATTTCTGAGTCAAAAAGCGAGAGCGAGAATCGAAGCGAGAGGCGAGTTCGACTTGTTTCACTTGCAGGAAAATGAATCGGGGGATTATGTTTTGGTGTGAAAACACGTTTCAGGGGCGGAGCATACATTTAGCGCCTTTGAAAAACTCTTTCTGAGTACAATCAAATTGTAAATACCACATCCACGGTCGACTGACTTGACATGTCAACATACAATGCATGAAGAATTAACGCTGTATGATTGGGCAAATCTTAGTACGTCATAAACCACGCCTCCGGTTGAAAAATCAACCGGTAAATTTGGCGCGCTGCAAGTGGGAAAAGTCCTTCGTGCGGGGGCTAAGAAGGACTTTGAGAAAGTCTAGATAATAGCCTCTCGATCTCCTCTGACCACCCCCAACTTCTTAGAAATAATGACCTGGCGCTATTAGTCGATGCCTGGCTTGGCGAGCAGATACGTAATCAAGTTGCGACATATATGCAATTTTATATAAATAGTACAATAAGCTTAAACTTTTCACCTGCCTCTATGTCTAAGTTAAAGTCTGTGGTTCTTAAACTTTTGTTTGTTATAGTTAACAAAATATACCGTAAATATTTCAATTTCGAAAGAGGAAGTCGCAAATGAAATTGGAAGTGTAATTGGAAAGATGGAAAGGGTTTTGGATCTGAACTGTAATTATCTATGTTTAATGTGCCACTACGATCAAATTTTGATATATCAACGTTCAATAATATTCAATAATATTCATAAAGTAGAGTTGATATATTATTACCAGTTAAAACTGTTCTTCGATACAACGACAGGAAGTCTCATTTGTTGAGCTCCGAATATTGAATCTAAACGTCTGATTACTGGAGGCCGTTCCCTTTGTTCAGCTTTAAACAAAGGTTTATTCAGCCGTAGTGATGTCATACACGTAACGCTCGCCTGCAGAACACAAAGCCTGGAAGCATATTTCTACTAAAAACGTCTTCACGTACACAAGAATAAAGTTATTGTCTATACTCCGTGCCAACAATAACTCATTTATGCTCTAAACCTTTATCTCCGTATAAAACACAGAACACCTGTATGTTAACCATAATACTTTATTATTATTGGTAGGATAGGATATGTGCAGTGCTAGGATGCGAAACTGAAAAAGCATCAGTTACAATTACTTTGAGAATACTTTACAGTCCAATATTCTTAGGCACTATTAGCCGTGCCTCGATTTTGTCACACACGTAGCCGTCCTTGGCAGACTCAGATTTCCACCTACCGTGGATTTTAAATAATCTGTCTGGTATATTTAGATTCGCTGCTGCGGTAGCCCCTCCAGACCTAAAACTGTGGTTACTAAAACCAGAAGAATTTACTCCAACAGATACCAGATTTGCTTTAAGTATCTCTCTAGATCTGTTGGCGCTAAGAACTTTTGTAGAAAGAACGTTTCTTTTGGCTTGTTTGTCATATCTTACTGATCTAAATATGAAACCTTGTGAATTGTTAGGTATCTCTGCAGCACTCAAGTATTTAAGGAGAAAGGTATATGCCTGGGCAAGTATCATTGCCCGTTTTGGCAATATAAACCCAAGAGCCTTCTCTGTATTTGTCTGTTTTGCTAACTTCTACGAGGATCTTGTGATACTCGTCTTGGGTTACAATATTATTCCTCCTAATATTCAATAATTCAGAAATGCGGAAAAACCCCGCGTAAGAAAGTAAACACATACATATGAATCTAATGTCAACTAAGTTACTACTATCCCCATAACGCTTACAAAGTATCCTTAGAACATCAGGGGTTATTGGTTCAGCTTTCTTAACAGCTTTACAATTAATACGGTTTGAAGCTTCTACAACTGATTTTACAAGAAACTTATTACAAGGATTTCTATCCTCGAATCCTGCCAACTTATGTATCCAATTTATTGCATAATACATGTTGTGTATGGTTGCCTTAGCCTTATTTTCTTCAAACATTGATTTCAGATACATAGCAACTGTAGTAGGTGTAGCGGGAAGGAAAGAATTTCTCATATTACTGAGTTTACACCAATATTTGAATTTACAAAAGTTTCTACAGTAAGACAAAACAGTATTATCTGCTCTAGAATTTAAGGCAAGGAACCACAACTTCTGATCCGTCTGACCGTTTCCTTCCTGGTATACAGCTGAAGTAATATCTGATCAAAATATAATAATAAGAATATATTAATCATAAATATACCTTTAACCATACCTAAAGGGATATATAAACGAAAACAATGTAATTGTATAGAGATTATATCGGTTGTCGATGTACTCTATCTTTCGTTTCGAACAAAAGGCGGCCCAAACAGGTGTCGCCAATAGCAACCTAGATAACAGATGTAAATCTGAGAACCCAAGTGGGATTTTTGTTGTTGTTGTGTTTGTTTTTGTTGTTGTTATTGAACTTCAATCTTGATTACAACCCAAGTGGGACTTTACAGATAAAACAATAATGACCAGGTGGTCCCAGTAAATGCATACAAATAATATAATTAATTAATTTCGGAAACTAAGTAGTTTCTTCGACTTACTCAACAAACTAGGATCCAGGTGAATCCGATATGACTTGTGTCAACTAACACCAAGTGGTTAACATGCCAGGTAGCTCAGGTTCAAAATATCAAATGATCTCGCTAAGTCGTACATGTATAAGTACCAAAGTAGTAATATTTACATATTTCAGTCAGGTTCCAAGTGGACCCTAGTTATTGCGTATCAATATAACGTAGATAACGTCCAGGTGGGCGCTTGATCTGAAACATCCAACTAAATACCGCAAACCATGATCATGCAACTTTATGCAAGATAATTGTCCTCCGATGCTCGTCAATCAGTTCTGCTATGAAACCTTAGGAAAAGGACACCGGAGCGAAATTCAGGTGAACCAAACAAAGATTTCTTGTTATGGCCAAATTCAAACACCTCTGTACCACACGGGATTTCACATATATCAGTAAATATGCACGATAACCCTCTATCTGTGTACACCATAGGCCAGAATACGGCAGAAGGCCATTTTGGTACCATAAGGGTACCTCTACACCCTGTGGCAACGATGTAATTAATAACTCTAGGGATGAGGAAAATAGGCGGGACTACCCAATTATTTTCATTCGCCCAAGAAACCGAAAACGAGTCTACTACTTCAGTGCCTGGGCACCAAAACCTGCTGTTAAAACGAGGTAATTGTGTATTTTCATGATTAGCGAATCTATCCACAGAATGTGGACCCCACCTGTCCTCAATCACACAGAAGTATCTCGATCTAACTCGCCAATCGTCGTAGTCTACGATTTTGCTCAAAAAATCTGCTCTTTCATTAAGTGATCTAGGGATCCATTCCACCTGGAGTCGGATATTATGTTGTACACATATCTTGAAAATACGAAGAGCGATGCATTGCAAGTCTTCCTTCATGCTACCTACTTCGACTATTCTCGAAACGCTTTGATTGTCGGTATACCATATAATCGTTTGACCTTTCAACATATTAATGAAGGACTCCATACCGAGGGAGATGGCATAAAGTTCTCTGTAAGAAGAGCTACGTTGAGCTTCCATGTCGCTCCACATCTTATGAGCAATTGCGTTATGAAATTCTAAGATGTAGCTTGCACAACCGGTAGAGCTCGCGTCAGAATAACATATTCTAGAATAAACAAATTGCTGCTTAAGCATGCGTTTACTGTTCAACAACAATAGATTGTTTTTCCAGAAAGTTAACTCTATTAGAGTAGAGCTCGATAATTCAATCCTCGTATCCCACGAAAATCTTCTCAAAATATCGAAATGAGAATATCTGGTCATAATACGAGTAATATTACCAAGTACAAAACCCATGGAAATAACTTTTCCTACGAATTGTGCCACTTTTCTGGCTGTACTGAAAGAATGCAAAAGAATATTATCAATAATCTGCTGAGTACTGTGAATTCTATCTGTGGGAATAGCAATAACGTGAGTAGACAAATCTATCATGTATCCCAACCACTCTAATTTGGTTGTAGGCTGCCAGACCGACTTCTTATCATTAGGCAGAAAACCCGACAACTTCAGAACCTTCTCTACAAAATTAGACGACCTCTCGCAACTTGTCCAATCTCTAGCTGAACCGAGACCATCATCGAGATACACTGTAATTCTGACAAAATGCTTTCTCCAATATTTAACTAATTCACGGACCACTTTCGTGAAAATAAATGGAGCAGACGAAAGACCAAATGGAAGAACCGTAAAAACAAAGAATTTACATACTCCATTGAAACACCAAGAAAATCCAAGAAAAGATTGATGTTCTACCATTATATCGATATGATGGTAGCCGGACTTAAGATCAAATTTAAACATGAAATTATCATACGGAAGATAATTATTGGCTACTCTGATATCTTCAAACTTGATCTTTTGCTTCCATATGTGGAAGTTAACATGTCTTAGATCGAGGATCAACCTTTTCTTGCCCGACGTTTGTACCGATACAGATAATGGGTTTATCACGATCGGAGGGATTACGACTTCTATGACACAGCCTGATTGAACAAGTTCTATTATAGATTCAGTTACAAATTCAGAATGCTTGTTTGCCGAATTATTGTTCTTAAATCTAGCAGGTTGTGGCGTGTTAATGAACGGAATAACATAACCTTTATCAATAGTATTGATAATGAAGTTACTAGCTGTAAGCGTATCCTTCCAAAACTTGATGTTTTCTGAGCCTGCCTTTAACTGTTAAGGCAGTAAGGCCTGTAGGATTAGTATCCAAACTGCCCTCAAATTCGAAATCTCTCCCATTAACGTACTGAAAATACTGGTTACCTTCAATGATTTCTCTTACTACTTTATTCTGAGCGATGAATTTAGTGCTGCCCACTTGTACCGCTGGTCTTGTTTGTATAATCCCTGTAGTTACTGTACGTGTAGGACGGTCCTGGTGAGAAGTAAGCACTGGAGTTTGGGCAGTTGTTCCTCCAATGACCTGTCTTGCCACAGGCGAAACAGACGTCGTTCTGGCTTTTACCAAAAACTTTTCTCGTTGTTGACGGACGAAAATTATTGAAATTTCCCGGTGAAATAGAAGAGACAGCAGTAAAACCAGTAGGGGGCGTTTGTCTTCTTATAATCTATGGAAATTAAGGAACAAATTAACTGTTGTTTGATCCGTTACACTGACTGTCCTAAGAGTATAAAACTTGATTACGACATGACTTATATCTGTTTGAATAACAAAAACGTATAAACAAGTGTGGAATGTACTCTTACGTAATCTAATTGCACTGCAATAACAGTCCCGAGCATAAATACATTTATTGTCTATACTCCGTGCCAACAATAACTCATTTATGCTCTAAACCTTTATCTCCGTATAAAACACAGAACACCTGTATGTTAACCATAATACTTTATTATTATTGGTAGGATAGGATATGTGCAGTGCTAGGATGCGAAACTGAAAAAGCATAGTTAAGAATATAAAGAACGGGCCGTAGAAAATAGCGCGAAAACACTAAAAATGTCAATCAAAGACGAACGGACACAGTAATACTTAACTTCTGTCCCACTTGCTGTTTACGGGAGTTTCTTTTCTTTTTTATTGCCCTTTGTTCCGCCGCACGGATTTTCTTCTCGTCTTCAGAGCCAGAGGCGACTTCGTCGGACAGATACTCGTCGACTACAGCCCAACCCGCTTCCGACTTATCGGCGATTCTGATGAGCTTGTTCCGTCGATCTACCGACTTTGTAGTAAATTTAAGAGATTCGTCAAGCTTGATAATCAGCGCTGTAACCTCCTGGTTGTCTGGGTCCTCAAGGTCGACGAGGTGTTTCAAGGAGTTTACAAGATCCGAACTATGAGAAATTTGGTCCAAAGTTTGCGTGTTAAAATCAAATTGTTTCTTGTTACCGTTGAACTTGAAGTTCACACTACTTTCGGATTTAAGCTTCTTTGCTAGTGAGGAAGAGGACTTTATCTGGTCCTGTGATAGTTCACGCTTCAATGACAAAAACTTTGAATCGAAGTATGATTTCAGTTGCAAAACTGTCTTGTCAGTTTGATCTCGGGAAGCATGTGGAATAGAAACTTCTTCTTCGCCTCTATCTGACATGATATTAAGGAACAAATTAACTGTCGTTTGATCCGTTACACTGACTGTCCTAAGAGTATAAAACTTGATTACGACATGACTTATATCTGTTTGAATAACAAAAACGTATAAACAAGTGTGGAATGTACTCTTACGTAATCTAATTGCACTGCAATAACAGTCCCGAGCATAAATACATTTATATTTATCTTTGCGAGGTTGGCTACTTTTGTATGCAGGCTATTTCGCGCCACGAGGTTGTCGTGTTAAGTGTATGACATCACTTCCGCTGAATACTGAGAACGGCTTCCAGTAATGTCGGACAGGATTTTACCGGTAAACTCTCCTAAAATTTTGTGGTATAACATGCCTATTTGGGAATATTTTTTACTATTTCGGATATTTCTAATACTGATTGACCTATTGACACTGAAAAAGTGGCAAATCGAAATGGTAAATTTTCGTCGTAGTGGCACTTTAATTATTATTTCAGGGAGTTGAGTTATCTTTATGTATTTTCAGGAACTCTATAAATGTATTTATAAGGCGAATAAATGAAAGTCACAGTCATGAGAAGAATTAACAAAACCATGAATGTATATTAGTAAAAACAATGGACCTAGAACGGCTTTGAGGAACACCACATTTTATTGGTTTATAACCAGAGATAGTATTGACAATAGAGACAAATTGGCTTCTGTGAGATAAATGGGACGTAAACCATAGTTTGGATAAACTCCTATAATTTATTTTGAAAATTGTGCATGATGATGTCATGTTTTTGTGATCACCACCAAGCCTCACTTTGGCACAACATTTCCTCTCAACACAAAACTGAGGCTTGGTGGTGATCACAAAAGCGTGACATCATCACGCATAAGGCGTGACATCATCATGTATAAGGCGTGGCATCGTCACGCATAAGGCGTGGAGCACTACAGTTCTTATCTGGACCATTACTTAAGCATATAAGATGCTTTCCATGTTTTTGTTCTCTTATATAAACAACAACAACAATAACATTTATTTCACTCTTAAAGTTACAAGTAGTATGTAATAAACAAATAAAAGACTGAGTAGGAGGACTGTACAGGTCCGCAAATGATCCCGGCCCGCAAATGATCCCAGGCCCACAAATGATCCCCAAAATGGACTGCAAATGATCCCGCTCCGCAAATGATCCCCAACGGGGACCGCAAATGATCCCGTGAAAAAACATGGAATGGCATGGATTTTTGCCGCTGGATAGTGGATCTAAAGTATGAATGAAAGAAAAATGAAGAACAGATTTTAATAATGATGTAATGATTTTTAACCATTGGCTCCGGCAGGGAACCCCCTTTAAAAATCTCCATGACGTCACGCTATCGACCAAACAGAGAACTCATTCCTAGAATAACCTATAATACGAGGTCCCGTGCTAATTTTTTTTTCTTTTCACAGAGAAAAGAATTAATTTAATTTAGCACGGAGCCTCGCATTGAAACCTTTGTGCGTGCCAAGTAAAGCATATCGCGGAAGTGGGATACAATAAAAAAATCTAAAAAAAAATCAAATTGCTTTTTCTTTTTTTCCAAAGCAAATAATTATATTTCCCCCCCCCAAAAAATTGTTTTGTGTTTGAAAAAATGACTCGGGTTAAAAAAAAACAATGTTTGAATGGGCCAAACAAGCCACCATACTACGGGTTATTCATTCTTTACTTTAATTTCTTTAATTATAACTTTGAGTCAGTATACTCCCGATTAAGAAAAACTATAAAAACTCGGGATTATTAACAATAAAAAAGTCTAAAAATTAATGAATTAACCCAGGATTTGAAAAATAAAAGAAATTGGTCCTAACGAGCCTCCGTTGAAGGTACCGTTTGTATGAAAAAGAAAACTAACTTTATGCGAATATTTTGATTTCTAAAACATTGAATCCCACTTTTTTTTCGCGGTATGATATGTGGTCCCCAATGGGGATCATTTGCGAGCCGGGATCACTTGCGGTCCATTTTTGGGATCATTTGCGGACCTGTACAGATCCACTATCCTGTGGCAAAACTCCATGCCATTCCATGTTTTTTCACGGGATCATTTGCGGTCCCCATTGGGGAGCATTTGCGGAGCGGGATCATTTGCGGTCCATTTTGGGGATCATTTGCGGGCTTGGGATCATTTGCGGGCCGGGATCATTTGCGGACCTGTACAGGACCCGAAAAAAAACACGAAAGCTATCTAACACGCGGGATATGTTGGGTGAACAAAGAAAAACTTGAAAATCACAAGCCGCTTCTATAAAATAAGGAACAGGAAAGATACGAGATAAATCTTACGCACGCGCGATCAGAAGATCAATTCTCCTAACAGTAACAGTCGTCAGAAATCGACCGACGGTGAGTTTGCACAGCACGTGAAATCCCCCAAAGGCAAAACAGAGGGAAACGAACTTACGAAAGCATGCTCTGTGTTAGTGTGTAGCTCGATTTTGAGAATATCTGCTCAGCTACATTGAGGCCTGGGTCTCAAGATGGCCACTCCAAATCAAGAGGGGGTACTCTGTCTCTTTCTCTTTGTAATATTTTTACATACAACTTTGACAAATATGATATTGTCACGACCTTAACAATTAAGCATGACAGTTCCCATGGAAACATGCAATGTGACCTTTGAACTCTAATGAAAATAATTTATTTAATAGCCTCTCGCATTATGGTAAAGTGTTTTCATATGCCGGGAATTTTTATGCATGTCCATAGTTTATAAATCCAACGAGGACAATTTACAATTTATTATTGGGAAGACTCGTTTAGGCTAATGTGAAATTTAATACCCCAAATTTACGACCGTTTAATAATATGTTTCTCTAGTGTCCTAGTTCGATTTATAAACTATGGAATATCTCTGATTCACATGCATAAATATCCCCATTCAAAATTAGAGTTCAAAGGTCACATTCCATGCTTTCATGAAAACTGTCATGTGTAAACGTTAAGGTCATAACAACATCATGTTTGTCAAAGTCGGATTAGAATGAGAAAGTGATAGACTACCCCCTCTTGATTTCAGTTCCGGCGGCCATTTTGAGACCCAGGCCTTAATGCACCTGAGTGCTTCAATATTCCCCGAAAAGAATAACTCGGAATTCAAGACATTTTTTTCGGAAATTGAAGCCATAAGGCATAAGGCATTCAACGATTTGAGGACTTGAACTGGGTATTTTTTGTCGCTGAATGTACACGAGGAAACATCATTCCCGTCCCCGTTGACTTTGAAGCAGGGTTTAGTTGAATGAACTTTTATTTAATTTCGCCAAACTCAACGGAAATGTCTAGCTGTTGGAGCATTTCTTCCAATAAGATGAGGCTAAGTGTGCAAGGTAAGAGGGACAAGCTCGCTTTTGGCATTTTGTACTCTGAAAAATGAACTAGTTTTGATTTAGTTGCACAACTTAGCTAGCTTCAACTGTCGGCACGGGTGTTTGCAAAATTCTGATTTTCTTTTCATGTAGTTGTTGATAAAATGGCAAGGAGAAAGCTAGAAACCATGTCTGAATTATCTCAGACCAAGCAGGGTGAATGATAACAATTGGCTTTACATAAAGGATTATTATTTCGTGACTTTGTCGCCGATAAGATGTCGGACTTGAACTATTAACCGTACAGACTGATCACAGGGAGTCCTTCACCGATGCCAGAATATTGGAAGAATAAACAGATTATGTTTTACTCGTGTGGGATACCTGTGGTGCCTTTGCCGCGCGAGCATGGTTGGGAACTTATCGTAGTAATTGTTTGTTTTTTTCATTTCAACATCCGAAATTTGTATCGGTAATCAAATGGGGACGAGTGAAATTAGGGATACATTTCACGCGTGTTTGTCAAAATCAAAGTAATTTTCCTCGCCGCTTTTTTTAACATTAATATTATGGAGGACAAATTACGATGCCGGAAAGAAATATTTTAAGTGAAATTGCAAATTACGGGATTAATTTGCCCTCTATGGTATTGCACATTAAAATTACCTGGCTGTAAAACCAATTCGCTCAGTGTGTAGTTTATTTATTATTCTGTAGTCTGTATTAGTTTTAAGACACACACCGGAAAATGATTGTGCCGTGATTTAAGTGTTTGAGTTCACGGTTACCTGTTCGCTGTTTACCAAATATTGATCCAAAAATTGTACTTTCGCATCCGAAAAATAAACAATAAAGTTATAGAGTTGTAAAACGAACTCCCTGGATGTGTAGTTTGTTTTTTTATTCTGTGGTATGTATTAGTTCGGAGACACCGGAGAACGTTTTGAGCGTGATTTAAGTGTTTGAATTCGCTGACACCTGTTCGCTCATTTTCACTACTAGTAAAAGTATTAGAAAATGTAATTTCTGACGTTTGAGCGACGCAGGAGCGATATAGTCAGAAATTGATATTCTGCCGGCACGGTAAAGAGGTTTGGGGAGGAGACGATAGCATTATATGGGTAATACTTCTAGCATATATAATGCTTCTAGCGGGAAAAGTAACTATAGTCGGCATTCTAGGCCAGTCAGCTCCACGTTTGTTTCGTATTTATTTTATATATCTTGTTGATTATAGCCACGGTTACTTTGTATTAACTTAGTAAGTCGATAGTTAGTTCTCTAGCCCTCGGAGAATTCGGGTTGCTGCATTAGGTCGAGGCGTACGTTTCCGTACATTTCCACGTTTTCTTTGCCACAACCCCAAGGGTGGTTTTTTCGTGGTTTTAGCGGTTTTTCGTATCTGATAGTTTCCCGTTAGTTAAGAATACAATTTATACCAATTAGTTAATTGTATTATAGTACGGAGTTGTCTGGCGACTATCCCACAATAAACTATACTTATGAAGTCTCTTGTCAGTGTAGTCAGAATGGGAAGACACGGCGAGCCGTATCTTATATACTGCAACGTATAACCCCACGGGGAGCGACAGGTCATGCCTTACCCTATCCTAGAAGGGATACACGTCAGGCGACATTTTTCGTGACTCACGACGACTCGACCCCTTACTAACCCCGAACGGATTTTTTTTGTCAAACTAAATGTTCCTAGTACCTTCCCTACTGAGTCCTTTTTTGTCAACAACGTCGCAGCGAAAAAGTCAACACCTCGGCTCACAAAAACTATAAACCTTGCTAAGAAAGTCACATTAGAACTTAGAAAATACTTAGTGAACAACTCACATATGTGAATTAAATGAGAGGTTATGAAATTTGCAAAGAAGTTGTGGTCGGTTTTCTGAACGCTTTGTGTTCCCTTTCAATACTTTATAGATAGGCGCTCAGTAGCGAAAATCAGCGAACAGGTATCGGTGAACTCAATCGCTCAAAACATTCTCCGGTGTATGTCTTGAAACTAGTTAATGCAGACTACACAATAATAACTATGCTATACATTTAGCTGGTTCATTTTACAGCCAGCTAAATTTATTGTCCGAAATTAGGCTGCGAATATACAATTTTGGGAAAACAAACAGATCTAGACTATGATAAATTCACAATCATGCTCCGCGTGCGGAAAAGGAACCACAGGTAACCCACACGCGTCAAAACTAATGTGCCGATCGAGCGACTTCCAATATTCTAGTATCGGTTAGGTTGTGACAGACATGGAAAAAAATCGAAAGAGTGTTGCTTTTCCCTCTCTACTACTCTAGATCTAGACTCGAGCTCGATTCCTCACTCCATTCCTCTGTCAGGAGGATTGTTTAAAAACTATAGACTCTGTCAGGAGGATCATTTTAATTCTTGTTAGCGATTTTTAAGGTTTTTAATTAAGATTTTTTATATATTGTTACTAACCTTTTAGCTTTTTTGTATTTAAGTTATACAGGGCTGCCATTGATAGCAGTATTTATTACTGAAGGCACTACTACCCTGTCTAAATATTTGTTGTATTATTATTATTATTATTATTATTATTATTATTATTATTATTACAAGTGGGTACCGCTAACGATAATCGTATAATGGTTTCCACCCCCCGATTTTTGTAAGCTTCGCAGATCTTACACAAAATTTCCAAACAATATGTTGTATTAGTCATTTTAGTACCAAAACTATGATTTTGATACTTCAACTTTATTCAATAATCCCTTTCTAATGGGGGAGGTTACCACTATTTACAGGAAATACATATGCTTTTCCAACCCTTCCCCTCTCAGTTTTGCAAGGATGGCAGATCTTACCCCAAATTTGCAAACAATATGTTGTGTTCGTCGTGTCTAGTACAGAAACTATGATTTTTAAGCTTCAACTTCATTCGACCCACTTCTAAATGGGGAGGGTACCATTATTAACAGGAAAAGGCATACGATTTTCCACCCCTCCCCCCTCAGTTTTGCAAGGTTCGCATTTCTTACCCCAAATTTGGAACGAATATGTTGTGTTCGCCGTGTTTACTACCAAAACTATGATTTCTAAGCTGCAACTTTATTTAATGCAGTTCTGGACTCGAAAATAGCAAATGTAACTCTCCCAGCATGCTTTGCGGGCAAAACGAAAAGGGCGATGGATTTTTACGGACAGAAAGCAACGTCGTAGAGACATGGGGTTTTCACCAAAATGTTACCCATAGAAAACTGCAGGGGTTCCTCGTAATGTGGTTGATATTAAGGTTCAGGGGGGAAAATGATAGCCAAAACAAAAAATCAAAATGGCTTAACCCCCCCTGAACTTCATTTGCGCGAGTAATAACGCAAATATTTGAGTTAGCAGGTCGAAGTTACATATGATTGGCTAGTTTAAATTCCCGTTGACTTAGTGCAACATACCAAACATTAACACCTCCAAGCTATAAATTACAATTATTCCCTACCCCACCCCCCTGGAAATGGTATACCCATTTGTGTTAGCAAAATGTCTTGGGAATTGCATTCATGACAAAACTGATTGGTTTCTAAGTTTTCACGTTCAACATACAACCACAGAATTAACTTTAAAATTTTGCCCAGGCCCCGCTCGGCCAAGCAAAAAGCCAGAAAAACCGCCTTAACCCCCCCTGAACTTCATTTGCGCGAGTATTCATGCAAAAAAATAATCTAGTTGGGCGAAATTACATCAGATAGGCTGGTTTTTATTCCTTTAGCTATGCGCTAGATATCAAACATTAATTATTTATTTATTTATTTAATTAATTAATTAATTAATTATTTAATGATTGTATTATTTCTATGTTTATCGTTAGGAACTAGTGGATACCGCTAACGATAATCCAACATGTGTGTTAGACGCTCCATGCAACTTGCATGGTAGTGATCCTGGGTGTGTGGTTATTTTCCACCTACTAAGGCTCAAGTGGAATTTTGAAGCACTTCTCGTGGAAATAAGTGGCCTAAACATCCTCGAGAAAGTTTCTCCATGAAACGATTGTTATTTTGCATCCAAGTGCATGGAATGTCATCACAAGCTCGCTAACCGACAGCCATCCGCAGTTCATGCCGCATGGCAGTTGTCGCGTCGAGTACAGAAACCATGGTTTTAACTCTGCCACATCACTCCATGCATTGTGATTTGAAGCTGCAACCTCATTCTAGCCACTTCTAAATGGGGGAGGGTTCCATTTTGAACAGGAAAGGCATAGGATTTTCCAACCCTCCCCCCTCAGTTTTGCAAGTTTCGCATTTCTTACCCCAAATTTGCAACCAATATGTTGTGTTCGTCGTGTTTACTACCAAAACTATGATTTTTAAGCTGCAACTTCATTCTAGCCACTTCTAATGGGGAAGGGTTGCATTATTAACAGGAAAGGCATAGGATTTTCCACCCCTCCCCCCTCAGTTTTGCAAGGTTCGCACATCTTACCTCAAATTTGAAACCAATATGTTGTGTTCGTCGTGTTTACGACCCAAACTAAGATTGTAACGCTGCAACGTTATTTAATCCAGTTCTGGACTCGGAAATAGCAAATGAAACTGTCCCAGCATGCTTTGCGGCCAAAACGGAAAGGGCGATGGATTTTTACGGGTAGAAAGGAACATGGTAGAGACATGGGGTTTTCACCAAAATGTTACCCATGGAAAACTGCAGGGGGTCTTCTTCATTTGGTTAACATCAACTTTCAGGGAGGGAAATGACAGCCAAAATAAAATTTCAAAATGGCTTAACCCCCCCTGGACTTCATTTGCGCGAAGGTTACATCAAAAATTTAATCTAGCTGGATGAAATTACATATGATAGGCTAGTTTTACTTCCCGTTAACCTAGCGCAACATACCAAACATTAACACGTCCAAGCAATAAATTACAATTATTCCCTTCCCCACCCCCCCTGGAAATGGTATACCCATTTGTGTTAGCAAAATGTGTTGGGAATGTCATTCATGATGAAACTGATCGGTTTCTAAGTTTTCATGTTCAACACCGAACGACAGAATTGACGTTAACCAGTTGCCCAGGCCCCGCTCGGACAAGCAAGAAGCGAGAAAAAACGCCTTAACCCCCCCTGAACTTCATTTGCGCGAGTAATAACGCAAAAATTTCATCTAGTTGGGCAAAAATACATAGGATAGGCTGGTTTTCATTCCCTTAACTATGCGCTAGATACCGAACATTAATTATTTATTTAATTAATTAATTAATTAATTAATTATTTATTTAATTTTATAAATGAGCGACCACGAACAACACTCCACTGGTATACGTCGGATCAAACAATGATCTAAATGGTTCGCAGATTAAGAAATAAGTAGAATGAAGAATAACCAATACGACGTAGAATTATACGGATTTAATGTAGCACAATATTTCGACTAGCCATACTAGTCTTCATCAGGTGCTTAGGAGCTTTTACAATGTGACTTGACAATATATAATGGTAAAACGGAAATGACGTAAAAAACATAATATGATAACGAAAGATAACTAACGGTGTGACTGATTAGTAAGTCTCATCGCGTTTGTTAAGGCCATTAGGTTCAAGAGTGTTAGCACGTGTTATGAGATAAGCTTCTCTAGCTTTGCGAATAGCATCACGAGAAGAGAAAACATGTTCTAAAGGAATTAAAAGGATATTAGATGCAGAGTGGTCAGGGTTAGATAGAAAATGTTCAGATGCAGTGGTGGGTTTGGATTTACTGGAAGGTTTGTCAACTGTCCTACGATGTTCGTTGAAGCGGTCTTTAAGTCTACGTTTGGTTTCACCAATGTACTGTTTGTTACATTTAGTACATTGAATCATGTAGATGACGTTTTTAGTGTTGCAGTCCATGTGTGTGGTAATGGTTCTGGTTTCGCCCGTAGAAGTAAAAGTATATTGGGTGCAGTTATCAGAAATGTAAGGGCAAGTTAAACAGTTTTGTCCACAACGAAAAGAACCTGGATTGTTGTTGGAAGCAGTGTTGGAGTTATCTGAAGGTAGTTTGGATTTGACTAGCAAATCACGTAGATTGGACGAACGTCGGAAGGCTACAAAAGGGCGTTGGGGGAAAATAGTTTTGCAACGCACGGAGGAATGTAGAAGATCAAAATGTTTCTCAAAGATAGGAAAGATAGATGGAAGTGACGGATTATAGGTGACTATAAAGGGAATACGGTGAGAGGAATTAGATTTCTGTTTAGGTTGTAGAGCAAGATTACGAGGGATATCGGCAGCGCGTTTAGTTTGTTTAGTGAGTAAATCACGGCTGTAACCTCGTTTAAGGAGATAGGAGATGAGTTCAGAGGTACGGTTTTTAAAAGCTTCATTAGTGGAACAAATACGTCTGAGACGGAGAGCTAAGCTGAAAGGAATGGCTTTTTTAGTATGACTAGGATGACAAGATGAAAAAAGCAGATGCTGATGTTTATCGGTGGGTTTACAATAAAGGTCAGTTTCAATGACTCCATTATTAAGGGATACATTGACATCAAGAAACGGGACATTACTAGAAGAGTGAAAACTGGTAAATTTGATAGTAGGATGAATATTATTAAGATAATCGATGAAAGTTTTGAGGTTATCCGGACCTTCCGTCCAGACCATAAAAATATCATCGATATATCTAAGCCAAGAATAGGGAGTGAAAGGGGCTTTGTTCAAAGCATTGGCTTCAAAGTAACCAAGAAAGAGATTAGCAAAGGAAGGTGCCATTTTGGTTCCCATAGCAGTACCATGAATTTGTAGGTAGTTGTTATTATTAAAAGTGAAGTTATTCATGGTAAGAATCATACGGATAAGATCACATAAAGTACTAGTAGGGATAGTTTTATCAGAACGAGTGCTAAGAAAATGATAACATGCATTGATACCGTCATTATGGGGAATGTTGGTATAAAGAGAGGACACATCTAAAGTGACAAGAAGAGCATTGTCCGGAAGGTCACGGAGGAGGGAGAGTTTATGAAGGAAATCATTAGTGTCTTTGACATAAGACGGAAGTTTGCTAACTAAAGGTTGGAGGTAGTAATCAACAAATTCCGAAATACGTTCGGTAGGATGGCTGTTGGAAGAGACAATGGGACGACCAGGATTACCTGGTTTGTGAATCTTAGGCAGAATATAAAAGCGCCCTGGTTTAGTATCGCGTTGAATAAGATATTTACGGGTTTTATCGTCAATGTAATGGCTATGGAACATTCTGTCTATGTATTCGGTTACACGTAGTTGGATATGTGTGGTCTTGTCTTCGTCATGCAGTGGTCGGTAAAAATTGGTATCGTTAAGTTGTCGGTTGCATTCGTCAATGTACCATTGTAAGTTCATGACAACAGTCCCAGAACCTTTGTCGGCAGGTTTGATGACTATGTCAGGTCGTTGTTTCAGTCCTTGTAAAGCTTGTCGTTCAGAATTGGAAAGGTTATCAAGAGTTCGTTTGGGTTTGATATTAGATATGTCAAGTTTGACAGCGTCAAGAAAAGTGTTAAGAGATAGTTCTCTGTCGGTCGGGGGAGTCCAGGTACTTTTGTTGCGAAAACGAAGGTGATCGTCATTAGTCTTGTCTTTGTTAAAGTCATAAAAGTATTCAGTCAGTCGCATACGTCTAGAAAAATCATATAAGTCAGCTGAAATCTCAGTCCAGTTAATTTGTCGAGGTGTGGGACAGAAAGTGAGTCCACGAGAAAGAATAGAAATTTCGTCAGTGGTTAAAGGAGTGTCAGAAAGATTAATAACAGAATTAGCATCGGGGACAAAAGAGAAAGGTTTAGTTTTACGGCGCGTGCGTTTCTTATTGATCTTATTAGCAGAAGACAAAGTGTTAATTGAGTTGATGTTAGGCGTGTCACTGGCAATGTTATCTATGTTAACATTAGTGTTGCGGTGAAAGGCAGAAACGGAAACGTGATTAGAGCCATTACGCAAGCAAGAAGATTTAGAAGCACGTCGGTTAGCAAGAACATTATCAAGCGATGAGGTCATGGAATTAAGCCTAGATTGGTAAAATAAAAAAACTTCTGGTGTACAAGATTTCTGAAGCAAATCAATATAAATATTCAGTTCAGAGGTTAAATAACAAATAGTGTTCTTACATTCTTTGATGAGCAGTCTGAGATAACGGCGGGCGGCAAAATGCGAAATGAATCTCCAGCGACGATGAAAAGTCTCATTTTGAGTGTTTATAGGTGGTATGCTTGTAAATAGCGATTTAGGGATAATGGAATGTACTTGGTAATACTTGAAGTTGAGGAGGTGATGTTGATAGCGGGTAAGTTTAAGTTGAATACGTTTGGTCTTGTTGAAAAGACTGGAGAATCTGTATGTAGTAGGATCGGTAAGGTTGGCAGCAACGTGTGCAGAAGCCAAATTAGTAGAGGTTGAAGAAGGACCAGGGTTGGGTTCAATATCCATGCAGATAGTTAAAGCAACAGCAACAGCAAATAACATGAAAATAGGAGCATATTTGAGTGGTCTGGAAGTCTTGCACGACTGGCTAGATGATAAACTTGATCGCTTTGATCGTGAAGTGGAAAGAAAAGTCCCAATGTAAAATCTCCAAGAGACGATGTCGATGCCCATAGCAGATAATGTCGGATCTGTAAAGATCTGTGGTCGAAATGCAATCCAATGTATAAGTTTATAAATGAGCGACCACGAACAACACTCCACTGGTATACGTCGGATCAAACAATGATCTAAATGGTTCGCAGATTAAGAAATAAGTAGAATGAAGAATAACCAATACGACGTAGAATTATACGGATTTAATGTAGCACAATATTTCGACTAGCCATACTAGTCTTCATCAGGTGCTTAGGAGCTTTTACAATGTGACTTGACAATATATAATGGTAAAACGGAAATGACGTAAAAAACATAATATGATAACGAAAGATAACTAACGGTGTGACTGATTAGTAAGTCTCATCGCGTTTGTTAAGGCCATTAGGTTCAAGAGTGTTAGCACGTGTTATGAGATAAGCTTCTCTAGCTTTGCGAATAGCATCACGAGAAGAGAAAACATGTTCTAAAGGAATTAAAAGGATATTAGATGCAGAGTGGTCAGGGTTAGATAGAAAATGTTCAGATGCAGTGGTGGGTTTGGATTTACTGGAAGGTTTGTCAACTGTCCTACGATGTTCGTTGAAGCGGTCTTTAAGTCTACGTTTGGTTTCACCAATGTACTGTTTGTTACATTTAGTACATTGAATCATGTAGATGACGTTTTTAGTGTTGCAGTCCATGTGTGTGGTAATGGTTCTGGTTTCGCCCGTAGAAGTAAAAGTATATTGGGTGCAGTTATCAGAAATGTAAGGGCAAGTTAAACAGTTTTGTCCACAACGAAAAGAACCTGGATTGTTGTTGGAAGCAGTGTTGGAGTTATCTGAAGGTAGTTTGGATTTGACTAGCAAATCACGTAGATTGGACGAACGTCGGAAGGCTACAAAAGGGCGTTGGGGGGAAATAGTTTTGCAACGCACGGAGGAATGTAGAAGATCAAAATGTTTCTCAAAGATAGGAAAGATAGATGGAAGTGACGGATTATAGGTGACTATAAAGGGAATACGGTGAGAGGAATTAGATTTCTGTTTAGGTTGTAGAGCAAGATTACGAGGGATATCGGCAGCGCGTTTCACGTCGGGCATAAAGTACGTCAAAATCGGCATCAGTGAGCGTGGACAAATAATTAAAATTAACACCATTTCTTTACTTATAGTCTCAATTTGAAGAAATGTTGGTGACTTGTTAACAAAATGAAACTACATATTTTAGGTGTTTTATGTTAGTATGATGACGTTGTTGTGACGTCATAAGTGATGCCTTCTTTTTTGGTAAAATTCCCCCTTTAATAGTTGTTACAAACAGACTACACCATCAAAGAGCCTTCATGACACACATTCCTTTGGCGCAAATTTGAACGTTCTACGACTATTATAGGAAAAGTTATAGAGGAATGACTGTTGCCATGACGTCATAGTTAGTGACGTCAGGTGTCATACCTAAATCAAGCTGCCTATTGTTAAAAAATCAAGAAAAGAAAATAATGTGGGTTTTGAGTGCCAGACTAGCGCATTTCATCACTAAAATTCGAAAATCACTGAAAGGATTTTTTTCTAAGGGCATGTATAAAAAAGTATGACGTCATAATGACGTTGCTGAAAATATGACTTCAATTTTAAGCCGGTTATGGACAAAAAATCAAAATTCAAAAAACATACGATTTTAGCCACCAACGTGTTTTATGATTGGACAAAATGTCATGCAACAATATTTACAACTCTAAAAATTGAATGAAGCGATGTTTTCATAAATGCTTTTGTGGTGTTTATTTCCCGCCAAATTTTGGCGGAAAAATGGACAAAATTCAAACTTTCATAACTTTTGATTTCCTTAACCAATCGACATCGGGTTTTCGATTCCTTCATTCTCATCACGAGTAGATTTTAACAACATACGACATTTCGTTTTTAGAGATAATGAACATTTGCAAGAAACGTATTACAAATTGATAAATGACGTCATTGTGACGTCACGATGGTAGTAACATAGCTTAAAAAATCAGGTTATATTCATTTTTCGATTCTACATCCTTCTACCAAAATTCAATCGTCTGCATTTAAAACTTTTTAAAATATAGGACTGATGCCGTTTTTATGGTCGTTTGTGCCCACCGTGTTTAGTTTGTTTAGTGAGTAAATCACGGCTGTAACCTCGTTTAAGGAGATAGGAGATGAGTTCAGAGGTACGGTTTTTAAAAAATGATTGTATTATTTCTATGTTTATCGTTAGGAATAAAGGAACTAGTGGATACCGCTAACGATAATCCAACATGTGTGTTAGACGCTCCATGCAACTTGCATGGTAGTGATCCTGGGTGTGTGGTTATTTTCCACCTACTAAGGCTCAAGTGGAATTTTGAAGCACTTCTCGTGGAAATAAGTGGCCTAAACATCCTCGAGAAAGTTTCTCCATGAAACGATTGTTATTTTGCATCCAAGTGCATGGAATGTCATCACAAGCTCGCTAACCGACAGCCATCCGCAGTTCATGCCGCATGGCAGTTGTCGCGTCGAGTACAGAAACCATGGTTTTAACTCTGCCACATCACTCCATGCATTGTGATTTGAAGCTGCAACCTCATTCTAGCCACTTCTAAATGGGGGAGGGTTCCATTTTGAACAGGAAAGGCATAGGATTTTCCAACCCTCCCCCCTCAGTTTTGCAAGTTTCGCATTTCTTACCCCAAATTTGCAACCAATATGTTGTGTTCGTCGTGTTTACTACCAAAACTATGATTTTTAAGCTGCAACTTCATTCTAGCCACTTCTAATGGGGAAGGGTTGCATTATTAACAGGAAAGGCATAGGATTTTCCACCCCTCCCCCCTCAGTTTTGCAAGGTTCGCACATCTTACCTCAAATTTGAAACCAATATGTTGTGTTCGTCGTGTTTACGACCCAAACTAAGATTGTAACGCTGCAACGTTATTTAATCCAGTTCTGGACTCGGAAATAGCAAATGAAACTGTCCCAGCATGCTTTGCGGCCAAAACGGAAAGGGCGATGGATTTTTACGGGTAGAAAGGAACATGGTAGAGACATGGGGTTTTCACCAAAATGTTACCCATGGAAAACTGCAGGGGGTCTTCTTCATTTGGTTAACATCAACTTTCAGGGAGGGAAATGACAGCCAAAATAAAATTTCAAAATGGCTTAACCCCCCCTGGACTTCATTTGCGCGAAGGTTACATCAAAAATTTAATCTAGCTGGATGAAATTACATATGATAGGCTAGTTTTACTTCCCGTTAACCTAGCGCAACATACCAAACATTAACACGTCCAAGCAATAAATTACAATTATTCCCTACCCCACCCCCCCTGGAAATGGTATACCCATTTGTGTTAGCAAAATGTGTTGGGAATGTCATTCATGATGAAACTGATCGGTTTCTAAGTTTTCATGTTCAACACCGAACGACAGAATTGACGTTAACCAGTTGCCCAGGCCCCGCTCGGACAAGCAAGAAGCGAGAAAAAACGCCTTAACCCCCCCTGAACTTCATTTGCGCGAGTAATAACGCAAAAATTTCATCTAGTTGGGCAAAAATACATAGGATAGGCTGGTTTTCATTCCCTTAACTATGCGCTAGATACCGAACATTAATTATTTATTTAATTAATTAATTAATTATTTATTTAATGATTGTATTATTTCTATGTTTATCGTTAGGAATTATTGTTATTTAGAACTGAAGTTACAAGAGAAATGGTTTTGTCGGCTTGAATCCGCGAATAAATATATATCGGCCGGGATGGTTAGCAAATTTGATTAATTCATATCATAGTTAATAGACTCTATTAACTATGTTCATATCGGTTGGTTGTATTTTTGTTAAATATATCTGTCTGTCTTGCTGATTAAAATCATATTGAAAGTCAACGTTTGGTGAAGACATTCTTCCATGTCGTTTGTCATTTTGATTTCATTCACAATCGAATAGAATCACAGCGAGATGGCAGCGAATTTCTATGGTTTATATACTCTCATATAAACACGGCTTTCAACCAATCAGCGCGCGCGTTTCCTCTGGGCTATTATATAAATGTTTAAAAAAAAAATAGAGTTCGAAGGTCACATTCCATGTTACCATGGAAACGGTTATGTGTAATTGTTAAGGTCGTAACAAAATCATGTTTGTCAAAGTTTTAAGAAAAACGATTGCAAATAGAAAGAGATAGACTACCCCCTCCTGATTTACCGGCGGCCATTTTGAGACCCAGTCACCCAGGTCTTAATCACAGGCACCTGAGTCGTTCTAGACATAGTATTAATGTTACTGGTGTATCTGTTGAAGTATTCATTATAATATTGTTCTTACTAAGAGATTTCAAAACGATTTCTATAACATACATTTTCAATTTTAAGAAATAATAATTGTGTTCGTAGATATATATATTTTATAGTAATTTATATTCATTTTTATTGCAGTGTAGAAATACATTCTTCTGACACAGCTAACAAGCCCTGTGATGTTTGAAACAATGAAACTGCGTATTAAGTTGGATAATGGCCTCGCTCCTCGGTCTTCTTAGAAGTATATAATGACCTGGTGCTTCGCGCGCTTTCATTATTTCCAAGTAGGCCTCTGAACAAGCCATTAGCAGGCAGAGTAATGACAAATAATCTGATCAATAATTGATGCAGGTAATAGTCAGTCCAACAATACTTCCTAATGATCTATTAATCAGTAGAGCTATTGTTTGAGAAGTAATTTTCAAAACTCGTTCTGCATGTTTCATCAGGGATTCCAAACACCTCGAAAGGAAACCATTAGTTTTCTGTGTTTGGAACCCCTGATGAAAAAAATGAATTCGTTTTGGAAATATTACATCGAAAATGTGCTATTAGTCGACCCCTAGCTTGGCGAGCAGACACATACGGGTGTTTTTAAGAGTATTGTTACACAAACAGGTATAAAATATCAAATATAAATAATTGACAAAAGTCAAGTTTCGTTTTACATTTGCCTGCCTTCCACAAGCAAACGTTTCCTCGGGGATCGAGGCTGTCTACAAATATAGGTGAGGTTTGTTGACATACTAGCTTTAAAGATTAATACGAGGGAAGTTGATTTCAGTACTTAACAGTAAATTAAGCCAAACGAAAAATATCACCTTACAACACATAAGCACTTTATATGCATGAATAGTATAATAACATTAAACTTTTCACTTGCCTGTACAGTGTATATGTAAGTTAAAGTTTGTGCTCCATCCTTATTTTTTTTACTTAGAAAAATATACGGCAAATTGTGTTGATACTTTAATCAAGGTAAGTGCAATAGATTGCAACAACAATGTTTTTTGTAAATATCTAAGTATTCTTGTATCCTGAAAGAAATATTTCAATGTCGAAAAGAGAAAATCGTAAAAGAAATAAGAAGTGTAATTGAAAATAAGGAAAGGGTTTTGCTTAATTATTCCATCAGTCAGGTATCGAGTTTAATATTTTCAGGAACAGTCCTGCGAGAATTTTGTTTTGGTTGGTTTTACTGAGGTAAGTAATGCTAACGTTAATACATTTTCATTTGATTCATATTTGATGTCAATGTATTTTAGGGTGCGTTAGATTGACCGTATTCAGAATAAGAATATACAGAATAGTCACTACAAATCGCTATTTCGTAGCCACTAGAATTAATACTAAATGTGTCCTGTATATCATGTCAGCAAGCGTTTGTAGCTTACAGTGCCAAACATACCTGAACCAGTGATTTCCAGAGACTATTCCTTCTCCGGAATACGGTCGATCGAAAGCGCCCTTATTTCTAAAGCCATAGTTGCTTCAATTATGATCCTAATTTCTAACTTTTCAGTTACAGAAATTTACTGTCCTATATTTAGTTTTAACCCTATCTTATGTTTTCAACTGAATTTTCGATAACCATGCCTTATTAAGTTATGAACACCTGCTTGGAATCGCAAATCATATGAAATTTATCGAAATTTTATTACACTTAGTTTATACTTTATTGAAATTTTGAGATATCAGTTTTACATTCACAGATGACTACTTTTTTTATATTCTATTCTGAAAACCTACTTGAATTGACCAAAAAAGCATAATACAGACCAAACAAAGCGAAAATAGTATAAACAATACATTTTAAATTAATATTTAATTTCTATATTGCGATACAAATTAAAAATGGAATGGACTACATATTTTCTTTTCGTTTTCGCATTACTATTGGAAGGGAAATGCTAAATATGAATTTATATACATTCAGTATATATTCGAGAATTGTTAATTTGATTCAATTCCGATTGACATAGTTATCAAAACGAAAACAGCCACATATTGGTATTTGGTAATTACATGCAGATCGTCTTGTTCTAAATTTCAGCCAATAAAACTAATCTACTTAGCAATATTACGCAGGATGTAATTATTATAGCTGTGGTTGGCCTAACATAACGTAATCATTTATTTTATTTTAACAAGATGATAAAGAAACCTTCCATTGGCGATATTCACAAGATAGCAGATTAAATTATGCTCTAACAACAAACGAAATGCTGCTGTTGCACCTCTTGTTACTATGGCAACAGTCAAGAGCAGATGAATGTCTCGGCGAATACGAGCAAACAGGTCACGCTCTTCATAATCACGCGATTCACACCACAATGGCCAGTAATATTGGTGAATGCAGAAAGCTATGTGAAGCCAATAGCCAGTGCTACAGCATCAACTACTATAAAGATCAAGGTCGATGTGAATTGAATGATGCAACTCATTTGTCTGACCCAGAAGACTTGGTCCTTCATTCTAACGCACACTACATGACCTACCGTAACCGTCCACTTAGGAGATGTATAGTGACAAGTATTGCAGTCACGGACTGACTTGTGTGATGAATGAAGATGGAGTAAGATACAGCTGTCACAGTAAGTTGTAATGTTAACTTAAAGAAGAATTTGCTCTCTTCGAAAGCCACAAATAGAATTATCAGTACTAATACGATATGCCTACTTCTTCTGGACCAAATTGGTGCATTAAAAATCCTGAAATCCAACATAATCACCATAAAACATATATTCGATCAGATGGACTACCGTTAATTCTGCACTTAAATTGTCATGGCAATGTTGACATAGAGAGATTTGTAGGGATATTTCCCATAACTAATACTTATACTTAGATTATATCTTAAAATTACGTACGGTTAAAGATCCTACAGAAGTTCAACTTCAATCGTTAATCAATGATGAACAATTATTCACTGAAGTCGAATTACATTTGGTGAATATTTTTACCTTTCATAATTGTTTTAGTACACTTTCAGATTTGAATTTCAGAGAAACTTCCAACAAGATGTTGCTGTAAATCATTCAACAATAGGCCCTTTTGACGATGTTGCGCACGCATCAGTAGAACAATAGACGTGAGCTGCTAAGACTCGTTTTGGGTCACCAGCCTTTTGTTATTTAAAACAGATAGCCATTGTTCTAGCCGCATCGTAACATCGTCAAAACGGCCTATTAATTCGCGCGGAGTCCATGATCAATCACATTATCATACAAATCTACTTTTAATTAATTTGTACTCATTTTATCTGCATTTCAATCCTAGATAACTGAACATAAAAGAATCCTGAAGAGACAAATCTTGTCTTACAGCTATAAATATTGGTTGTCTTATAGCCCGGTTTCCATATAAACATCCCGATATCGCTTCGATCGCTTGCAATTGACGACTGAAAAGTTGAGCGATCGACCGCTGACCGGTTTCCATTTGATCGCCGTGATCGCTCTGAGCTGAAGGCGAGAAAGTTAAAAGTGCTTGCAATGTACTATGGGATACATTTCGATCGCGTCACGCCAATAAACCCATTATATTGCAAGGGTGTAGAACGCGATCACTCACAATCGCTTCTATTACCTGGATGCATGGAACTGATTTTATCCATGCAATCGCGATCGCTTCGATCGCTACGTGCTATCATGTTTCCATATGATCGATTCGATCGCTTGAGCACTTCGTAAAGCGATAGTGATAGTGATGTTGCCAATATACTATCATTGAAGAGAATAGGGATTTCTACGTGTGTGTTTCACTGTGTTAGGTTCGCAAGGGATTGTGGTCCAATGTACAGCCGCCATCTTGTTCTGTATGGTGGATTGGCTGCGCGGGGTTTGGGACTGTCTTGAATATCGAGAAGAAGTTTTAATATAATACTGATAATGAAAGTATATGAGATTGTAAAAATAAAGGTGTAGTACGATCCCTTATTATATGGAAGATAGTGTTTTACTTAGCAATAGACCACTCATAGAACTCATACGAAACTACATCCGGGTATTGAGTGGCGTATTTTCCATATCCTCACTAGTGAAAATATCGATGACGTCACGTTTGCCACCTTTTTACAAAGATGGCGGCATGTTAGTTAAAATCACAGAGGAAGATGTAAATAGCTTAAATGAGCTGCATATATTAACAATGAATATTCCGAGCACAAAAGGCCAAATACGATCTAAAACTCTCTAAAGATTTTCTCGACTGCAACAAAGAGACAAGAAAACCCGATGAAACTCTCCAAAACAGTTTAGAAAGATCACGAAGAAATTTGTACTGAAATAAAGTAAAACAAATAGATAAGAATTCTTAGAGCAGTTTAATTGTCCATATAATAAAAAAAAATTGACGGTGGTTTAAAGATATTCGCTGCGCTCACTCGTGAAATGTTTTCGACTCTCGAGGATAAACTTCATATCTTCGCACCACCGTCTAATATCCTCTATAGATTTAGCAAAATAAATCAGTCGAAGTGCTCGTTTCTGAAGTAAAAAATGCTTGTTCAGATGTACATATGTGCTGCTAGTCCTGAAACACTAACATCATAGCTCAAATATAGAAGTAATATTCTTCATTTGCACGTGACGTCACCAGGAGCTCATAAAAAAATAAAATCGAATTATACATCCTATAAAGCTGTTTCTTTTATATTTTGTAGAGATACGAGTCATCACAGAAAAATTAAAGTCGGTAGGATGTTTTGCTTCCGAGTTATACAGGTTTGAATCGTATCCCACGAACCGAATCACGTTCAGATACCGTCGTGAAAATCAACAAATTTGTGCCACATTAAAGGTTTTTGGCTTTACAAATGTTTAGAAGTTCGATTCAATGGGACTAATAGTGAAATCAAATGAGCTTGATGAAATTTCCGCTTTATTAAAGACTTTGAAGTTTTTAATTTGGCGGCCATCTTGGAAGTTAACCTTGAACCTCCAACATGGCTGCCCCATACATTTTACACGGACAATTTAACATATTCGTCGCCTATAACTCTATAACAAAATGCTCTTCTGCTTCAAAATTTGTCTCAGGGGTATAATTTTGATCCCCCTTCAAGATTATAAACATTTTATTTTATTTAGCAATGGAAAATATTTTTCGTGACATCGATGCAACCCGGCCAATAGCACGTGGTTGCAAACGAAGAATAGTGCCTCGTATATCCACTGAAGAACAAAGTGCCTCAGTTTAGCTCCTTAATTTTGGCATTGATATTTAATAAATATGATCATGACCACTAAACTAAATTTACTTTTCAAATACCGTTTCTTGTGTGCAGGTTCTATCAATGTGGTTCTTCGATCAGAATGTTTCGATGATCCCAATATTACAACAGGGACCATTGGGATTGCATATATATCAGTAAATGGACAGGAACAAAGCCTTGAAGTAAGTCAAAATCCGACAGTTATTTTTAAAATGTTAAGTATAATTGTGTTCCAAAAATAAATAAATTCGCTCTCTATTTTCGTAGTTTCATTTTATAAAAAAAACAAGAATTATTAAAATTAGAAGAAAAAATAAATCTGGGAAACGAGTGACATTCAAGTAATTTTGCATGCTTGTTGATTCAATTTAGTACTGTTATAAACAACTAAGAGTCGATTAGTATTCTTCGTTTGCAACTGACGTCATGGTGGCCATGTTGGATGACAATAACAAAAGATTCGGCAATAGATTCTTATGTTATTGTCATCCAACATGGCGGCCACGTCTTTGTCTCTTAAATCTCCGGGGAGTACATGTAGTTGCAAACCAAGAATGGGAATCATACTGTTTCAAATGGGGATAAATTCGAACGAGTGAGCTCTTTGAAAAACACGCGAGATTGAATTAATCGTAAATTGCACGAGGAAATCGTATGATAACTTGGTTATCAACAAAATCATTTTCTCGATTCGATATTCGGGCAATCTTCGGGAATAACACATTTATGACTAGTAATTCTATCGCACCTGATGTGTTAATATTTAATTAGTACCGTAAAGTGAATTTACAGTTTTAGACATGTTTACCGTAACCACAGCTTAGTAAAATCTTCCGGAAAAAATCCTCTATCAAAACATGACTATGAACAACTTGTCGTACTTCGATTTCTTTCTGAAGCTTTTGTTCAATTGCTGATTTTGAGTGCAATTGCAACCAAACATTACGCTTGAACTACACTGCTCTCAGCCAATCAGAATCGAGATTGTTTTTTTCTTCTTGACATCAAAAGAGGAAATTGTGGGTAGGGTAATTGTATATAGAGTGTTGAGTACATGATTACCGCTGAGGACGCATGTACTCCGTTTAAGGATCAAAGGCAATTTCGCCAATTGTTATAATAAAGAGTTGGAGAAAGAAGAGAACATTAATATTGTTAAAGAAAAACAAACTGAATGCCTAGTTATACAGTGAATTGTAGAATTAAATGAACGTAAAACGTTCATTTGTACCATTAGTTTGAAATTAAAGTTATCTTCTATGAATTTCCGTCTGCGTGTGGAACCACTTGCTTGGCTTTGAAATCCCGACATGTCCTCAATGTCGGCCTTGAAATATTACTTCTAATATTGTCTTAAATCTACTTTCGAGTAAGGAAATCCTTTTTTTTCTACGTATATGCGTCAATTTGGCATATGTTTAGTATATCCATCTTTAATTTAGTCCTCCGTCAAGTGCATTAATTTTGTTCTATGGATATCAATTTCAATTAATCTATCGATTTGCACCTTCTATTACAGGGAAGAGGACACAACATCGTAACGCTGTACATGAACGGTACAGTTCACTCCAAGAGAGCATTTGACACTGTTGCATTGTCAAGTTCTGGTGCTAACATGTTGAATTACATCAACTCCCTCCCCAACAACACGATGGTCCTGATAGCAGTTCAGGACAGCGGTGTAAACGCTCCTCCAAATGATAATTACCCTGTACCAGCAGCACCTGCTCTAACAAGTATCGGAGCTGTCTCGCCATTGATACCAGGTCTTCGGGAATCGTGGTGTCTGATTGGTCACAAAGGTGGTCACAGACCGTGGATTCAACAGAAATGGTCCGCCCGTTACAAAGGCCCTACTGTTTTAACAGCACAAATAATTCCTAAAGTTTAAAGTATACTTGGGTTCCAATAATCTATCTCCAGGAATGGAAAGAGGGAGAAATTGTAACCATGTTTATTGAAGTAACAAAAGAAACTCATTAACAAGATGTAAGGTTCACTAGGACGTTTTTGTGCTTTGTTTTAATTCATATATTTAATTTCCTTTTTCAACATCTTACATTCAATAAGATAAACAGACACGGAGCATCAAAAGGTACACTGACGAAAAAATGAAACAAAACTACATTAAAAGGCAAAATTAAACAACTGTAGAGAAAAGAAAAGGAAGTGTCAAAGGTTTCATTTGAGGGTTATTAGGTGTAATATTGTTTTTTTTGATGAGATGGAAGATAGTTCACCTCGCTCTCGTGTCCATATTGTATTTTCATACCAATCTCCCCGCACGTGAGAAATTCATCCGATGTATTTATACATTAGCCCATGGCTATTCAAACCCGGCGACGGCTTCCCATAATTTGACTTAAAATGACGTTTTGTTGTCTATCTTTCCTTTTAAGAAAACAAATATAGGTTTTATTAGTTTTCATAATTCGTCTTAAAACGTTTACAGTGAAGGGTCATAAATCATTGTACGTTTAAATCATTTGTATTGTAGTCGTTAACAACTTCGTCATTGTTACACTGAGTTAGCGAATGACTGCACACTATCCTTGTTCAAGAATGTGAAATAGTGTGTCTGCATGTATGATGTACAAACCTTGACATTTTTAGAGCGCAACTTTGTTGATTATAATTGATTTTGAAGATAAAGTTATTTTACGGACCCTGTACAAGACGGTGGCATAATTAGCATACGTTCTGAATTTAAACATTTACAGAAAAATTGAAACCGATTCTTGAAATACGTTGTTTAGAGTATGCAGTAGGTTTAAAAAAATTTTATTCCAACGTTATTATAATTTTTTTAAACCTTTGGGAAAACTGCAAATGAAGCCATGGCAGACTAGACTGAATGCTCTGTCCACATTGATTCACTAAATGAAATGCTGACATGTCCTGTCAATATTTAAGCCAATGGGAATTTTCTGTTTCTCCAGCAACGAAGAATTCCGGCAGAAAAAGTTTGAAACATAAAGGTCCATAGTCCCTTTCGCGTCTCCCCCCATTCTCATTTTCTCCGGCCGCGTGACTTCCCATACGTTCGTAGCCCTGTTTCTCGAGTGATTTACGCGATACCGACGCATCAGCTCGCGCATTCGCCCTAGTTATTCAGTCCTTTCCACGTAGCCCTGTCAGGTCTCGACTGATTTTCGCGATACCAACATGAACATGTAAAAATAACACAAGATAATAATACAAAATATAATATGACTTGGATGGGGTACATTTTGATTTGGCACGAGACATATATGCATATATATCCTATTCATTCAAAGCACGTATTATCAAGACTTGCCAGTCTGTTTGTATGTGTATTTTATGTCTTTCTTTATCTTGTGTCTTGTCTTGTGTATATCTTGTGTGTCTTGTGTATCGTGTGTATCTTTGTTTGTATGCGTGACTATTGCTAGGAGTGTTGTTTGTTTTACTTTTTGATCAGATCAATTTTAATCACAGCATTTAATGACCGCACGTGAGACCAGTATATTGTGTAATAAGCATCAGCTGCTTTAGTTCATATATGAATTGTATATATAGAGGTTATTGGCTAGACAATAAAAGTTTTATGTCCTACCAGTATGGGTAATGTAATTCTATACAAAGCACATGGTAAGCACGTGCACAATGCATGTGGAGTGGGAGTCAATTATTTACACCCGCTATAGGCGAATCCTTGTTTACGTTTTTTCCTCATTAGCATACATCAAACTTCAAGCGACGTACATACAAACAAACAGAGTCCATAAATCGAAAGAGATTGTCACACTTGATAATCACCGAAAATTTGAGAGTGATATGATAAATATATTTTGAGGAATGAGCGTTTAAAAAGCTCAAAATTTACAATGAATGTATGGCTGTCAGCAACTCTTTCCCCCAGCCCATTTTATAGTTTTGAAAAGTCAATTTCTCCGTAAATATTTAACATATCAATCTCAAATTTTCGGTGGTTACTCAGTTTAAAATTCTCTTTCAACTGATATAGTCTGTTTGTTTGTAGCTTGAAGTTTAATTTATGCTAATGAGGCAAAAATGTAAACAATGACGTCAGCAAGGATTCGTCTATAGGGGCTTACAATACAGCACGAGTGAAGACTGATCTCACAAGAGTTTTACCTGCTTACGCTCGACATAACAGCTTTGTCGATTCTCAAGGTATGTAACAATCCCCTTTGTTCATTCTCTGCAGACTTTTGTAATCATAAATGGTCAATTGCATACGGTACTCATCCTAGGACATTCTTTCGGGAAGCGCCTACAGCGAGATCGTCAGGCTGGTTTTGACGCTCGCGCGAATGGGGATTTCACCCTTAGCTTGCCGATTCTAGTGCTCATTGTTTACTTGCATGGCGTCGGCGGTAGGATAGTTTTAGACCTTAAGCATCGCGATGCTGATGTGATTTCGTTAAAAGCGCCTGATATTTTGATTCTGGAAATCGGAACTAATGATTTGAAGGTTGTTAGACCCGAGGTGATCGGTTCTTTGATCGAGGAGCTACTTTTGCACGTGCGAGCTAAGTTCAATGTTCGCGTTATTGGCGTTTGTCAAGTCATACCGCGCCGGCATCGAGGTAGCGGCTATCCCGATGTTGAGTTTAACGTTTTGGGCGTTTACTTGGAAACAGAGAGACATTTCATCTCTTTGACGGCCATGCCTGTTAGCCGATGGCGTTCATCTGAATATTGCTGGACAGTATTCGTTATATCGCAGTTATCGCGGGGCAATTTTATAGGTAAGTTCGCGTCAACACCGATCTGTCATGTCTAAACTTAGTACCGGAGCCCAGCCATCAATAATTATAGAATACCCGCCCCTTGGTTCGTTAATAATGCATTTTCTCAAATTCTCATACAAACCTTCTAAAAACCTAACCCTGAAATTTAAAAAACCCTAACTATTTCAACCCCAAATCATTCATAGAACGAGTCTAAATACACCTGAGCTAAATGGATAATTTTGCACAATTTGTAAGGGCTTTTCAAGTGATCTATCGAAGTGGCGGAGTATCCTGCAGTTGTACCGAATCACTTCGACGGGAGCAGGAAGAGTGTCTTGAAAACCTGGCGAGTGGCAAAGATGTGTTTGCATCGTTACCTATACTGGCTTCGGGAAGAGAAATATGGACGAGATCTCTGGGTGAGGAACGGAGAGTGCGGGACGGTTCGGAGTCCTGGCTCTCAAAAAGATGGATAACAGAGTTGAAAGAGGGGAAGCTAGCGAGCTCGCTCGCGGCTGTTCTCTCTAGAAAACCTCTGGAACCAGGGTAAAACTATAGGCAGGCAAACTGTTACAATAGCGATTGATAAACTCCACTCAGTTTTCTGTATAAAGCTTTTACTGGCGTAACAGACTTCACGCGCCAATTAAATGGCAAATGTGTGAAATTTCAACCGAACTCGTATCGAAAAGTTATATCGATCTACTTTATTATTCAAAACATCAAGCAACGGGCAAAAGTAACCTTAGTTATAGCTCGATTAAATTTCTTTTGAAAATTAACGTTTATAGCTCTAGCTTTCTTTAGCTATGCAGGCTTTAAACTGTACGTCCTTTTTCCCAGTAACAAGAGCCTCTGGGTGGATTTGCAAATTCTTTGTGGGAGTTCGATTCAACATGCCGCGGTTTGCTTACATCATCCCGCGCTGTAAACTGGAATTTGATAGACAGCTTGAAACCGCAATTCAGTGACAACTTGACAAGTGGGCGGAAGAGAATGTCCACAGGCTCTCTTTCCCTCCCCCCTTTCCCCCAGTCCCCCTCTTCTTTCCGTCCGCCATTTTGTTTTCGCCACGTTTTATTTTCATCATTTTCTCCAGTATCTAGAGCCTGTGAACAGGCTAATTATTTTACTGCATTCCGTTCCTTTTATCGCTCGAATTGATCAGGGCGCATACCTTCGTTTCCATTGATTATAATAGGTCATTGATCATACAACATTCCTTTCATACTTCGTGCCCTGTGTCATTGATCATACCACATTCCTTTCATACTTCGTGCCCTGTGTCATGTGGTGTATTATTAGTTTGTAATGTGCATGTATGTCTTTGTCAATAGGTCAACATCTACATGTCTACCTAGGCTAGAGCACTGTGCATGTTGTTGCATTGTGAATGTTGTTATATGCTGGTCTTGTTATATAATGCCTGTTGCATTGTATCTGATGCAGGTCAAAAAAAACTTCAGGTTAAATTTGTCCAAACTAGTTTATTTTTTCAACCTTGTTTATTTTTTTCAACCTAGTTTTTTTTTTCAACCTAGGTTATTTTTGTTAGATATCAATCATTCTAAAAAGGGATCCTTTCTTTTTGGGGAGTCATAAAAAAATGGGGTTTAGTTATTTTAGGGGGCATATATTCTAAAAAGAATTGAGCAGGTTTTCGTGTTCTACCTCCCCTCTCTTCCCTTTTCTTTGTCCCACTATCTTCCTTCTACACCACCCTGATCCCCCTTACCACATTACATTAATTAATATTACACATCATCATTATTACTTACTTTGTTTCGTCCCAGACGAGACTCGAACCCTGAACCATCGGCTTGGAAGACCAGAAGTTTACCACTTTACAGCAGAAACATTCGATGATGGGGTAGTCATTTAAAACTACGACGTCAGGTCTTATGCAAATTATGTATTCACGAATGTGCACTGCTAACGAAATCGGACTTTGAAAAATATAACACCGACGATAACACAGACGAAAATACAGACGAAGTTTGTGTTGACTCTGCGTTCTTTTATGAAAACTCAAGGGAAGTAAGAAAGCTCAATTCAGAAACATATATTGTTTATAGATGATCAGGTTTACTTTACGGCTCCACTCGTACTTCGAAACAAACTGTGAACCGAACCGACTTTTACAGGGTAATCATTGAGCTAACATTGACTGGAAGAAGACTTCTACGAAAGAGCTAAACAGTATCTTAAAGTAACGAGTTCAGAGGATCTTGGACTAAACCTCGTACTCGTTAGACTCGGCTTTCCAAATAGAATAACACGCTGTGACTAGAACAAAATGGAAGTACGCATTTCAAATAACGAACTTCTAACTCCTGACAATAAAGAAACAGTTTGTAAATTATATGTAGTTTATAGCGCTAATTTGTGACTTAAGACATCACAGGTAAACAATAATTAATAAGGGAAGATGAATTGTACTGTGATTGAACCCATGGTATGTAATCAACAAAAGTCGATTGAGGTATGCTTACCACCGTGGAAAGCGAGTAGCAGCTGACGTTTCGAGCGCTAGTCCTTCGTCAGAGCAAAAAAAAAAAATTCAATGGGTGAAAAAAAATAACCTAGGTTGAACCAAAATAAACTAGTTTATTTTTTAAACCTAGTTTATTTTGGTAATTCAACCTAGTTATTTTGTTTTCAATGGGTGCTCACTAATTTAGGGTGTTTAGAGCTATATAGTCACTATTTTTACTAAACAACAGATAAATAATACTTATTTAATGGTCCTATGAACTAATAGAAACCCTACTCCTACATTTAAAAATACCCTAACCGTCAACAACGTGTGCTCACTTATTTAGGGTCTTTAGAGCTAATCATTAATTTAGGGTCTTTAGAGCTAGTCACTAGTTTTTTTACGGCTATGTCACTAAACGACAGATGAATATAATGCCTCTTTAATGGTCCTCTGAACTAATACAAACCCTACCCATAGATTTAAAAACACCCTAACCGTCAACAACTGGTGCTCACTTATTTAGGGTGTTTAGAGCTAGTCACCAATTTTGTTTTGTTTTTACGGCTAAGTCACTAAACAACAGATAAATATAATGCTTATTTAATAATCCTGTGAACTAATACAAACCCTACCCCTATAGATTTAAAAACACCCTAACCGTCAACAGCTGGTGCTCACTAATTTAGGGTGTTTAGAGCTAGGCCCTAATTTTTTTCAAAGGCTAAGTCACTAAACAACATATAAATATAATGCTACCCTACATTTAAAAAACCCTAAAAATTACTGTTTGGGAAAAAATAGCCTAGGTCGAACACGCACGAAATAATCTAGGTTGAAAAAATAACCTATAGTTTGGACAAAATAAACTAGGTTGAACCAAAATAACCTAGTTTGGACAAAAATAAACCAGATTGGAAAAAAAACTAGTTTGGACAAAAATAAACTAGGTTGAAAAAATTAACTAGTTTGGACAAATTAAATCTGAAGTATTTTTTAAACTACAACAGATATATCACAGTAAATGGAATGGAAATCAGCCTCAAAGTAAGTGATCATGAACGCTAGTTGTTTGAGTAATAGAGTACCGGGCGAGACTTGTATTATGATTTGATCCATAATTACACACTTGCAAAACAACTAAAATAAAGTGGGAGAACATCAGAGAAAACAGCAAAACAAAAAGACAAAAAGACAAGATAATAACTACAGTTGAAAGAGCTAATCATGATAGGAAATACACGTATATTAGTATATTAGTATGTTAACTTTAATGAAAGTTTGAGGATCTAAACATTTTAAGGTACTTTCAGAGAACATTACATTCATGAATGATGGGTTGATTGAATTGATTTCAAATCAAATTGTCACGCTGTATATGAATGGTACTGAGCTAACTCCAAGAGAGCATTTGACACTTTTGGAGATGCAAGTTCTGGTACTAACATGTTGAATTACATCAACTCCCTAACAGCACGATGGTCCTGATAGTAGTACAAGACAGCGGGAGAAGGTACACGTGACCAGCTGCACCTGCTCTAGCAAATATCGGAGCTGTCTCGCCAGTAATACCTGGTAATAGGGAATCGTGGTGTCTGATTGGTCACAAAGGTGGTCACAGATCGTGGATTCAACAGAAATGGTCCGCACGTTTCAAAGGCCCTATCAATCAATCAATAATCCTTATTTAAACACGATAGTATTTAAGCGTTGCCGCTTGTGGGGTGGTGTATGTTAAAAACTACTATGCCTATGGTATTAAATTATTCTATGTTGTTAAAATTCTAATACACATACATTATTTATAATATTTATTATCGTAAGCTATAGTCATTATGAGCGAGAGTCATTTGTACAGAAGAACGTGGGTACTAAAAAACTAAAACAAGGCGAAATACTATAAAAATGCTGTGTAAAAGTAATAATTAAAACAGTAGAAAAGCATCCCTAACATTGTGAGTTGTTGAACAGATCAAACATTAAAATCTAGCTTATGGAGTACGTCAGAATTCTTTGCCTTTTTACAAATGAATATGATTTTACAGTAACATTATTATCATACAAATAGGATAATGCATTCCATGCAATTGATTCTCTATGAGCGATACAATTCTTCATGATATAAGTGTTGAAACGTGGTATAATAGGTCTGTTTGTGCCTCTAAGATTATACTTATTGTGGCGCTTTACAATTATATGTGGGTCATACAGATGGGTGTTAGGTCGTTATAAATCTTATGTACTAGTTTAACTAGGTTCAACTTATACATAAAAATTGGCATGTCTAAGCACTTCAATTGAATGCATATCTCGGGAAAAATTAAAAATAATTCTAGCTGCTTTACAATGTAGGATCTCTAATGACTTAAAGTTACCTTTACATCGCCCCACACCGGCAACGCATAGAGGGTAAAATTATCTTAAAATACAAATCTAAACGTAACTGTCTTGGTAAAAACCGACTCCTTTTCAACATGTTTAGTTTATTTACAAATCCTTTCTTGACTTCAAGTACGTGTCTGGCCCAGTTTAGTTTGTCATCAGTTGTGACACCTAGACCCTACTGTTTGTAGACCACAAGTCATTCATGGAGAGGCGTAAGGTAGTCTTGGTTCGCAATCTATTCGGAGATATTCAAATAGACCATATATGTTGTATCATGGGAATCACTTTGTTTTGTGACATGTGTATGACTAAGAACAGAAACTAACAATACGACGTAGATATTTTGTAAATGTAACCAATATGATGTACGGCAATATATTGTTTCATCATACATAAGCCTCGTGAAGACAAAACAATATTGACCACATGATGGCGCAAAACGTGGTAAATTAAAGGTAATTAAACTAACTATCGTAAATTTGTATATACAACAACAACGGAGTACTAGTCAAGCGGCAGAGCCTTGAAAACGAGCGATTTGTGGAGGATAAGTGATTGTAGCGCGCTATCACCCAATCCGTGGTATATCATCTTTTATTATATGACAGGAGCTACTTCCGGTCAAATGGCGCGCGCTGATTGGCCGTTTAGCAGGTGGAATTCTCCCGTAATGTCCACGGGCAATACGGATTTTTCCGCTGCAGTGTTTGTGTACACGAACCGGTCGAATTAAAACTTAAAAAGTTAGAACAAAATATGCCATATAATAAACACCTTATTATCCTCGCTTGCTCGGTCTGTACAGAGAAATATCAGACCTTGGTTTTTTCTGTACAGACCTCGCAAAGACTCTGTCTGTACAGAAAAACCGCGGTCTGATATTTCTCTGTACAGACCTCACGCTCGGTTAATAAGTAGTTAAGTAGAGGTTATTGACCAAGCGTGAGGTCAATATGGGGGGATATTGGTCGAGTTCATTTTTTGCGTTTTTATGGACCGAGACGGAGTCGAGGTCCATAAAAACGCAAAAAATGAACGAGGCCAATATCCCCCCATCTTGACCGAACAAGCTTGGTCAATAAGGTTTTTATTATATGGCACAAATGAATAAAATCACACTTTGACACACGCGCCAGGAACCCATTGCGTGGTAAACTGAAGAGCGAATAGAAATCAATCTAAAATTAGACTGAGTCTCGACGACTTTTCACTTGAAGTTCAACCTTGTTATTGTGGCGTTCAAAACAGTTTATTTTCCGACCTAAAAAAATGCGTTTTTATGGATGAAAACTGACCTGTACTTTACTTCAGATGTACTGAGTTTCGATGACAACTTCATCAGGAAGGCCGAATGCATTAACTAGAGACAAAAATGTGCATATTTGTGGAAGATTTGAAAGTTGAAAACCGGCGTTGAAATCACTCGAGTGGCGATAACTCAGATAAGCACACTGCAAAACTTGACAAATAGAGCTGTAGAAGAATACAAACAAACTTGTAAGTATTAATCTAGTAAGTACTCTTAATTTGTAAGCCATTTACCAAATGTAAATGCTGAATTTCTTAGCTCATACAATATAAAACCTGCTTTCTTTGATGAAACTGTGTGCTAAGCTTACTCGTTTCCGTAATCATTTTATTTCTTTGTACCACGATTGTAGTAGCGTTGTGAGGTAGCCGAACTTTTCTTTGTGTTTTTGAAGTCACGGCCATTTCAGCTTCGCTATAGTTTTTTATCTCCGTAAGTCCAGCTTCGTTCAATTCAGTCGCTTTTGCTGCAGTTGTTTTCATCGAACTTGCAAGAGCCAGAAAAAACTGCATTATATAATCCCTCTAAAAAGGTGAATTTTAGCTGTAAACGAAAAGGCAGAACGATTTTTAAATTAGTATTTGCCTTCATGTCACAAATTGTTTAGTTTCTTTCAAAATGTATGGGTTCTATCGCTATTTGTTTACGAAGAATTGTGAGCGGTTTTGTAAAATCCTGAGCGGGCAAGATGGAAAAATCTTGCCCGCTGAGCAACCAATCAGATTGCAGCATTCAGAGTCATCTTGCCCGCTCACGGAACTGCCATGTAATAATATCTTGACCTCACGCTTGGTCAATAACCTCTACATATTTAATGCAATAAGCCAATCAGAAAACGAGAAACAGGGAAGTTGTTGTAACATGCATTTGAATTGTTCTACCAGTTGATAATTTGATCTATCATATGCAACTAAAATGGAGGCTTGTACTTATTCCTAAAATCACATGAAAAACTGGGACTCTTCTACACTATGGGAATGTTATTTCTAGAATTTCCAGGTCCCGTTTTTCCAGTGAGAGATTTGATTTCTTACCAAAGTGAAAATATCGTTGCCAATGCAATGTTGTTTATAAGAGACCCCGATTTGGACTTTGTTAGTCTCGCAAGAGATTGTGGTTAAATTGTGCGTAACGTTTAATGTGTAATCGTATATATCGACGCTGCATCAAATGAATATGTGAATATTAGAATATTTATTGATTTGAGAGCAGCGTCTATGAGAAGACTTAGTCATGTATTCAGTACTGTCATAAAACACGACGGGCATTTGACAAGTATCGTATCCAGTTACCGAGTAAGCTGTTAGCTTGACAGGTAGTTGTTCAGAAACGTGGAGAATTTGCATAGCTTGCATGGCTGATCCCATGATGGGGCATTTGCAACTTAAATAAACTTCTCCACTTTCCCCAAAATGACTTATGTTGACAGTTCATGATCATTCCGGGGAATTCCACATGTCGATATCAGCTCTACAAGCATCTCAACAACAACAAACTTTTAACTAATCACCAGTCAGGTTCCGGTCATTCCATAGCACCTTAACTGCTCTACTTGAAGCCACCAACAATTGGTGCATTAACATTGATAAAGGTCTACGAAATAGTGTAATCTTTATCGATTTGAAAAAATTCATTCGGCGCCATAGACTCTGAATTTCGTAATTTCTAACGGGACCTGAAACAACCATAGAGGATGATCAAAGCCAGGACCCGGCTAATCTACATATCGAATTCAAATTTAGCGAATTTAGACAATAACATTATTATGCTAAAACTGGCCAAATATGGAGCTGACTTGGTTTGAGTCGTATCTAAGTTGTAGAAGTAAAAAAATGCAAAGTTAATGTATATTTGTCTAGTGCACATCCGATAACGTATGGTGTACCTAAAGATCAATTATTGGTCCTTTGCTTTTCCTTATCTATATTAATTACCTACCTAAAAGTCTCAATGAAGGTTTCCCTACAATGGTAGACCACACAATATCTCTTGGCTTATACATAGACCATACATAATCCTGGCGATGTGTTGGCGATGAAAACTCCACCAATCGTTATCTACCTTGTAGTGTACCTCAGGTTCTGTACTAGGCCCTATCTTGTACCTGTTGTAGACAGCACCCCTCATGTTGCAGATGTCATCAAACGCCACAGTATGTCATACCATTTCTATGCTGATGACAGTCAAATATACCTGTCCTTCCAGCCGTCACGTACTGACGAGCCTGAGTACTCAAAATCAAAGGTGGAAGCATGTATCCTAGATATCAACAACTGGATGACCGCAAACAAGCTGAAAATCAACAATGATAAGACAGAACTACTAGTGTTGAATGCCCGCCATAAACCAGTTCCACCACTAGACTCTATCTATGCGGGTACTGATCTGATCACAGTGTCCAAGTCAGTCAAGAACATTGGCCTTTGGTTTGACCATAGTTAATAGAGTGGAATGGTTATGAAACCCAGCGATCGACCTTCTTTGTAATATGTCTTTGTTAGCTTTTTTCAACCGTGACCCTGCACAAAACACAATAGAAATTCCAATGTGTTAATCAATCAGCCAATAGAAACGTGTGAGTTCAGTCGTTCAGGGGACGCTAATGAACTATGTCCCTGCACAATCTTTTGTCTTGCCCCCTTCCAACATAAATCGCAGCGCCTTTGTTAGCCCCTTTGAAGTTTGCCGGGTTTCATAACCATTCCACTCTATTAACTATGGTTTGACCACACACTTTCAATGAACAAACAAGTTAATTTCATGTGTAAAACTGCCTTTTATCATTTACGAAATCTATCTACTATCAGAAGATTTCTGTCATACAGAGATTGTGAAATCTTACTGAATACATGCCTTTGTAACTTCGAGAATTGACTATTGCAACTCTTTATTATCTGGCCTACCACAATGCTTAGTACAAAAACTCCAGTACGTGCAGAATGCTGCGGCACTCCTTTTAACATATTCTAAGAAATCAGAACATATAACACCAATACTTAAAAGAACTACACTGGTTAATTACCCATTACTGCTAGAATAGAATTTAAAATTCTAATTTTAACTTTCAAAACTTATCATGAAACTGGACCTTATTATCTACAAGAACTCTTAATTAAATATATACCTGGTAGATCGCTACGCTCGATTAATAAGAAACTTTTAGTCGTCCCTAAATATATTCTTGAAACTTATGGAAAGCGAGCATTTTCAGTAATTGCGCCAACATTATGGAATAATCTGCCTGCATTATAAGGACTACTGAGTGATGATTTTGAGCTTCGTAAACTGAGATCTTTTCATAAAAATAATCACCACAATCTTAAAGAGAACATACAAATCATCATGTTTGGAAAGTTTGAATATTATAGGGAGAAATTCCGAAAGGTTATCATGGATAAAATTTATAGCAGAGTCTCCTGCGCGGGCCGAACCTTTCGAGCGGAGCACCATGCATACACACACAGCGGCAAAATGTCACGCGCATGCGCTTTTGATGAGCCGGTCGCGCGCGAGACTCCCCAGTTTCCCGCCGAAACTAAGAGGAAACAGGCCGCTTATATACGTGAAATGTTTCGCAAAAAACTACTTAAAAGCTAAGTCTAAGACTTTAACAGGTTGAAGTTGTCTTAATTCGTATTTCACTGTGAGTTTACTAAGTTATAAAACTAGTATATACCTAACAGGTAGTTAATGCTGCTCCGCTCAGTTAAGGAAGTGTACTAGAAGAGAACTTACAGCAGCACTTTGGCAGGAAAAATATATTACAGGGTGATAAAAATGCCAAGGTGTTAGATGGATATATTTTGTAGTTTTCGTGCGACTGAATCCTGTTTAATCTGCATATATCTGTGGTGTGTATCTCAAAAGTTGTCCCAATTTATTTTCATTTTGTCCCGACATATCAACGATCTCCCGGTAAATCCCCTGATCCTACCAATTCCCGACATTTTCTTAAGATTCCCGGCACAAAAATATGCTGTTCTCCCCGGTCAAAATCAACTGTAATTGAGAATGTAATTGTAAATGCTAATTGTGTTTGAACCGGCGAAGGTCAATAGAAGAAAATTATTTGCTGCTCGCCATCTTGATAACAGGAGAGATCTTGCTCTTTGGAAACTGATAGTTCACACAGAGTTCGCCTACACGCCAACAAATTCATGATTACACAAGGATCACATACACAGAAATGCATTATAAACGGTTGAACGTATAGTTAGCTACAACAAAGCAGATTCCACCTCGTGTAATATCACTTGACGATCAGATCCGTGCAAAGCATTGTGGTAAAAAAAGAAATCGAGATTTGGACCCGCTTTCAGATTAGAACTGCTGCCTTGCTCGCTCGCTCCAGGCTCGCTCGCTTAAGACCTCAGAAACTTGTCAGTTTGAACTCCAGAGCCTTCGTTCTTTCGGCCAGCGGAGCATAACGTTTTGTCGCGGTGCACACAGCGGTCAAACGTCTGCGCATGCGTCAAAAGTCTTGCAACAACAACATATTCCAAAACAAATTCAAAGCGAGCCGGCGGCGTCACTGTTCACACACCCGTTTTAAAACCTTGATAACATTTTTGGTAAGTTAAAAATATTTTGGGTAAACTCACAGCTTGAAGTTTGTTCAATTTCTCGTCGACTGTGAAAATATAAAGCTTAACTTTTACGTACTTTTCTTAACTTTTTGGGGTAGAAGTTCACAAGCCGAGTTTTTTTTGAAACACCGGGTTGTTGTAATATGTTTTACGGTAAATTTTGCGCGGAAAATTCGCGCGGCCGCCCACCAGACTGACCGTAATACGCACGCGCAGACGTTTGACCGCTGTGTGGTCGCGGTGTGGCATACACATCAGCAAGCGATCGAAAAACATGCTGCTACTCGTGTCGGTCCGACCGCCCTGACAGTTCGCCCGTCCCATCTACTATATTTGTATATTTGTTCACCTAACGTTGATGTCTCGATATCTTACGAACTGTCATCTCCAAGTGCAACTGTTGTTTCAGGTATTATCAAGTTTAAAAAAATATATCTGTACGTAGATACAATTAATTTGCGAGTCACTGAAAGATTGATTTCTCATACACTATGGAAATGATGTATGATTATAGTTATTAAGTTTACGAATTTTGTATAACATGGGGTGGGATCAAGACAGCATAAGTAAGAGAGGGAATCTCCAATATGCGCGATAATAATGACGAATAAAATCTATTTTTAGTAACGGAAGCAGCTGAGAAGTGCGCGAACGCGCGACAATATCATGGCGGCAAAATGATTTCGCGCCATGAGATTGTTGCCGCGCGATCGCGCACTTTGCTTCAGTTGTTTCCGGTTACTAAAAATAGATTTTATTCGACATATTCACCGCACACCGCACGCTACAAGATTCCCTCTCTTACTTATGCTCTCTTGGTGGGATACGGGCTGATGAAGTTGACTAATTTGGAAAACAAACTGAGTGGGATACGTGCTTATGCAACCAATCGGTCCAAACGAAATGCTCTTTTCACCACCGTAGCTGGGTTCTCTTCTAAAGGTTTTTGTTTTGTATATTACAGATATTACAGATGCTGCAGGGCACTCGTTTTTCTAGGGGGGTCCGGGGATTTTTTAAAACTGAGTTAGATGTTCATAGATGCATTCTGGCGCATTTTGGGCCATTAAGACGTGTTAAACAATATATAGATCGCTGTAGTTTAACACAGACATACCAGTGAAAAGAGACGCTAAAAACCTCGAATCCCCGCCTACGGAAGGCTCTTTCTCTCGAGCACTTCATAACGATTCGTTATTCTAGTTTTTACCCTGGAAATGATATTATTTAACTCTTCTTTCCTCATTCTGGTATTTTTCTCTTACCTGATAATAATAACGCAAAGCAATAACATTAGCCAACGATATAACTGGAGCTCCGTCCACAGGCTTGCTACAGTCATGTATCATACTAGGCCTCTTCACATCACGAACTGACTACTATAGCTTTGCATCAGGGAATTATAGTTTCATTTTCAAACTTATTATGCACTTTACTAACATAAGCAACTCTTTGATCTGAAATAGTTAAAATATTGAACTTTGACATGATGCAAATTAACTGTGGCCATTTGTGATTGTGGTGTATACTATACTGGTGCTACTGTATAACTTTCGAAGATTTATGAGTAATATATTGTTTTAATTTACTTTCCTTTGTTTTCATTAATATACTGTACCCATGCAGTGCTCTATCTGGGATACATAATGCTTGTAACAGGTATTTTGTTGGGGGCAAATGTAACAAAACAAATGCAAGTATAACAAGTACAAAGGCAATTAGTAAAGAATATGTACATGTACAACAAATGGTTCAGTATGGATAAACACGAACAGAACACGAAGGCATGTCCTTGTAGTATTGGTTACGAGTAGACGAAGGCTGTGCGCTTTCTTGAGAGATACGGGGACGTGAACCCCGAGAATTTTTTTAAATTTAGATGCTCGTAGATGCAATCTGGTGCACTTTGGAAGAAAACATTTCGGAAGCTGTTTTCTAATAAAATAACTTTTGGAGATTTTCAGAGCCCCAAAAAATTATAGGACCCTCCCCCAAATTGATGCCCAAAATGATGTGGCCAACCCTCAAACATGCCGCCAAAAAAAATGTGGCCCTCCCCCCTCAAATTACCGGCCCTCCCCCCAATAATTAATGATAGCTCCTTTAAATTCAACCTGTAAATCTTTACCAAGAGAGCGAAAGTGCATTGACTGGATGCAAAACTGCGACTGTTTTAGACCGATTTAGAAAACCGGTGGCCTATTGAAATCACTTGTAGTAATGGTGGATAACGATATTAAGTGAAAATGTAAATCTGACAAAAAGGGCTGCACAACTGATACGAGCAAACTTGTAAGTATTAAGTATTCCTTACTTTGGTAATGAGCAATCCGTGTGATCCGGAATTTTATTTAGCGAATCCGCGATCTTGGATTCTCCCAAAGAAATACACCCATAGTAGCGTTCTGTAGCCGGCGTGCTATTCCTCTTGTTTTAACAAGCCTTTTTCACTTTAAGCTTCTCTGTCAGACTAATTGTCTTATTGGATATCTTTTTCGGCAAATACGAAAACTGGATCGGAGGCCTCGTCGCGAGTGGTCGACTTGTTCCACCAGCAGGAAATTAATTTAATTTGCACTGATCATGATAAAACTGGCGCGTAATTTCTACCGAACTCGCGAACATAAGGGTCGCAATCATTTCTAAGGAAATAAAATCACAAAAGCGTATGGCGGCCATGTTCTTTTGTTCCTATCAACAACAGTTGTCCTTCGACCAAAACACGGGTCGGTAAAAAATAATGAAAAGTGTGCAATAATATTAATACTAAAAAACAATTACTAGACTCACCAGAACATAGTGTACAATGTAATCAAAGTTAACAACGTCTGTACAGCGAAATATCAGCCGGCTAAAAACCAATTGTATATGCCAAGAAAAAATGTAACTATATCAGGTTGAATTATTGTTCCAAGACGTTTTTCAACTGCTTTCTTTCGTATATGGACTAGAAAATAAGCAAGACGGCTAGAGGCAATAAACCGATCAAGAAATACTGTAAAGCGAGGCGACTAACTCCTGCTTCAACTAGTTTCATTCCAGTAACGAGGTTGTATTTATCAGTAGAGTGACCCCTGTTCTCTCCGTGGTAAGTGAAGTCTAGTGGCCCTCCATCTTGTGCACCAAAGGACCACACTAGGTAAAGAAACTCGTCATCCTAAACGAAAGGTATAAAGGATGGAAGGTCAGGACGGCTGGTACAAAACGCAGGTCACACACTAAACTAACTCTAACCTAACCCTCTATGTAAGAATTATTCCACGAACTCGAGTAGTACATGAGCACTCAAGTACTACCGGCAATCACTATTGGTCCAATAACCCACTTCCACGATATGCTTTACTTGTCACGCACAAAGGTTTCAATACGAGGCTCCGTGCTAAATTACATTTATTATTTGCTCTGTGAAAATAATAAATATAATTTAGCACGAAGTCTCGTATTGAAGCCGTTGCATGTGCGTGACAAGTAAAGCATATCGCGGAAGTGGGCTATTTGTAGTTTTTGAAAGGTAACCAAGCCTTAGCCTCGGCTGGAGGCTGGAGTTGACCCTGCACTGATACAAACCCTCTTTCTATGAATATGGGTAGATTTTGATTATCACGCTAACTAGATACACGCCTCTAACTAAGTTGTCTCAACTCCAGCCTCGATGTCACAAATGCTTGGCTACCTTTCAAAATGACGGTCAAGAACTATTTCATAGACCTATCCCACATTGGATCGAACATTGGCACCAATGCATTATGTCGAGATTGGGGTAGACAAAAATACAGTAAATGTACATGTATGAAAATGTATTCTCCAATCTGGACTTGGACCCATTGTTCTTGGGCATTGGAGCGGAATGCGGGACAGCTCTATTGGTCACTGCCGTATTTCTTTATAACCCAAGATGGCCGTCGTGTCGTCGAAATGTTCCATTAGATGCTTTAGCACCCGAGGCATGGATGGACAAGAAAATAAATCAAACTTACGGAATGTGTCATACATCAAAGAACTGGCAATACCCCTGGGGGAGGGGGAGGATACCATGTTTAGGAAGCACTAGGGGTGTGCGGCAATACAGGGTCTGGGGTTTAGGGGAGAAAAGGCAATCCGTGTCACTTTTGAAAATATGTTTAGCAAACTGGCTCGATTTTTTTTTGGGGGTATTCCAAGTCCATTTTCAACAAATGTTTTCCAATCGGGATTAATTTTCAACAAATATTTAGGCAATGCGGTTTCAGTATTATTATTTTTTTGGCAAACCGGCTCCAGTACTGGAGCTGACTCCGTACATCCCTAACCCATTTATTACACAAGTAATGCCATGGGAAATACCGCCGACGTGATTACAGGAAAGCGAGTGTGGGATGTGAAAGGAGGGGAGGTGGGAACTTCAAGGGGAAGGGATTGGAGGAAAAGAAGGGAGAGGTGGGCGGAAGGGGGGGGGGGGGGGGGGGAGCACGAAACTAAAACTCAATATTTCGTTAATTTTTTTCTTATCTTAAACCACAACTCGCCGGTTTTATTTATCTGAGCTACAAAATATGAGCCTCTCTGAACACATGAGGTAACGGGTCACTTTCAATACATGCTTTAATAGCGCTGCGCCGCCGGGCTAAATATAGATTAGCCGACCTTTGGACCCCCCGCATGACGCAGACAAACATTGCGAATTGTTGTCTGCGTTTCAAAGTAAATTGACCGGCGATCCCGTAAACTCTTCAAAGATAAATGTATAAATCAGCACAACTGAGCTTTAAAAATGGTTGCCACAAAGCATTGCTGTTGGGGGGAATGCACCAGTGATTCAAGATATCCAGAAAAGCTTCACAAATCGCTGAAAAAGCGGCTGGAAGAAGGCAAAGCTGTATTCATTCCTTTCCCGAAGCCATCACAAGGACTCGAGAGATGCCAGGCTTGGTTAAACGCTTGCTCTAGAAAGAATTTCCCTATTGAAAAGATAAACAGAAGCACATATATCTGTTGTCTTCATTGGCCAGGGGAGAACGGGCCTACAGATGAGGTTGATGTTCCCTTGAAAGCAACCCTAACCGAGAAGGAGAAAGTAAAAGCTTCGACGACAAAAAAACGAAAACAACCGAAGGTCAGAACTTCGTCTGCTCCCCCTAAAAAAAAGCGTTTGATACAAGAAGATGATTGCTCTAAATCAGAAGCAAGCTTATGCATGGATGAGTCCTCTATGTCAACTTTCGATTTATCTGCGAACGAGAAAGGCACACAAACATGTTTCAAAGCATGAATTGTCCTCAAAGATAGAAACAATGATGCTTCGAAATAGCATTCGAACAAGACAAAACAGTCAACAACAAAACAACATTGTGAGTAACATTGCCTACGAAGTTATTATTAATAATTCTGTAAATATGAAGCACTTTACTGGGCTTACTACTTTGCAGTTTGATGTGCTTTACACATTTCTGAATGATGTTTGTCCTTTAGACACAATCTCATATTGGACCTGCAAAGGGCCAAGGGCTGGAATAAGTAAAGTAAATACAAGAATTTCTAAGTGGTCTACAAGAGAAAAACTTTATATCTGCTTACTTCGACTGAGGATGGGATTCAACATAAAAACTATCTCTGTTTTATTGAGCTCCCCAGAAAGACCAATCAGTGAGACACAAATTCGAAGAATTTTTACAACTTTCATACAGTTATTGTATAAAGTATTTCGGGATATGGAAGAAGTTATGTTTCCTTCTAAGGAACATTTGAGAAGATTCCTACCAAGAGTGTTCAAAACTATGAGGAATGTCCGCTGCAGCGTCGATTGTACAGAGTTCCGAGTGCAAACCTCAAGGAATTTTGCACAACAGGGGAACACCTACTCACAATACAAGCATGCAAACACATTGAAATGTCTGATTGCTGTTACCCCAAATGGGGGGGCATGTTTTGTGTCTGATCTATTTGAGGGGGACATAGATGATGTCAAGATATTTGAAGAGAGCGGTATTTTGAAGCACATCGAGCCTTATGATATCATTTTAGTTGACAGAGGCTTTACAGTGCAAGACTTGGTAAATCCACTGCAGGCAAGAATACATATCCCTGCATTTTTGAAAGGGAGGGGGCATTTAAGCGCTGCAGAGGAACTGTCTACAAGGAAAATTGCAAAAGCAAGAATCCATGTTGAAAGATTTAACCAGAGGTTGAAGTCTTTCAAGTTGGTTGGACAAATAATCCCTCTTTCGTTAACACCCCTTGCCACTCAGATGGTAGTTGTTGCATGTGCTTTAGTAAATTTTCAAGAGGTTTTGTGCAAATAAATACATGGACATGAATCAGTAAATACAAGTTTTGAATTTATTGAAATTTATATTTTTATTCAAATATAGCCACTGTTTAATCTTTCTTCTATTGCGTGACGCAAGAAAATATATATGCCAACCACAGGAAAATATGGAAGGAAAACCTGCATGGTAAACAATTTCACACTATAGTGTATGGATATAACATGGATATTTTCTTGATCACCATGTAATCTACTTTTGCCTTTAGTTGAAATTCTGATGCATATACTGTTTAGATGTATTCACAAAATTATTTACAAAATACTACATAGCTTAAACAATACCCTACCGGTTGTTTCTGAAAAACACTAAGACCTGAATTGGACCTGTTACACTCTTTAATGCCATCGTACTCATACCAAGTGCTATTCCAGAAAAGCAAACAAATATAGTGGTTTCCATTCCACAGTGTTGCAGCATGTAGATGCAACAATTTTCCATGGAGTACAATACTGTGAGGCATGTCTGATATGTTCAACATACCTGCTCTACTGAGAAGGTCAATAGAAAAAATAAAAAAGTTCTGGAAATCTAGGATTATGCGGTGTGAACTTGTCCTTTGTCCAGCACAATGCCAGGTTATATGCTGATTTCCTGCAACATCATGAGTTGTGTCTTCTTGATAGTTGGACTATTTGCAGAAGGTCTCTGCTTGAACTTTCGCCCACACTTAGAAGGCCTTGGATATAACCACTCATCCAAAGCACTATTGAATACACTATTACCATCAGTGGGGAGACTAAGTACAATATTACCAGTACGATGATAGTGGGTGGGGGTTGGACATGTACTCTGGTTACATTGTGTTTCGACTGATGTTGATAAATAAGGCAGCAATTGCTGAATGAGATAATCTGCCTCATTGCCATATAGGTCAATAATACCTCTAATTGGAAGTGGTATAAGTGGTAGCACAGTCAGTTTAGCATCCGCAAATAAATTATCATCAATCAACAGCATGGCTGTCTTTAAAGCATCACCTACATGTCCTAAGTTACTTAGTTCTAGATTTCCTGATTTTACTAATACTTGTATAATCATAAGCCAGTTATCTAGTGGACATGTATTGCTAAGTGTGATACCAGAACTAGAGATTCCTCCCCAGGGAATAGTGACTAGGCCTTTAGCACAAGATTGAATAAATGTGCTTTGATTTACTAACATGTTAGCAATCTCCAATTCATCATTGCTATGTGACCTAAGCTGAGCTACACTTGCAAGTATGTTGGGACTAGGTGGCCCTTGTGGCTGGGGTAGGGGACTAGGTGGCCCTTGTGGCTGGGGTAGGGGACTAGGTGGCCCTTGTGGCTGGGGTAGGGGAGTAGGTGGCCCTTGTGGCTGGGGTAGGGGAGTAGGTGGCCCTTGTGGCTGGGGTAGGGAACTAGGTGGCCCTTGTGGCTGGGAGCAAGGTCTTGGAGGTATGACACCAGTTTGTGGCTGTGCTGGCAGGATGAAAGGAAACAAATCTCTCGGAACTCTCATGGCAAAAACCTCAGGACCAATAACACGAAACCACAAGCAACTAAGGTATGTTAATATGTCAGCTATCAGTGTTTCATTTCTGAAAACCCTCTCGACAGACACAGGACCATCCTGAGCATAGAGCACAAAATCGCAATATGTTCTTTCCGTCACAAGCAGTTGCATTTGAATCTGGTAGTAATAGCTATGTCCAGTCTTGAGAAAGCACTTCCCATCAGTGATGCTAAAGCATTGTCGGGCCAGAGTATCCTTAGTAGCTACATTGGTGCCCCCTTTTACCACCTCTTCGATGCTATGCTTCTTGAAAATCTTTAGAGACTTGATCTCCAGTAGCCCATCATCATCAATCAGACCATCAGGGGAGCATCCAAGGAAAGGAAATTTGGGGTTGATCCAAAGTCCAGAACCAGCAACCTTCTTGTGAGTTTGATCTTGGTATTTTTGGATGGCCTTGTCTTCACTTTCAAGACCATATTTCATCCATGTTGATTGAAAATTTCCATTTAACTTCCACATGTGGGACGCAATAAATTTCATTGCCCGAACAGCTGCGTTCTGTGCACCTTGGCTTACTAATTTGCCTACCCTTACAGCCTCCAAACATGTAGAGGCTGTAAGGCGAAGCCACCGTTCAGAACTCCATGCATCACTGCCACTCTGGGATAATGTATTGGGAATTTCACCAACAGTTTCCAGGGTACTAAGGTTATCATAGAGGTGAAGAACTTGTTTAGCCAGTAATGCCGTTTCATTATCATCCAAACTATAATCCATGTATGAGATTTTTAGCTGTGTCTCCCACATGGATAGGCTCTCATGTTCATTTGCGCTAACCGTCTGCAATTTAGCAACAAGTCCGTTTATGTGTTCCTTATTTACTGATCTGGATCCTAACGGTCTTGGGTCGAAGTCCATGACTGAAATTTTCCCTTTCTTTCTTTTTGTTGGGTATTCTGCTAAAGAAAGTCGTTGAGGTTTTTTTTTTACGTTTTTTCCCCTTGTTCCAGGAACATTCATTACTGGTACATGGTGCCTTTGTTTTCCTTCCTTGGTTAGTAGTGTAGTCATCTAGAGCCAGAAGGACCGCTATAACATGACTACAGCGACCCAACGCAGACACTTTACAAGGCTCACAAGTAGCATGGATAATAGCACCGCTATAAACCGAGATTGAAATGCAAACATTATGAGGGAGGTCAGATCTCATCGACGGCCACACGTGAGCGCGCACGAAATATAAATCGTTCGTTCGTGCATCCTCCATATCGTGAATGAATCCACTCTCAACGTATTTCCTACCATTCTTGAATGGTTTGTCAGTCATATGTCCAAGGCCTTGATCTTCTTCTTCATCACTCGAATAAGCACCAGATTCTCCTGCAGGGAGAGACTCGAGCGCATAATGGTAAATATGGCCATAGTTAAAAAGCTTCGGGATGTCCTGCGAGGGAAAAGAATGCCAGCCAGATTTTGGGAAATCAACAATCAAGCGGCGATTTGTGCTAGTAGCAGCATCATTCCCTGCATTCTCTCTCTCAGCTTTTGCATTTAACCATTTGCCATTGTCGATGCTTGGGTCGAGCAAATGGTGATTTCCACAAGCTATACAGTCTTTAACACGTGTGAGGAGTTCGGCACGTTTTCCGCCTAGTTTAAGGCCCCTGCACTTCAACCACCGCTTTAGTTGTTCAACTGTGTAGTCCTCAGGTTCACTATTGAATTTCGAGCCGGGAACACAGTCGTTTTCCGTTAAAACTAGAACCGATTTGATAGAAGAACTATTGCAAGCCGCCATACAAACTGTTAGTAGAAAGAAGGAATATCCGGTTTGTTTGTCTGAGTCTCTGCAGGGGTCAAAATTCAGTGACGTCATGACGGCGTAACGCTATTGTCATGCGCAAAGGTTTCAATATGAGGCTCTGAGGTACATTAAATTATTCTTTTCTCGGAGAATAGAATCAATTCAATTTACCCAGGAGTTTAATATTGAAATCTTTGTGCATCATAGGTGAAGCTTGTATCAAAGGAGGCTATAAAGGCAACCTTTTTTTCAGGTTACCATAGAAGAAAACCTTTTGAAAAAGATAGCATCACAAGAGTAAACTCATACTTACGTCGAACTGAAAGTCACTCGTGTCATTGGTTGTCAAGATACGGGAGAATTCTAATGTGGTCTTGCCATCTGCCTCTTGTGCGTTAATCAAAGTAAAGTCACTCGAGTTGTCCAGTACTGGGCGGGACTCTGTTTCAGCCCAGAAATCCTATCAACAAAAAATATAGAATTTCTAAGCGTAAAGTATAAGGCAAGTCAAGAAACCACTGCCGAAGCCAACTAATCAAAACAAGGGGTTTGAAAAGTCATTCATTTGTAAAACAAAATAAAAGATAAAAAAACGGGACCGACAGTTTTTCTGCTCTGAAAAACGAATACACGAAATAATTAGGCCAGTTATAATTCACTTCCTTTGGTCTTAGATAATTCAGATAGGGGTTTTAGCTTTCTCATTTGATTTTACGAACAACTACATGAAAAATAATATCCGAATTTTGCGCGAGCTTTTCTTTCCTTTCTCTCGAACCTTATTTCACATCTTTCCACTTATTCAGCTTGGCGAAAATAGCAGTTCCTTCAACTGAAAGCTAACGGAATCTTCTTCATGAAGGCCGAAAGCAACGGGAGGCCGAGGAATCATGTGTGCCCACTCGAAGACAAACACATCAATTTAAGTCCTCTATTCTTTGAATTCCTTATGCTTTGTCTTAAATTTGCGACCAAAAATCAAGGCAATCCAACGAGTACATTTTTAAATTCGTTTGAAACCAGTTGTCTGCAGCTTATCTAGCCATTTTAAAGCGCCTACTATGTCTTTTGACGTATTCTAGAAAGCTATTAGCTGTTTGGATTTTCTAGGTGGAAATCGCGTCAACCGAAAATACTATGGCAAAATATTCCCGGCCTACGAATTTGTTAGTAGTCTAGAACATAACAAGAATTTTCTAGCCCAAGTAACTTCATGTTGCAAAGTTTTGTGGAGGTACGAATTTTTTAGGGATTCTTTTTTCCTGTTCTGACTCTATTGATCAGACGAATTGGGACGTACGAATATTTTAGGGGAAACCTTTTAGTCTCCCTTTTCTTCTATAATTTTCTAGGGATTGAAAACTAATTTTCTAGCCAGTATTTCAGAAAACAATTTTCTAGGGACAATTTTTCAAATCCGATAGTTTTAGGCTAACTTACTCTGCCGAACAGCTTTTTAACCGAAAACTTCGTTGGGTGCCCTTGATAAATGTCTTGACCTCTGGGTTATCCTTTTCGGGTGATGTTGCTTTATTTCTCTTTCAATTCAGTTCATCTTGAAAATAACCGTTAAAGTCCAGTTGTAAATGTGTCACTTTCGCCATTTTGATTTTCAATTCTTATAGATAACATGGGACATGACGTCATTTGCAACAGGGGTTCCACGTATCTCTATAATGTCACAAACCAATCTGAGCGCACGTTACGGAAATACGACGTCATTTCTATATGCTCTCACAAACACATGGATATTGGCCAATCAGAGCGCGCGTTAAATTAGTATCTATTATACTTTATAGGCGAATCCTTGCTGACGTCATTGTTTACATTTTTGCCTCATTAGCATAAATTAAACTTCAAGCTACAAACAAACAGACTATATCAGTTGAAAGAGAATTTTAAACTGAGTAACCACCGAAAATTTGAGATTGATATGTTAAATATTTACGGAGAAATTGACTTTTCAAAACTATAAAATGGGCTGTGGGGCAAGAGTTGCTGACAGCCATACATTCATTGTAAATTTTGAGCTTTTTAAACGCTCATTCCTCAAAATATATTTATCATATCACTCTCAAATTTTTGGTAATTATCAAGTGTGACAATCTCTTTCGATTTATGGACTCTGTTTGTTTGTATGTACGTCGCTTGAAGTTTGATGTATGATAATGAGGAAAAAACGTAAACAAGGATTCGCCTATTATTTGGTATAGGCCAACCTCGTGACCAGGGCCTTCTCGGTCAGATTCAAGATGGCGGCTCCGAGAGAAGACCCTTGTAAAGGCTGAATCACGTGACCAAAAATCTCCAGAAATCCTGGAGATTTTAATCACGTGATGTGGCATCCAATATGGCGGCCAAGCTAAATATGGAAATGTTTAACACGTGCCTACAAACCACAGGTATCCCAATCCGGAGTGAGCGAGATGCGATTAACGGTATTTCTACGCGGCATCCGATGTAGTGAAAACAGGTCTACTAAACGGCTCGAAATGGAGTTTACTTGGATAAAGAAACAATGGAAGGGTATTACAATGCTACCAGGATGTATCTAAGCTAGAAGAGAATCCTATAAAGCCGTTCATTTTCCGTTAGCGTTGAAGCAAAGCGATCGATAGCACATGCTCAGGTTAAACGGCTTCTCCTGGCTTTCTCACTGATGAAAATTACCAGAAAACTACCCAGTAATACACTTCATCTATTGCTCTACCTACATAACGTGTTTTAAGGTTATTTAAAATCGTTTTTTGATAATATTTGAGAAACTTAAACTATATACAAATCATGTCCGTGGTCTCACTCCCGTCTCAGCCCGTTTGGCCAATAAAAAGCATTGTTAGAGCAACCTTTGCGTCTTAACAGAAGAGCCAATCAGAATACGTCATAGTTCGGCCTTTACCAGGGTCTTCTATCGGAGTAGGCGCCATCTTGGATCTGACCGAGAAGACCCTGGGAACGAGGTTGGGCATAGGCTTAGCTACAAAATTCCCGAAAAAAAGTTCTGAAATGCTTAATACTTTTTTCGAAAATTCTCGAAAATTCTTTATATACATCTTTTGTAACTATCGTAATTTAACAAAAGCATAATGAAGAAAAACTGACATAAACAACAGGGGTTAACGCACAAAAACCAACGCTCTTGAATTTTGTCTATACAGTTTGTTACCAAAACCGCTGAAACAACAATATTTATAGTCAAAAGATCGAATCCTAACTTACATGTTTTCTTCGCGGACGACTTACACACAGCTTACATTATGGGATACGTAATTGCGAAACCGCTGCATCGTAGAGTCTACATGAGCCTTCCTAGCTGGTGAGCGGGAAAAGTAATAAAATACAGCTTCTCCTCAGGTTAAAAACAGCATTATCCTATCGATTTTATATTTTAGCCAATCAGAGCTCAGCTTTACTATGAAATAAAGGGCGGTATTTCATGGTTTTTCTATGAATTGAAATACAGAGCGGTATTTCATGGCTAGATCAAAGCCAATCAAAATGCAGGAAATTTCGCGCCCTTTCTTTATCAGCCAATAAGAATTCAGGATTTTGAATACATAATTAGTCTACAGACGCATCCGCCACTCGAATTTTTTCGGTCAGTTTAATACTTTGTTTTCGTGATAACTCTTCCCGTAAATTTCATGGTTTTCTATGGAATACTGGCGAAAATTTAACTCGAAATTCATATTATTTTGGTATACAACTCTCCTAAAGGCTCGTTGTATGCCAAATAATACAATTTTTTTTTCGTGAAATATTCGCCCGTATTCCATAGAAAGCCATTAAATAGCCAGCAAGTCATAGCTTTATATGGGAAAATAAACCACCAAAGATAAAAAGAACCACAATAATAGGAGAGAAAAAAAACGGTGGTTTAAAAATGATAGACTTCCAGATAATGGAAAAGGCGCTCAAGATCGCCTGGGTAAATAGGTTACAACAAAATAATGAAGCCGCCTGGAAATTTATACCTGAACTTGCACTAAAAAAACACGGTGGTCTCTCACTCTTAACTCAGTGCCAATATGATGTCAATTTGCTCCAATTAGACAATCTTCCACCTTTCTATTGTAATATACTAAAATATTGGCAAGATTATAAACATTTAATCCTTGAAGATGTAACGGACATAAGGAAAGAAATTCTATGGAACAACAAAAATATTTTAATTGACAGAAATATGATCTTTTATATAGATTTGTATTCAAAAAACATATTTCGTATCCAAGACTTATTAAATGAAAATTTTTTTTTTTTATCTCTTTCCGAATTTCAACATAAATTCAACTTTGTAGTACCGTTTACATTATATTACGGACTTATAAGTGCCATCCCATCAAATTGGAAAATTATTATAAAAACCACACTTACTCCTTTAAGGCAGACTGGAATTAAACCGCCACTCAAAACAAAAATTACTACACGAATTGCTTATGCAGCCATTCTTACTAGTAGTTTTGTCCCCCCAACAGCTGAAGGTAAAATCTTGCGATTTGGTTTTTCCAAAGAAGACATTTACAAAGTCTATAAATTTCCTTTCTTAATTACTAAAGAAGTAAAACTATCAATGTTTCAATACAAAATAATTCATAATATTCTCCCAACCCAGGGTATGCTATTTCGAGCAAATTTGTGTGAAAGTGACATTTGTCAGCTGTGCGGTAAAGACAAGCATACCTTACTCCATATGTTTATACAATGCGAGGTTTCAGCTTCATTCTGGGTAACATTTAAAACGTGGTGGCGTATCAAATGGCAACAACAGGTAAATTTAACTGAAGGTTTAATACTATATGGACAGCACGAAAATACAAAACACGAAAATATCTTAAATTATGTTATCCTTGTTGCAAAATATTTTATCTTTATCACAAATATAAATAATGGTAGCTTACGTTTTGACAGCTTTCTTGCTTTTTTCCAAAACAAATTAGAAGTTCTACGAGAAATATCCATAAGGAACAAAAAATTGTTATATTTCCAAAGCAAGTGGGCAAAAATTATTTAATTGCAGTTTATCTCTGTTGTAGTCACCTCGAACTGTCCTTTTTTCTATCGTCATTCCTTTATTTTCGTTTCTGTATTGTTGTAAAATTGGAATGTTGTTGCGTAAATTGTAAGTGTAATATTAAAATAATAATAATAATAAAGAATAAATTAAAAAAAAAAAAAAAAAAAAATCATAACCTGAAAGTCATTTTTTCCTTAAAAAACTATTTTCTAAAATTCTCCGGACTGTCTAAAATTATTTTCATTGTTTAAACTTCTCAAAAAAAATCCGTGATTTTGTAGCTTAAGCCTATTAATATGGCATCCCAGTGAGAGGTCCAGATGAAGTCCAATCTTGCAATCTGATTGGTTGCTCATAGGTCCGGATTTTTTTTCATCTGAACCTCTGGCCAGAATTCATACGGATCTCTCAGTTAAAAGAGTTATTCTGTACCTAAAAAAGGTACAGAATAACTCTTTTGGAGTTAAAATAACTCCTTGAAAATAACAGTGTCGTGACGACATTCAACCTGAATTATAATATAATATAACAAGGGAAAGCGACCCAAAACCATGGAGAAAATCAAATGACAAGGAAAATGAGTTTGACGATTTTATCTTGGCTCAACAGCCTCAAAATACAAAACAAAAAAACAAGTACGACTTCACCGTGTGGAGACGGTTTTGCCCGCTCAAATTCGCTCACAACTCTTCGAAAACAAAAAGCGATAAAACCCGTACATTTTGAAATAAACTAAACAATTTGTTAGGCAAGTACTACTTTAAAACTATTTTTGCGTTTTTGTTTTTCAGCTAAAATTCAACTCACAACGCTACTACAATCGTGGTACAAAGAAATATAATTATTTCGGAAACGAGTAAACATAGCACACAGTTTCATCAAAGAAAGCAGGTTTTTTTATTGTATGGGTTAAGAAATTCAGCATTCTCATTTGGTATTTAATACTTACAAGTTTGTTTGTATTCTTCTTCAGCTCTTTTTGTCAAGTTTTGCAGTGTGCTTATCGCCACTCGAGTGATTTTCAACTTTCAAATCTTCCACAAATATGCACATTTTGTCTCCAGATAATGCATTCGGGTTCCTGATAAAGTTGTCATTGAATCCAATAGTGCATCTGAAGTAAAGTACAGGTCAGTTTTCATCCATAAAAAAAACATTTTGATATCGGAAAACAAACTGTTTTGAACTCCATGAGGTTGAACTTCAAGTGAAAGTCGTCGAGTCTAATTTTAGCTTGATTTCTATTCGCTCTTCAGTTTACCACCCAATGGGTTCCTGGCGCGTGCGTCAAACTCAGTCGGAAAGTCGGATTTTATTCATTTTTGCCATATAATAAACACCTTATTGACCAAGCTTGTTCGGTCCGGATGGGGGGATATTGGTCTCGATCTTTATATCGTGTGTGATTGGACCTCGCCCTGCGGGCTCGGTCCATAATGATAAACACACGAGAAAAGAACTCGACCAATATATCCCCCATCCGGACCTCACGCTTGGTCAATAACCCCTACAGTATACCTATAAATAGGTAGTGAATGCTGCCACTCAGTTAAGACAATATATTAGAAGAGAACCTCAAGGTGTGATATGAATCTATTGCGTAGTTTTGGGGCTATCTTGCGACTCAAGCATATTTGAGTGTTTTCTCAAAAATGATATATATCAATAATTTCCCAGTAAATTCCCGGAGTTAACCAATTCTCAACATTTTGTTAATATTCCCAGCAAAAGAATGCTGTTCTCTCGAAATAGGCATTCATATATTAGACTCCGATGAAGCGTTAACACCGGAAATTAACTGTAGATATGCTAATTTGTGTTTTGAACCCCACTGTTACTTTTCAAATTGTAACTACAGTATATTGATTTGGCTTTATCGAAGGTAATAGAATAAAATCATTGGTTGCTTAATCATGTTGATAACAGGAGAGATCTTGCTCTTTGGAAAATAGTCATTATCAAACTATAAACTATACGCTCACACCAAGTCCGACTAAATGACTCCAGTGACGCGTGGAGTCGTCAACTTAGCATGATTATCAAGTTACAAAACATTTTGTGGGTTAGTAAACTTCACATCAAAACACGAGACTAATAAGGAACGCTGAAGGAATTGTGGTAAAATACAAACGAAGACGATCACAGTTTATTTACACTCGCTGTGGTAAACGCTCAGATTGCATTACGGTCCGCGCGCATTGGTTTTTTGTGTCCCTTGTGCATAACCTCAATGCAATGCGCCAAAATATCGGCCCCACTACATAAATTAGTACTGCAGCCATGCTCGCTCGCTTCGGCAGCAATAAAGTCTGATAAAACACGTTGTTTAGGCAATCAGATATGTGGCTATGTTATAAATGATAATATTATTATATTTCACTGGTATAATCAACTAAAAGTGGATTAAGGTATGCTAATGTATATTATATTCACAATAAATCGCACTCTACTCAGTGCTATTACCATTATTTATTGACTTACGTTAAGGTATGATCCATTTGCAGTTTTTCCACCAACCGCAATATCATAATCTTTCATCTTCATTCCATCTCTACTTTCAGTCCATCCAAAACCTACCCAGCCAACAGTTTGGGCTTCCACTGTAAATGTCAACTTGCTTGATTCGGCTGTATATGTCCAGGAGGCATTGAACGAGCCATTTCCCAAAGAGGCGTTTGTAGCAGGAATTATCTTAAACTTATCTAGATCCACTTCTTCATCATCGTCCCCATGACCGCGACAGCGAGGAATGGAAAATGCAAGGAGAATACAAAACAGCAGAGAACATGATAGTGCAGACATTCTTTCCTGTTTTGATGTTCCTGTTAAAGAAATTGAAGTAGACTCTTTCGTGTTTCGAAAATAAATTGAGAAACAGAGATATGAGCGCGGTCAGGAATGAATAGTGAGAGGCCACGTTATTAAGGCTGGCTCACACTTGTGACATAAGCATAAACATAGGCATAAGCAAAACAATGTTCACACTTGTGACATAAGGTGATAAGCATAAGAAAAGCAACAACGCAGCCGCACTACGTGCTACATTAATCATCACAGCTCTGTGGGAATGCTTATATATGCTATAATCTTATAACTTAGTGACTGAGTATGTACACGTGTATACGTAAACATAAATAAACATATCAGTGGTACGATAACTCATTGTTGATCCTGATATTTGGTTGCAGTGGTATGGAGTGAATGTACTTTTTGACAAGTTTTTTAAACGTCGAGTGTTTTTTAACTTTAAAGTGATCGTCTAGGTTGTTCCACAAAAATACTACAGGCACAGTACGGATGCTTTGTATGCGATTGACTTGCGTATAGCATCTGTACGGACAGTGTACGTGGTCGTGGATGTGGGATGACTAGTCTGTGAACGCCTCTTTCTCAAGTAACTTAAGGCCTGGATGTTCGTCTTTAACAGACCCCCAGCAGAGATTTTAAAGATCTTCAATTATATATTTATATGTAAGTTGTCCAAAATATGAAAATACCTAATATTTGACTTTCTTAATCAGATATAAGTCTTCTTTAGTGTCACGTGACATTCCCCAGTTGGTGACGTCATAAAACGAGTTCTTTGAAATGGGGGAAGTTTATACAGGAAAATTTGGCTTTGTTTTGCTATCACATTGCTTAAAATGACAATTGCATTCCATTTGCGCCTTTTAAGGTGGTATCGGTCACTTATATTAGAAGATATTTTACTTTTTACTATGTCACGTGACCTGTTTCCTTTAATCAATTACTTCCGTTATGATCTGGACATGATTAAAAGGCGTATCGTTCAATCCCTTATTATGAGTCATAGTAGAATGAAGAAAAAAGATTCATTTAAGTTCACTTTACGTACCCCGTTTTTGTCCGAAGGTTTCAACCGTTGACGGTCGTTTTCAAGTCACGTGACACCACTTTGAAAGATAAAAGTAGTTCATATTGTTACAAATACCGATAACAAACAGAGTACCGAGTTTCACAAAGATTGGATGGAAGCCTCCCTTTAAATAAAAAATATGTCAAATTAACAGGCGAGTGAGTTTATAGAGAGTATGTAAAAACTCTGATTTCTAATGTATCAGTACTTACAGTTACTTACAGTGTGGATTGTAGTCCTTTTACCGAAAGCTGAAATGAGATAACTGAAGCTGTGTCACACAAAGTTGACAAACAAAATGACAAAACTGAAAACGACAAATCATGCATGGCCAAGTGACAAGTGACAAGTCAGTTGAGTTTGTGTGAGATGAATGAAATGTTATCTCAACGCAAACTCCTCAAATACAATTACTTACTCGATCTTGGAGAAGAACAAATGCGTTAGGCCTGAGGTTTTTCTGCTGTTTTGTTAGTCAAATAAGCTTCTCTTTCAATTCGAAAAGAAAGGATTTCAAATTCAAAGCCGTGCATTCAATAAGCCTCGTTTTCAAGTTAAAACAAAATGGTGATGGGGAGGACTGGGGGAAAGGGCAGGGGTGGGATGGGGACAATTTGCTCAAACCACGATTAAGTACATCCATGGTCGATCAAGGTTAATCATTCGTTTTATCTGCTAACTGACTAACTGTACTATCAAACTATATAGCACTATAGGATTGTGCTGCAATACAATTCTAATTCTACTTGTATAAATTCTAGATTGGGGTAGCGGCCTATCAGTTTACAGAGTAGTCATTTTTAGAAATGCTAATCTAAAATGAACAATGGCGGACATTGGGTCAAGGAGTGGTTGGGGGGGGGGGGGGAGGGAGGGGGGGGGGGGGGCTCATGCGCACGACGTAAATGAGATGTGCGGCGGTACCGGGTACAGCCCAATAGGCCTTTTGCATCAATTGATCACGTGACGATTTTCCCATAGCAACGCCTTCTGTGGAGGGCAAGCCATTCTAACTTTCCTTGACAACATAGAGAGCGTGGGAGACGTGAACGTGAAACCTCAATACTAAAAGTTCTGCCGGTTCCTTTGTTATTCGTTTTCAGCTCAAATTTATCATAACTATTTAGCTTTAAATATTAAAGTTCAGTGTTAGAGGATTTTAAGAACCGTAAGACGATCAGAAATAACTTTCTGAAGCCAAAACCGAACCGGACTCTGCGAGTTTAATACTCGCAACATGATGGCGGCCTCAACAGACGGTAAGAACTGAGCTGACTTCGGGAATGTACTTTTCTTCCACGCTTTAAATCGTTTTTATGTTCTAGAAAAAATATCTGATGACAGGAGATGTATCTATTTAATACTCTACCATAGCCGAGGAGATGCTAGGAGACGCTGGTGTTGTATAAACTGGAACGCGCTACCACTGACACTGTTGTGTGCCACAAATATGCAGTGGTGATTCACGCTATAACGATGGACTTTCCTTTCATCGCAAAAATTCCCCGGTAAAGACATGGGATTAAGGTCTCAGTGGATCACCAAAATACGAAGTAACGAGGGGCTTTATTTCAAGATTACAGACTCTAGTGTTGCTGGTGATTTAAAAAAAAAAGAGAACCTGTCACATAGGAAAACCAGCTACTCAACAACCTATAATATCAGGTTGTTATTCGTACATCAGTTTATAATGTCTCTGTAGCCTGTAACGCGTTCAGATACATCATTCTCCTGTCATCACATAATTTTTCTAGAACATAAAGACGATTTAAAACGTGGAAGAAAAGTACATTCCCGAAGTCAGCTTCTTACCGGCGCCAGCTGTTGTCTCGTGTTGCGAGTAACTCGCAGTCCGGTTCGGTTTTGGCTTCAGAAAGCTATTTCTGATCGTCTTACGGCTCTTAAAATCCTCTAACACTGAACTTTAATATTTAAAGCTAAATATTTCTGATAAATTTGGGCTGAAAACGAATAACAAAGGAACTGGTAAAACTTCTAGTATTGAGGTTTCACGCTGGCGTCTCTCACGCTCTCTCTGTTGTCAAGGAATTTTAGAATGGCTTGCCCTCCACACAAGGCGTTGCTATGGGAAAATCATCACGTGATCAATTGATGCAAAAGGCCTATTTGGCAAACCAAGTCTTGTTTTGGAGCAAATCAATTATCAATAGACCAGTTCGCGGTAAATTCCGACATTTTGAATGGGGTGCAAACATGGCGCGAAATACAGTGTTTGTATGGGAATCCGTTGCCAAATAATTTCCGTAAAATCGAATTTCTGAAATATTCTTCAGATACAAACTTAAGATACAAGGTAAAATATTAACATATCGAAATTTGAGGGATGTAGCTGTGCTGGGAAGCGTGCAATCGTGTTTTCAGTTTTCCATACATTGTCTGTAAATTTTCACGCGGAATTTGATTGGCTGCGGGATGGCGGGAAAAGCGTTCTAACAATAGACTACTCTGAAAACTGATGGGCCGCTACCCCAAACCAGACACTTCTGGTTATGGACTTCAGCGTATACTTGGAGAACTTGAATCCTCAGTTAAAATTTAATCCAGGATTAATGCTATTTGGACTTGATACTAGAACAACCAAGGTATGGAATGCATTTAACACGGGATCAACGAATCATTTCAACTTGTTTTTATCAAGGGGTTATTTGTTTTTAACAAACCAGTCAAATATAGTAAAACATACAGAAATCAAGAAGAATCTACATCTACATGTTATTAAGTCGGTAATAAACCATATCACCCCAACTGTACAGTATATATATCTATATAATAAAATAATAATAATAAAATAAATGATAAAATAATAAATAAATGATAAAAACAACAGAGAAAACAAGTCGAGTGCACGCAATAAAAGCACGAAACAGCACCAACCAAACAGTACCAAACAGCGCGTATTAAACAATAGAAAACAAAGGATTTAGCACTATTTAGCACTATTCAGTCAGTTAGCCGTCTCACGCCTTCACCGCTTGCACTCTATAATAAATCTAGTAATGATTACTGAATTAATTAAGTAATTAAGAAGCTCGGACTTAAAAGTAATTAATGAGTTAATCTCAACAATATCAGCAGGTAAGTTATTCCAAATTCTAATAGTCCTTGGGAAAAAAAGAATAAAAATAAGTATCCTTAGTCGCCTTATCTTGTCTATATCTAGCCTGAATTTCTGACGTCTCCTCTGGTTAGGAACTAACTGGAGGAGACGGCTGAAATTCAAGCTAGTCTATATCTACAATTATGGCTTCCCCGAGTTATAAGTTCAGTATGTGGGGAGAGATAAGTGTTTACATCAATGTCAATTAGCCCACGACTCAACTTGTACAGGAGTGTTAACCGAGTCATTGTTCTCCTTAACTCCAGGCTTGACCACCCTAAGTCATTGAGCATATATATCAGTGACACTTGCTGTAGGATGGTAATTTTGGGTACAGAAACGCGCCGCCTTCCTCTGGACCCTCTCAAAGGCAGCAATTTATTTTTTTAAAGTGAGGGTCCCAAGCAGCACAAGCATACTCCAGTTTTGGACGGACTATAGCCGTGTATGCAGTTTCCTTTACATGCTTTGGACAATTCCAGAGATTCCTCCTTATCATACTAAGGACCTTGCTCGCTTTACCGGAGATAGATGTAACATGCTGGGACCATTTCAAATCGTAGTTCAGAATGACTGCCAGGTAAGAAATAGATTCAACCTGCTCTAGTTCGACCCCGCAGAAAACATATTTCTTTGTGGTGGTAACTTCTTGGTGGAGATGCAAATCATCTTGCATTTGGAAGGGTTAAAAACCATCTGCCATTTACTTTGCCATAGTTCTAGTTGGTGTAAGTCATCTTGAAGTTGGTCACAGTCATCCTCACTTGTGATGAGACCGTATAACAGTGCATCGTCAGCAAAAAGTCTGATAGAAGACTACAAGTTATCAGGCAGGTCGTTAACATATAATAAGAATAACAATGGTCCTAGTACCGTCCGCATAGGACCCCGGATGTTACAGGGCAGGGCTCAGTAGGGACATTTTCCATCACAAACAACTGATTGGGAGCGGTTGGTTAGAAATGACTCAAACCAAGTAAGCAGAGTTCCATGAACACCGAAATACTGAAGCTTCTTAAGAAGGCGCTTGTGCATGGGAACTTTATCAAAAGCTTTGCTAAAATCCAGCACTGCTGCATGGACAGTCTTGCTATCTTGGATGGTCTTGGCCATGTCGTGGATAGTCAGAATTAGCAGAGTTACAGTAGATCGTTTCGCCCTAAAACCATGTTGCGTGTCCGTGAGGATCGTATATTTCTCTAGGTGTTTCATCACGTGACTATGAACAATATGTTCAAGAACCTTCGATGCTATACAGGTTAGCGATATGGGCCTATAGTTCGCCGGATTGGATTTATCCCCATTCTTAAGCACACCACATACATTAGCATGCTTCCATTTAGAAGGTACAAGGCCAGTGTCAATCGAGGTTTGGTAGATGGCTGTTAGAATAGGACCAATCTCAAATGCATATGCTTTCAAAAACCATGGGGGTATCTCATCTGGACCGCTGGCCTTGATACTAAAAGCAACGACGAAACACACGGTGGGAACCGAATTCCCCTCAAATCGCTGACGTTGCTATATTTTCAAAACTAACTAATGTAGAAATTTGATTTTTTGTGGGAGGATTAAAGACGGATGAATGAAACAAAATCCGATGATGTGCATTACCGTATACATCTTGATGACGTCACACTTACGTCATGTATCCATTTATAATAGGTTTTCCAATGTTTTCAGTTACTTTTAAAATCAGTAAATTATATATTTTTGAATTCCCATCATCTTGACAACAAAGAAATCGAAAACCCGAGTTCGATTAGTTAAGAGAGAGAAAAGTTATTAAATGTTAAATTTGGTAATTTTTCCGCCAAAATGTGAAAGTTTAGGCGCCGATTTTCGCGTCAGCGGGCGCATGCGCCTTTGTTATTCAGCCCTATCTAATAATAATGTAACCCGGCAAATTTAGTCATATCATGCCAGAAGACCAGAAGGGTTTTCGATTCCTTCATTCTCATCACGAGGAGATTTTAACAATATACAGCATTCCGGTTTTAGAGGTAATGAACAGTTATAAGAAACGCATCCCAAAGGGATAAATGACGTCATTGTGACGTCATAATGGTATTAACATAGCTTAAATAATCAGATTATATCCCTTTTATGATTCTACACCCACCTACGAAAATTCAATCGTCTGCGTTGAAAACTTTTTAAATATAGAACTCATGCCGTTTTTATGGTCGTTTGTGCCCACCGCGTGAACATGTCGTGTGTTGCATAATACTTTGTTAATGAATGAAATGAGCTTGTGATCTCCATGGGAAAGACGTTGCCATGGATGCTGGATGGCAAGCTATCTTTAAAAATGCTGTTTGAGAAAGATTGACAATCGATTGGAGGTGGAACTGACAGCAATTAACCAAGGACTTATGGTATAGGGCAGTTCTACACTTGGGAATCTGCAATTTGTTGCAGTTTCGTGTCATTACGGCTATGTAATTGGGAGCGTTTGGTAAACATAGTTCACAGGTACCTAGAAGCTAAACCGTTCATACACTTAAACATTTCTACAGAATCTCTAAGATACATTGTATAAGAGGTCTTGTATAAGATACATTGTATAATAGGGAAAAAAATGAGTTGTTTTAGCGTAGGTGTTCAGTATGCTCGAACTTATTTTTACTGGACAGTGAATGGGCAGCAAAATTCTGAACAAGTTGCAGTTTAGCGATGTTACATTTTCTATTACCTGACCAAACAGTTGAAAAGTAGAAAAGGTTAGTAAAAACAAGAGAGTTTATGACTATCAATAAAGTTGATTGGTCTATAAAACGACGGATCCTACACAGCTTGCCCATGAGGTCTCATACTAAGGTACTAAATAAATGTGTTCATTGAATGAAAGCTGACTGTCTAGCAGCACTCCGATGTCTTTGACTGAGTCCACAGTTGAAAGTTCCTTCCACGGGAACGTCAGTGGAGGTATAACGAGTCGTCTGAGCACTTGTGCAGATCCGAATACACAAAATTTAGTTTTATCTGGATTAATCAGGAGTCGGTTTGCGCAACACCAAAATGCAACGGGGTTAACTCGTTAACCCGAGGCCGGTAAACTGTACAGATTACAATTACAGATTTAGCGCTGCTCTATAGGGATAAAGTACCTTGCTTCAGTTGTTTGAAAATATATCGTTCGACTAAGTTCAAAGTAATTTTTGACTAGTAATTCCGTTGAATTACTTCACAATTACGTCATTATTAGTATGTGAGATCGGATCAACATTTTGACGTTATCAGTTGTAACAAACATTATGTACTGTTTCCGATTTTTTTAGCATAATTGGCAGGCACACATATCAAAAGTTATGACATCAGTTTTGTTTAAATTCGCGAAGTGGTTTCGGAGTTTCGATCGAGAAACTTTAAGTTCAACCAATAAACATTTATCAAGAGATCGAAAGTGCGTTACCTGGAGACAAAATTGTGAATGTTTGTGAAAGATTTAGAAAAGTGGTGCATGGATGCTGACAAAAAGAGGTGCTCAAGCAAACGAACAAACTTTTTTAAGTATTAAGTGTCTATTCCTTACTTTGGTAATGAAGAATGGCCCCGCGTCGGATCCGGGATTAGCGTCTACCAATGAAACGCACCGATAGTAGAGGTCTCAATGGGGGTAGCTTTGATGGTTGACGGTACGTTAATTTTTTGGGGTTTGACGGTTGACGGTTATTTGAAACAAAACACCTAGAAAATTACATTACAGGTCTGACGGTTAAATTACAGGTTTGACAATTAGATACAGGTTAGATGTTTTTGACAGTTGACGGTAAAAAATCCGGTTAAATTTTAAGGTATTTGACGGCTTACGGTTAACCCCATTGAGGGGCTCAGAGTAGCGTTCTGTAGACGTGCTTTTCTTCGTGTTTTTGCAAGCCTTTTTTCACTTTGAAGGTAGAAATTAAAGCTCCCCTCTGTGTGATCGTGAATACTACATGAATTAAATCAGCAAATCCACAAAGCCCCAGTTTTCCCGTGAAAAATCATACATTTTTGCTGCAGTTATTTTTTGTCGATTCCTCGGACTTGCGAGATCGAGTCGGTTGCTTTTTTGTTCCTAGTCGAGCGCCAAAACATATCATTTCTCATCAACTGAAATGAAAAACTGGAAGAAAGAGAATGTTCACGCTCCTCCCTTACTGAAAAAGCCTTAAATAGAGTTTGGGTTCCCTGTGCTTAACTCTTGTCCCAGGACCTCGCAACCTAAGCGAGGAACGCCTGCTAACAACGTGCATAAACGTGCAGGTCAGCTTACCTCAAGATGAAGTGGAGGAACTATTAATTAAAAGTATTCTCATCAAGCGTCTGGTTAAGAGATTGGCAACCGTGAGAAGTTCGTCGCAATTGTTGTTGTATGGCGATCCCAATATGGACATTATGGTGTTAAGGATTCTATCAGCTTCATTCATTTGGGTGGATTCTGTAGCCAGTGGATTTCTATTACTTTGGAACTGCTTGTGCAATTTGGTCGGCGTCTTTCTCTTGTGTTTTTCGGTATCGCGCTGCGCTGGACAGTGCATCCTGTTCGGCAAGGTTTTGGAAGTTAAACGGATTCAAATCGGTGGTTCAAGGGCGTGGTGCTTCTTTTGCATTATAATGTGTGTATTCAATACATTTACAAGCGCAGTGCTTTTCAAGTGTGGGAAATCAAGGAAAATGAAGTAAGTAATTAGCTATTGCTGACTTGTGCGTTCCCTGGTGCAAAACCTGGACAGGATCCTGTAGGATCCTACACAGGGACAGGATCCTGCTAGGATCCTGAACAGGAACAGGATCCTATTCAGGATCCTATGTAGGAACATAATCCTGAATAGGATCCTATGTAGGAATAGGATCCTGAATAGGATTCTACATAGGACCATAATCCTGAATAGGATCCTATGTAGGAATAGGATCCTGAATAGGATTCTACATAGGCCCATAATCCTGAATAGGATCCTATGTAGGAATAGGATCCTGAATAGGATTCTACATAGGACATTAATCCTGAATAGGATCCTATGTAGGAATAGGATCCTGAATAGGATTCTACATAGGAACATAATCCTGAATAGGATCCTATGTAGGAACAGAATCCTGAATAGGATCTTATGTAAGAACAGGATCTTGAATAAATATGATCCTGAAATGGATCCTATGTAGGATCCTATACAGGATCCTGAGTAGGATCCTAGATAGGAACCTCGTCTTGAATAGGATCCTACATAGGATCCTATACAGGATCCTAAATAGGATCCCACATAGGAAAGGGCTCTTGAATAGGATCCTAAAAAGGATCCTACATAGGATCCTATACAGGATCCTGAGTAGGATCCTGAGTAGGATCCTACATACATGTAGGAACAGCATCTTGAATTAGGATCCTATATCAGGATCCTACATATACATGTAGAAAAATGCAGCTCTTAATTGAATAGGATCCTACATATAAATATGAATAAGAATCCAAGTAGCATATCTTATAGGAATTGAATCCTATGACAAAGGAAATTCTTGAAAAATTATATAATATGTCTAGGAACAGAATCGTAATAAGAATTAACTGAAAAATGTCATGCTCAATTTTTGATGACCCCACCCCTCCAATAATTTCCCCTCTAGCTTAGTATGCTCCCCCCCCCCCCCCTAATTTTCTGCTTGAAAATTGGGGACCCATCTCCTTTTTCCACCATCCAGCCCCCCTCCCCCTGTAATTAATGACCAGTTCCTGATGTTAATTGTTGTTGAGAGAATAAAAAAACTCTAACATTAACAATCTTCTCCTGGTTGTTTTAACCTAAAGATTATGATATTACTCACCAATTTGGCTGGCTTGTCCAAAAAGAAAATTCCCATTGTTTAATTAAGCAAAATATTTTCATCCAGCCCCTTAAAAGTGTGCTTTCATTGAGAAATTCGAATATAAACATGGCCGGACACAAAGTTCCATTTTAACCACAGGCAGTCCAAGCTATTGATTTAGGAATGTATGGGATTTTTTTAGAAAAAATCTGAAACTGTAGTAAAACAAGAAAAAACTGTCATGAAATATTACCTGTGTGTTAAGAAGTTGTTCCTGTTCATCACTGTTGTGTTTAATTTTGGTTTGAGGCAATTCTATAAACGTTTTGGCTTGGGCTGCCTGTGCTTCGACCGAGTGGCCTAGAACCAAGTCTATACCCATATTTGGTAACAGTTGTACATTTCAAATAGCAAGACTAAGAGGCCATTTTGTTGCTGGAGTTTTAAACTCGCTTTAATAGAAGGTCATTTCAACAGCATTTCAATGCCAATATTCACCAGATGAAAGATAATAATAACTGCTCCAAGTGAGAGGCAGTTTCAGTTCTGTAAAGAGACTAAGATGAATTCCTGAAGAAATCTGTGCAGTACTAGGTGAGCGGAAGTTTATGAGCAACATACGGTGGCCCAGAGGTACAAAACACAACACAGATGTATAAAACATATTTGACAATCGCAAAACACAATTGAAGGATTCAGTGCACAACACTAAGAATATAAAACACAAAGAAGCTTGTGTAAACCACATTCAAAACTATCGAAACACATTTAACAATACCAAAACACATTTAGAAATGCCAAAACACAATTGCAAAACTCGAAACACATTTGGAAACCAAATAGGGGGAGTGGGTACTACTGTGGTGGGCTGCTGACCAGCAATATCTGTTGGCTTGTTATGAAAAATGGAGGACGAAGAAAAATTATCAGATATTATTTCGACAAAAACTATGAATATAAAATTATTCTAAGTTTTCTAGAGAAGTATCATGATATAAGAATGTCAAAAGGGACCTTGCTTAATCGACTGAAAGCGTACGGTTTGCATCGCCGCGGCCATGAAGTCGATGAAAACCACGTTCGTCAATGTATTCTAGAGGAAATGGATGGACCTGGGCGCTTACTTGGTTATAGAGCCATGTGGAAGAAGTTGCACTCTACGTATGGAATAAGTGTACCCAGGTCTACTGTTCAGGTTATTCTACGTAAACTGGATCCTGTAGGCTTAGAGCTAAGGAAAAAGCATCGTCTCAAAAGAAGAAAATACTTGAACCCAGGGCCGAACTACTGTTGGCATTCAGATGGTTACGACAAACTCAAGCCTTTTGGCTTTCCCATACACGGGTGCATTGATGGGTTTAGCATCAATTAATTTACATTTAATTTACATTTTGCATTGCAAGTTTCGCATTTCATCTTGTAAACTAACTAAAACCGCTCTACCTTAGTAGTGTGGAATAACTTATAATAAACCGAGCATGTCCGCCATTATTCATAACAACAAGCCAACAGATATTGCTGGTCAGCAGCCCACCACAGTAGTACCCACTCCCCCTCTTTGGTTTCCAAATGTGTTTCGAGTTTTGCAATTGTGTTTTGGCATTTCTAAATGTGTTTTGGTGTTGTTAAATGTGTTTCGATAGTTTTGAATGTGGTTTACACAAGCTTCTTTGTGTTTTATATTCTTAGTGTTGTGCACTGAATCCTTCAATTGTGTTTTGCGATTGTCAAATATGTTTTATACATCTGTGTTGTGTTTTGTACCTATGGGCCACCGTAGCAACATGAACAAATTAACGGGTCTTTCTAGGTGTATCAACGTAACGTCCTGAAATTCAGGACAATGAACAACTCTATTGTTTTCTTTCGTTCTTTGTATTTCAGGGTATTGTTTTGCTGTAGTTCATTGTATTCTGGGGTTAGGGTTCTTTGTATTTCAAGGTATTGTTTTGCTGTAGTTCATTGTCGTTGATACACCTAGAAAGAGCCGGTTCGTTCCGAACACACTGAAAGTTGCTATCTATAGCCTTTAATAGTTGGAGCCCTGCACTTAGTGTACTTGAATATATTCAAGATATATTTGAAGAAACTATTTATGAAAGCTTCAAGAGGTCAAGTGTAGTTTATGATTGCAATTGAAATTTCTTGAAGAGTTGAGATGGACTTAGCTTCATTGAGATTCACTGTACCATGGATCATAAAAAGACTGGATTGGGCACGCGCTGACGTGATGGCCGCAACCAAGTGGAAAATCGTGACGTCACATGTAAACAAACATTTTCGTAATTTCTCGGCGCGCGCGATTTCGCGAGTAGCTTGGAAAATAAACATCGAAGAGAAAAAGATTAAGCCCTGAAAGATGGAGATCGGAGAAAACTTCGAGGGGTGCCATAACGGCTTGTTTTCGGAGGAGAAAACGCAGCTAAAGGAGAATGAATTTAATACGAAGTTGCCGATAGCTGTCGTTCTAGCAATTCCGAAAGTGAGAGTGAAATATTAGTGTTTAGAGTGCAGAAAGGTCTATCATACTAAATGTTGGTTCATGATAAGACACGTAGGAAGCTATATGGAGCTATTAATATCAAACCGCGAAAAAAGCAAAAATTGTCAGAACATCAAACGAAATGCCATAAGTGAAAACACAAGTATTCTCTCTATTCATTCTATCGCGCGACTGTGTACGAACTCGTTTGAAAGGTCCTTGTTGATGAAGTTGATAAAAGCCGAAGGGGAATAACGACGACATTCGTTATAACCATAACTCCCACAAACAACCGTAGGGTCTAATCATGCAAAGTCGGGACCTGGCTAAATCACCGAGAATTGGAATTTAGCGTGTCGTTTTTGTGGATGGAGGAAAACCGGAGAACGCAAAGAAAAATCCTCGGAGCAAGGACAATCGATACCAACAAATTAATAATAATAATAATAATAATAATAATAAAGACTTTATTTATGGAGGGTAACACATAATAGTGCAGAACACTAATAAACTTGTGGCCCTAAAAAACTAACCGGCCCAGTACAACCACATGATTGCATTCCTCCAAAATGCCTATAATTGGATTAGAAAAGTGGGAGGTATTCTATAAGTTTCCCACCCACAGTCACACCCCTTCCCCATACCATTTACCCAGCACATTCAGTGAATTTTAGATTGTGTCCAAAATCTAAGATTTTTCGGAAAAAAATGTCTATTGTTGAGGCCTTTCATTTTGTTCTGAAACCCAAATGGGTATATTTAATAAGTATCCCAAAGGAGAAAGCTTGGTAACACGTTTTTGCTGGGTTTATTGATTTGTGAAGGCAATAATATGTTATACTGTTAGTACACTTTGTATTATGACCTCTGGGTACAGTATATTAAATTAGATGATAATACTTGTGGTTTGTACAAATCATAACTTATATTCCATTCTAGCTAGCTGCATGGATGATATATGCTATTTAAATCTGTATATCTGAAGTGAACTAAGATACACATGAACAGTGAAAACAATAAAACATTTTTTATTGAACTCTCAGACTTACTGTACATAAAATTATAGTTCATGTACTGTACAACATAGTAACCTTGACAATAAACCTATCAAAATTATCTTATAGTCAGATGTAATATAACTGAAAATAAATTATTAGAAATGAAGATTTGGGACTCAGTTAGAATTAGCAAAGATCTGAACCATCAAGTTTCATTGAAAATTATCACTCTAGCTCAGACTATTAAACATGCCTAATTTACATAGCAGAAACCTTGCTTATCGACTCTTCTGACATGATGCAGGACTCAATTGACAGTAATGCTTGCCCACTTGCCCAGGACAACTAAAAAGTTAAACCGGGCAGGTAATATTTGTACCTAGACAACCAGATCTCAAGGCAACCAACCTAAAATCTAATGTTGAGCACTGTGCTGGCCATGTTGATTAACTGACTCCCAGGAGGATAAAAAATATTTGTTTTTGCTAGTCTAAAGTTGTTGTGAAACTGCACAATACTTCAGGGCATTAACCAACAAAGACATTTTAAAATAATTGTGCAGTATTTTTTCCCAAAAATAAAACCTTGTTCACATGCTAACTTAGTTCTCTGAGAGACTGCTTGCACTATTGGTTACAAAGTATGTATACAGTGTTACTGTAAATACAACCCTAATGTATTATAGCTTAATTTTTGGGGATTTTTTTCATGAGGAGTAAATCTCGAAATTTTAATGCCATCTCTATGGGGGATTATGAAATGTCTTGAGAACTTTTATAATTTCTCATCTCGCCCCTCTTCCTCCATAAATAATGAATGGTCCATATAAATTTTTGAATCATGGAGTCATGATATGAAAATAAAAACATTCAAGTACCCTGTAAAATCTGCATGTGCTGATGTAGACTACTTCTTTAACACATGCATGTACATGTAATATGGAACATAAGGAAGAGTTATGAATGTTTGGCAATTAAGTTCCACTGGTTATTATAAGTAAACCATCATTTGATATAGAACTGTGAATATATACATAACAATAGTTGTAGATAGAAGGCTAATTTCAGATGAAGGAACATTGTGAATAGTAAACTGAAATTCAATGGAAGACCACAAGGAGGTAATCTCGATCTGCAGTAGATTCACTGGGGCATCCCTGGTGCCTTAAACTTTCTCTCAATCATCTTGACATATGTCTAAGTGGATAAAATTAAGTAACATTTACATTTTGTTCCGCATAACAACCTTGACATAAGCTACACCACTATCCTCAAAAGTCACCAAGTTGGTACATAATTTGCAGCTTCAAATTACAACCCTAACTCGTAAAACTATGTCTAAGCCACAATTTGATGCAAATACAATCAAGTAAAGGAGAATTTGAACAACGACAACGTGAAAAACTAACAAATATTTGTGTCACAAAATACACAACATTCTTCCAAATTTGGCCCTAAAAAGGCCCGTTTTTGGGATGCTATTTTCTCCAAAACAGAATAAAATGAAAGTAAACAACAACAAGATGGGCTTACCTTGAAGTTTCTCGTGTGGCTTAGGCGGGTTGGAATTGTCGTAATACAACGGAAAAAGAAATTATTGTTACTTAAAAGTGAGAAGAGCACTAAAACACGACCAAAAGAACAGAAGTAAAGGCAAAGAAACAGCGAAAAACCTTTACTTACGCCACTCTTCACGTCACGATTTTCCACTATGATTGAGCCATGTTGAAGTAGAGTATCAGCCAATCAGCAAACCGGAAACACCCCACGTGACCTGTAGTTTCCAATCCAGTCTTTTTATGATCCATGACTGTACCAGTAATAATTAATTCAAACATTTTACCTTTTTGGAACAACAAAACTCACATGATCATGTCCCGGGTCTTGTTAATCCCTTTTCGAATTTTATCATTCTAAAATGTTTGATGTTGGTGTGCTTCTCAATACCCTATTCAACACAATCACCCACAAAACCGAAGTCATTTTGGTAGAAACAGAAGTGGGATGTAGAAACGTATTTGTCAGTTTCCGGTTGGCAAACCGCACGGGACTTTATACACCACAGTACTCATCTAAAATCGTATTTCTTATTGTGGTTAATTGTTTTTTACAGGCTTTGGATTAAAGATGAAGGACCAAAGTTTTTAACCCTTTCAGCCCCAAAAGTGACATCCAAATTCTTTTCTCTATACATTTGGATACATTTTGATCAACTCCAAATACTCATGATCTGCCTACTTCCCTTTGATCACCCTTGGGGCTAAAGGGTTAATTCTTGAAATCATCACCAACAATGAATGCTAATCAGGGATAAGTTGACTGCCAAGTAGTGAGTGAAGATCAGAATCATTTGTTATTAAAACTGTATACATGTAGTTTGTAAAACCTATAGCTATATGACGTAATAAACTAAAAGTTAAAAAGTTAGAATGGCATGGAACATTCATTATTAACTCTGTTACTTTTTGCCTAAACCTACATGTAAGCTCAGGTTTTCAATAACATTTGAAGTACATGTAAGTGACAAAACTTGAAGAGTAGGCGGTGAGCATTGAGCGCCATTGGTGCAAATATCTAATTTTTGGGGAATTTTTCAATCAAAGTAGGTGGCGATTTAATGTAAAATACCCGGCGAGATTCGCCGGCTGCCGGCTTCTATTGAAAACCCTGAAGCTAGGTTTTAAAGGGTCTATGTCAAGGTGTTACACCTGTATATAGTCATTCTCTTCACATACAATTTGTTTGTCATTTTTGCTTTCATTTTAACCACTCCACATACATCTATGTGCACTTAGGTTCCTCAGTTCATTTCAAAATCGCTGAAAATAACTGTTTTCTCCAAAATCTAATATTTTTCACAAAAAAAGGAGATCAATACAAATGACCACCATGACACAATCCCTTTAAACTCTAACCTTTAGTACACATATTATTTTTCACATAAAACCATTAGAAGTCTGTACTTATGCAGGTATAATTTTTAAATCGATCAGTTTTAATTAATTTTTGAGAGCAATTTGAGCATGTTTTAAGAATCTATCTAGTCAGATTCAAAAGCTCAAATTTCATCTCAGAAGTCACTGAAGTCCAGTTAAGGTGATAGAATTCCTACATTTTCCATGAGATGCAGTTTTTGTTACATATTAATAAGTCTCTCTCTCTAATCTTAGACTAGTAAAATATGACATTTTTGAATTGGACTACATGTATAAAGTTGAACTACACGTACATGTACAGTTTGTAAATGAATAGTTTTAACTTATTTATAGAAATAGGAGTATTTTACTGTCTGGTGATTGTAATGATACATGTAACTCACTTACATGCATGTTTCTATTAAACTATACATAGAGTTTAAAACAATTACTGTGTTATTTTCATGTTTATATGACAACTACATGTATAGTACAATTTGGGTGTAAGGATCCTACAGGAATAGCCCAGGATGCTACAGGGAATAAGCCCAGGATCCTACAGGGAATAGCCCAGGATCCTATAGGAATGGCCCAGGATCCTACAGGAATGGTCCAGGATCCTACAGGAATGGTCCAGGATCCTACAGGAATGGCCCAGGATCCTACAGGAATGGTCCAGTATCCTACAGGAATGGTCCAGGATCCTGCAGGAATGGTCCAGGATCCTGCAGGAAGGGTCCAGGATCCTGCAGGAAGGGTCCAGGATCCTGTTGGAAGGGTCCAGGATCCTACAGGAATAGTCTAGGATCCTGTAGGAAGGTCCAGGATCCTTCACAGGATCCTGTTAGGATCCTGTAGGATCCTGTAGGATCCTGTACAAGATCCTGTAGGATCCTGTACAGGATCTTGCAAGGATCCTACAGGATCCTACAGGATCCTGTAGGATCCTATTTAAGATCTTGTACAGGATCCTATGTAGGATCCTGAATAGGATCCTCTAGGATCCTGCCCAGGATCCTGTCCAGGTTTTGCACCAGGGTTACGTCTTCGCTGCCATGTTGGTCGACGACGTAACAAAATATTCCTCGCTTATGCTTCTCTCATTTAATAGTTCCACCAACATGCATATGGCCACCATGGCTTTGTTATTTTAATCTATGGGAATTGGTTGCAAGTCAGCAATAGCGATACTTAGTGTTGATAAACATTACAATTGCTATGCTAATTTGCCAACCATGATTTCAAAAGCCCACTTTGTACATGTGTCAGGAGCCAAATGTAAAAGGGACTTATTAAGAACGAAACTAGAGGAAAAGAAAAAAAAATTGCCTTGGACACAGCCGTGAGGACAAATAACAAATGAAGAATACCTCGGCAAATAGTCGGTAAAACCAATTTAAACTTTACACCGTCATGTATGGTACTAGGGAAAATGTACATCAATATGCAAACTAAGATGTTACCATGGTGACACTCTTGACACCAGGCTCTTTTCACATTGAACCTAAAATTGTAGTTTTTATGACTGTTATACAAATATTTCACTTTAAGCCACTTGCAATTACAATGCCTACACTGTTCCAAACCTTCTGATATGCCCACAGTAGAAATAATGTCTTTGGCAAAGGATAAATTAGCAAATTTACTTTCCTCATTGAATTAGCCTGGGGTATAGAGTGTTACCATGGTAACATCTTAACTTGCATAATGATGTGCATTTTCCCTAGTACCATGTACAGTACAGCCTGGATGTACATGATTGTATGTTAACATTTACACGCTTGTAATGCACATGTACAAAATTAATTTACTACACGCATTTGAGTGTATTGCATGCATGCACTACACTCGTGTATTACACGCAAAATGTGTGTAGTTTTCTTTGTTATACAGTTATTGTCAAAAATCAATTCAGAATGAAATTGTTTGTAACCTGCAACTCCAGCGCCATCTCTAGATCTTTGAGCGGTTTCAATTACCAATGTTTTCCACCAAAACTTAATAAATTATGCTGAAGGAAACTAGTTTTGATCGTATGCTCTGCATTCACTCTGCAATTCACGTAATAAATGTTCGAACCACTTCCCCTAAACGTTTGAACGACTTGCCCTTAACGTTCGAACAATTCAACATCACAAAGTGATGAAGTCAAAACTGCAAAATATTGTTTGATGTGGTTTGTGTGATCTCACACTAATTGACAGACAACAAATTAAAACTGAATGGAGTCAAACCATTTTTCATACCAGGTGGAAACTGTTCAGATACGTAAAAACTTTCAAAACGTTTGATTCTGCAATATCTCTATTTCTAACAGAAAATTTTATCTGTAGAGAATATTTGGTGCAATCTCAAAGCAAAACAAACATGGAGTCATTGATTATTCAAATCAGTTCGTGGAAAATGTCACACTTCTGTGTCGCGGAATTCAAGATTCGAAACTCATTACCCTTGAAAACGGATCCACATTAAATAAAAAGAACTCCAAAAAAATTCTGTTTAGTAGACGTTATCATTTGCCAGCAAAGTTGAGAAGCTTTGTGGTGATTTAAACTACATTGTACAATGCAATACAATCACACTTCCCGCAAAGTTGGCAGCACTCCGGCACCAACAAAACCTGGATCGGACTGGACCGGATCGGACCGAATCAGATCACATTTACGGTTGAATTACCGGTATATTTTTCCCGCCACAACAATTACGACCCGTTTCGTTTATATATCGATCATGTTTTATTTTTTTGCTTTGACAGCTGAGTATAAAATACATGTTTATCTTTATATTTTGCCCTTTGACAGTCATTTCCACTGGTATTTCCCCCAAAACCTTTCGTGGTGTGAGTCAGTAGTTCAATTCTATGAAGCTTACTGTAGTCCGGCGTGTCGATTTCATTGACACAAAAATGCAACCTAAACATTTTTTGAAGGTTAATGAAAGGGCTCCAAACAGTTTCAATAATAATTCTTCCAAAAAAAAAGAGAAAATCATGGATAAATACACAATATTGTCTTCCCTGAACTGGTTCCCTTTTTGTTTGGCCATTTCCTAGCCCTTCTAACCTCGAGTACTCGTTTGAATACAACCTCCGCGCTTTTGCTGTCTAGACCAGTCGTGCTGTTAACACTCTTGGATCGATTCCCCTGTAATGTGGAGAAAAATAAACATTTGGAAAGTTAAACTCACATTGTAGAAATTCCTGTCAAATTATCATTGAAGCTTTAAATGTATGTGAATGTCTGCTGGCCGGTACACTGATCCGTTTCGCCATGTCCATGATACACTTTGATTTATGGTTTCGTTTAATATGTACATTGTATCTTCACGATCGAACCACTTCTTTTGTCGGTCGGTGATCTGGATTATGGGACATAAATCTCCACAACAGTATGCGAGTACACTTAAACCCTTGACTTGAAGGATACTACACTAGTCTTTAGTCCAATGCTAATTTGGCTAATTGTGGAAAACTTTCATTCGCGAACGGTATTGTTGATCTATGGTATTAGACTTCAGCAGTTATTCTCTGGAGTTAATGAGGTGCGTGTGGTACACAAAAGTGTGTGTAATTACACTCAGTTTATGTAATTACACTTAGTTGAGTGTAGTACACATGTGGAATTCTGCACACATTACATGCAAAATGTGTTAATTAACATACATCCAGGCTGTACTGTACGTGTGCTTTAAGTTTCAATTGTTTTGACTGTCTATTTGCAGTGATATTCTTCATTTGTTATTTTTCCTCATGACTGTGTCCAACTAATGAAATTCATCTAATTTCCATATTCTAAAAACCTTAATATTCCAGGATCGAGATGAGATATTGACAAGCAATAAACACCATACTTACTCATTTCAAAGGTCTTTCAAATGGAATCTTTATTTTAATGACAAAGAGATTTTGGAGGGTCTTTTTTTCCCAAGGTCTTTGTTTTGGAGACACCCTTCATTTTCCAGAAATTACAGTATCATTTTTTGTCCATGTTTTAGGGAAGTTGTAACTCGATCATGAGCACTGACTGCAGGACTTCTTTGGCTGTAGTGGCATTTATTTCTTTTGATAAAAATAATCATTTAATATGATTCTGCATGGTAATATTTTTATAAACTTCAAGAAGTAAAACAAATCTTTTGGTCTTACATATGTACATGTATGTACATAATTGGTTAGCTCAGTTGGTAGCTACACGATCTAGAGTGTGGGAGGTCAGGGGTTCGATTCCCGGCCGTGTCCTTGGGCAGGGACGTATAAACCATTGGCCTTGTCTCCTCCCTCTTCTAATCTATACGAGGGGGACGTGAAAGAACCTGTTGTGTTATTCCGAGAAAAAGTAGGGGATTGTCTCCCCACACAACAGCCTGGTACATGTATATTCTGAGTACTAACAATCACTCATGATTGTAAACTGCACAGCAGCACATTGCACCACAATAGCAGTCTGTATCACAAAAATAACCTTGTGAAGCGCATATATGGATAATTTTATATTGATTTCATATACTCATTTAGAATTATATAAAAATATTTTAATAAAAAATAATTAATTATATAAATTAATGCCTTTACCTTCTTTTTGTTCACTGTATTTCCTTTGAATTCACTCCATTTAACTTGTGTTACGTGAACCCACTGCAATTCCATCAAGCAATTGCATTATGAGGCAACCCCTGCAAACATTTGACTAGCAGTTAGTTCATTGAATCAGCATGGCCGGTACATGTATAGCTGCATTTGCTTTGTGTTTACTCAAAAGCACAACCAAAGTAAAGCCAAACCCAAATGCAGGTAAGGTTAGTTTCGATCGGTACTGTAGTTTATAATTATACACATCTGAATAGGGTTGATTGTGTTCTAATAATGCTAACTCCAATAATGTACATGTACGTTGTTTTATAATGTACACCACACAGTAAAATCATTGCTCAAGATCACTACAAATGTATGAATGAATGATAAGCACATGAACATATTTAGCCACGTACATGTACTAAGCATTGATATCGACAGTGTAGTCATTGAATACCACTGCAGCAATCTTTCCATCTGTTATTGCTTACCTCAGGCAACCCAATCCTTTCTCATGCAAAAAAATATGTTGAACACACTTTGATAATCTACATGTACATATGATTACTTCTTAAGTTTAATCCTTTGTGGTGAATACATGTATTTCCCTTTTTTTTCTACATGTAGGTTTGTCACAGACTATAGGGCTGCAATAATGCTGGCTGGCCTGTTGTTGACATTCTTCACTGCATGTATTGTCTCTCTTGGATTCAGACAATGGTGTGCCTCATTTCAAATCAACAGGTAAGTGGAAATACAATCATGTATCATACCTGTACATGATTGTATAAATAATAATTAGCACCCTGTAATAATCCAATATTTAAGCTCCCTGTCTCACCCATGATATTCCAATAAGCACATCTGACTTGTTTTTTTATGAAAATAGCATTAGTTTTTAATTATCACCCAGCATATTAATTGGATGAGGTTGAGCAAATATGATAGCGAAAATTGTCAAGACAGAGGTCTGTGTTATATCCCAAAGCCGAAGACTGAGGCTGTTAACACAGACCGAGATCTTGATAATTTTCGCTATAATTGTTTTATTATACATTTTAAGCAAACGTTTTAGCAAAAAGAAAGCTACAATTGAAGACACAAGTGGGGAGGAAGAGGCAAAATTGTCTCAATAATGTTGGGTGGAATGATTGGGCCTGTGGTTGAGTCCCAGCATTGAGGGAGGAGAGGAGGAAAAAGACCACATACTGTAGCTGAAAAATTGCGTTTTTTCTGGAGTATCACAACAACTAATGTCAATTGTAGCAAATACAAAGCTAAATGAAACGCTGTCATTTGGTTTGTTTAAAACAACCTCATGATCAGGGTCTTCTCGGTCAGATCCAAGATGGGGGCTACTGTGGGAGAAGACCCTGGTAAAGGCTGAACTATCACATATTCTGATTGGCCTAATCAGTTGTGACGCAAAGGTTGTTCAACAATGCTTTTTATTGGCCCAACATAATGGACTGAGTCAAAAGAAAACTTGTAGATTTGATTGCTCAAATTTAATCAGTAAAATGACTTTAAATAATCTTAAAGAGTAATAGATGAAGTGCATTGCTGTGTAGTTTTCTGGTACATGTAAGTTTCATCCGTGGAAAAGCCAGGAGAAGCTGTTACAGCTGTAAATGTGAACGTCAGTGCTAATGGAAAATGAACGGCTTTTAGAATTCTCTTCTAGCTTAGATGTACATCCTGGTAGCATTGTGATACCCTTCCACAGTTTCTTTATCCAAGAAAACTCCATTTCGAGCTGCTTAGTAGACCTGTTTTCACTGTATCGTAGACTGCATGGAAATACTGTTAATTGCATCTTGCTGATCTCGCTCACTCCGGATTGGGATACCTATGATTTGTTGGCATGTGATAAAATATTCCATATTTAGCTTTGCTGCCATCTTGGATGCCCACATCGCGTGATTAAAATCTCAAGTATTTCTGGAGATTTTTGGTCATGTGATTCAGCCTTTACCAGCTGGTCTTCTCCCACAGAATAGCCACCATCTTGGATCTGACTGAGAAGATCCAGGTGGTCACGAGGTTTTGTTTACGATTGAATTTCAAGATGTTTTGTTTGTTATTCGAGGTACAAATTGCTTTTATTTACAAGTTTAGGTGGAAAAGAAAGACTGGAAACATAACTCAGAGCTTAAAATAGCAAAATGGCACAAAAAAGCTAAATAATTTATCTACATGTACTTTCTAGCACAAAATGGTTGTACTTGCTTATTATCAAGCTCTTAACATACAGATAATACCTACAGATAATACTTACAGATAATACTTACAGATAATACCTACAGATAATACCTACAGATAATACATTGTACCTATACAGATAATACCTACAGATAATAGCAGTGCGACGTCACAACCTTCAAATACATGTAATAGTACCTACAGCGCTGGCTGAAAATGTGCAGGCACTGAGAACGAGATTAGCTATCGAGAATTACATGTAGCTGTGTGTTGTCAGCCAATCAGGATGAGATACATGTACATGTAGTGAGTAAAATGTATAATAATGTATATTATCATAAGCTTAAAGCTCCTCTACAGGTCCAAAAAATGAAATTTGCAGCCCAGGAATAATAACCATTTACCCACTGGGCATAATGGGCTCATCTGGTTAAATCTAAAGTGCAAAATTAACCCTCCCCCTCAGTTCAAGATTAGCTAGCCCAGAGTAGTTATTAATACTGCTAACATTTTAAGCCAAGGGCTCAAGCTATCCCTATAATGCCATTTGAGAGAATTCTGCCTGCTCGTTGACAGTAAGTATTGCTTTGCCTGTAGGGTTTTAAATGAAATCTGCTCTAATTTTGGATGCATGAGCCAGGTACTGTAAGATAGCCAGAGGACGTACATCGTAAAGACTGAGGATAGCTGAAAAGTACTTGGCTTAATTGCTTTTGTAGTAGGCTTTGTGAGGGGATTTCACTGGGAATTTTGCATTGTGTTTCTTCTTTGAGACACATCAAAAAATTATGATTCAATTTCTGCAGTTGCAGTTGCAGTTGCAGTTCCGCTGTCGAATTTTTGTCCAATATCCAGCATGCAATTGGAGGTGTGTGTAAGAAAATTTGGTAGAGTGAAATGCAGTGTACACGTATGTACATGTACACATGGTGTGGTTCATAGTCGCTTGGTACAAATGTATGTTAACTAATTGTGCAAAAATAATCTGGTAGTTGAAGAGATTAAAGAAGGTAAGTTGTAACAAGTACTGAGTGCTGATTTTGTGTTAAACTTTACTTTAAATTGAATTCCAGCGCAAATATATGGGAAGGGATTTTTAAACTGATTTTCAGCACGTCAAATTTCGTCAAAATCGAAGAAATGGAAACATGTCTCCAACATAATCAGTGTTCATTCTAGGGCATGATTTTGTGATAATCTTACACTTTTACAACTCATTAATATTGTTAATGGTCAACATGATTGTGATACTTTTTATAGGATGATTCAGATTATGTATGACACTAAATCATCCCTTTCTTACGTACTGTACTTGCAGCTATAGTATATCTGACTTTCCCTCCTTTCAAAGTTTTCCTGGATTTTCCAGGCTTCCCTGGATTTTCCAGGCTTCCCTGGATTTTCCAGGCTTCCCTGGATTTTCCAGGCTTCCCTGCAGACCTATTTGAGACTTTTTCTCCTTTCCAGGCTTTTCCGGATTTTCCAGGCTTCCCCAGATTATCCGGGCTTTCCAGGCTTTTTTGGACCTATCTGAGACTTTTCATTGTTTCCAGGCTTTCCCGGATTTTCCATGCTTCCCTGGATTATCCGGGCTTTCCTGGCTTTTTTGGACCTATTTGAGCCTTTTCATTGTTTCCAGGCTTTCCCGGATTTTCCAGGCTTCCCCGGATTTTCCCGTAAGTGCAAAATTCCGGGGAAAGCCCAGAATGGTTTCTGGGCTTCCCCGGAAAATGTTCCCTGCTTTTTCCCCGGAAAAGCCTGGATTATCCGGGTTTTTGGTGCAAGGGTAGATGCAGTCTTGCAAAATTCGAGAAGCAATGAGAGAAATGTCCCACCTAATTAATGATTCATGTTTATAATGAACACTGCATAATGCTTTTTTTTTTCTCCAAAGATTGGAGTCAATCAATCAGTGTTATAGAATGATTAAGATTTTTACAGTACATGTACATGCATAAAATAACTTGCCTCAACTTGTGTTCCTAAACTTCAAAGTGGCAACATTTCTCACCATTTTAATGGTTTTCAATGTACTAGTACTACATGTACATGGCAAAACAACATTATCTTCATTTAATTTAACATTTAAGCATCGATTAAGGGCTACTTATTTTGAACAGAAATTGCCTACAGTACATGCATGTACAATGTAACTCTAACATCAGTCTCTCAAGTAAAGAAATTATGGGATCTATCTCAGAATAAGGGAATTCTGGGATAGAATTAGGCCAGAAAAGTCAGAGACTGCCATTTGCTCTTTAAATAAAACACTGGAAAGTGCATTATTACATGTACATTTGTACATGTACCTGATCTTAAAGTGAAAATACATACACAAGATGAAGAATGTTAACAGTAAATTAAAGGGCCTTCCTTTCTAAAGCCCTTTTCGTGTTAATGAAAAAGAAGAACTGAAAAAAACTAGTATACACGTAATTAAATATACAAAGTCATGTATAAAAGGTACTGAACAGTGTCGCTTCATCAAAAGAAGTACAATCAATTCTCGCAATACCTGGAAAACCATTTCATGGGTTTCGATCTGTTCCATTTAAAATAATTATATGAAAGAAGTGTGACAATTGAAGGGAACTTGATAAACCTGTTTCTAGTGTCAGATCATAAGGCAGTTGCATGGAATGTCAAATAGGTATTCTACAGGGCAATAAAATATGGTAAATTTATGTCACAGTTGAAAAATAATGTAACTTACTGTACCATAACTCTGTAATTTGATTGGATCAGAAAGACAAAAACAATATATTGGAATTACACCATTTTAATGTCACAGCATGTCATACTGACAGTAACTGCATGTGCCATTAAAGTCATTGCAGCCATAATTTTCCCACTCGCATGAAATCTACTCTAATATTATGTACATGCAATTTAATTTTCTTTCAGTTGCATTGTGAACAGTGAACAGGACTGGAATGCCTTCACCCCTAAATACTCTGACTGCTTTGGAGCATTTTACTGGCTTGTGATTATTACGGTATGTACATTTGTGTATGCATGCATGGCTGCCTGTGCCTGGGTGCCAAAGGCTTGAAGAAATACTCTGACTAAATACTCTGACTGCTTTGCAGCATTTAACTGGTTTGTGATTATTACGGTACATGTATGTACATTTGTGCATGCATGCATGGCTGCCTGTGCCTGGGTGCCAAAGGCTTGAAGAAATAAGAGAGAGAAGAAAAGAACAAGAAGAGCCTCTGGTGTCATCTGTTGAGAATCTTATTCCCATGCGAACATCAGGTTCACAATTTAAACCTCGTCCCTGATTGCATTGGGTAATTTACTTATTGCCAGCACAACCGTTTTCCATTGGCAGCAAAACCGGTTTGACATGTTTTTCAATGTTTTCTTGATTGGAAACTCTGTGCATGGGAGTGAGATTTTCAATGGATAACACTGGGGTCTCTTCTTGTTCTTCTCTCTCTTCTCTCTTCTCTCTCTTCTCTCTTCTCTCTCCTCTCTCGCCTCTTTGCCTTTTATTTAGTTGAGCCTGTGGAACCCAGGTATCTTTGAGCTTGATAAACTCTTGTTTTAACTACATGTACATTGTAGATGTGCCAAAAAGTCAAGTAAGTTTACAATTATATAAGAGCAGATTTTAATGGGGTACTCATATTGTTTAAGTAACTGCATGGCCTGTTAACTCAGTTCATGGTAGAGCAGCTCAGGTGGTACACGTTCTCAAAGTCCTTCTTAGCTCCCAGTACGCCTCATGCTCGATTCTGGTGCTCACTTACACAGTGACTGCCAGTGAGTTTGACTTGACTGGCAAGTCAACTCAGGTGGACTAGAGCACTCAGGTCATGTGGGATCGAATTTTGCATCCTTAAACAGTCAGAGCCAGGGTGCGAGCCACTCCATTTTATTACAAAATTGAAATACAGATTAGTGTCTAATTTTATCCCTTATAGCCAAAACTGAAATCTTTAAGACTTGTTATTAAAATCGTATTTTCTGTCACTGGCATGAGGGAGAGATGAGAGAGGGTTGGCAAATAGTAAATATGAAAAATGCTGAGACTTGAGTTTTAAAATATGAGCTGGAACTTTTATGCTCTCCTTTCAATTTTGGGACTCTGAGATCCAAGGAAAATGTATTGACAGAATTATTTGGAAAACAAGACTTTGAGACATTCGTAGATTCCGAGATTTCAAGTACCAGAAAATTTCAGATTTTGAGACTCTATAATATGTACATGTACATGTTGTTACTGTACATACATATACCGTATATCTATAGGCAACCCTATGGGCGGAGCTCTAGTTATTAAATCTCATCATGGCTAGTGAAAAGGGAAATAATAGAAATTAAAATTAGAGAACAACAGACAACTCTTTTTTTTGTTTCATTGAAACGTCATCTGGTAGTGATGGCAAAACAGTGGCCCAAGTTTGACACCAGATTTATTATTTGTCTTCTTTTTCTTGAGAAAAATACCAGATTATGAGGAAAGAAGAGCTAAATAAAATGATATCACAGGGGGAAAATAATGTCTCGGTTGTGGACTTGAACTTGTCAACTGGGAGCTCCTAAATTGGTAGTATGTGCTGTCGGACTGAGTTAATCATGACACAAATCGATTTCATTTTGAGAAAAAGTGCTGCACTACAGGTAAATACATGTAAAATGTAGTGTACCATTCCCCTCTCCATAGGAGAGGCTCACTTTACGAAGTCAATCTTCTAACTGTTGAAGGAGATGAGAAGAAGATGAGATAACATAAAATGGTGTTTAGTTTATGTGTTCAACGACATCTTGTGTGCAATTGATAAACATCATGAAGTGGTTCTGGTACTTCTAGACTTGTCGTCGGCGTTTGACACTATCGATCATGTCGCCCTCTTAGAAAGACTCCAATATCGATACGGGATAAATGGTACAGTTCTTCAATGGTTTCGCTCGTACCTTCTAGATCGTACCCAGTCGGTCATGGTTAAGGATACTTTCTCTTCTGATAGAACATTGCGCTATGGTGTCCCACAAGTGTCCGTGCTGGGTCCACTTTTGTTCTCACTTTTCTTTGCTCCATTGGAGGATGTGATCACCGCTCATGGATTGGATTGTATGATGTACGCGGACGACACACAACTCTACGTGTCTATCAATTCCCTCCATGATCGTTCTGCAATATTGTCCAAGGTTGAATTGTGTGTGAAATATATTATTATTTGGTGTACTTCCAATGGCGTTGCGTGTAACCCTAGTAAAACTGAAGTTGTCCATCTTACATCTCGATATACCACTCAATGTGAACATATTTCGGGAGTAAACGTGGATGGTGTCCTTATTTATCCTAAACTGGCTGCACGCGACCTTGGAGTTACTGTGGATAGACATCTAAAGCTGACTAATCAATATGTAAACAACATCTGCAAATCTGCCTCCTTGGCTATCATGCAGGAACATTGGAAAGATCAGGAAACATTTAAGCCAAGCTGACTGTGAAAGGTTGGTCCATGCATTCATTACGTCAAAACTTGACTCATGCAACAGTATCTTGTTTGGTTTACCAGCAACGGAACTTGACAAGCTCCAGCGTGTTCAAAACACGGCTGCCAGACTTGTTACCAGGGTGAAGAAATCTGATCACATCTCCCCTGTACTGCGCAAACTCCATTGGTTACCGGTCAGAGACAGAATTACTTTTAAGCTACTTTTAATTACGTTTATGGCTCTTCATGGCCAAGCGCCAGTCTACATTAACGAACTCTTGAACCTTTACAAACCTGCCCGTTCTCTTAGGTCCTCTACACTTAATTTATTATCAGTCCCTAGATCGAACACTAAGACATACGGTGACAGATCGTTTTCAGTTGCTGCGGCAAGATTATGGAATTCGCTACCAGTACATCTAAGATGCACAGACTCTTTAAGCCATTTTAAATAATCACTTAAGACCTTTATTTTCAGTAGTAGTTAGTTTTATATATATTGTAATTAGATTAATTAGTCTTTTGTAGAAATAGTTATTCTACTATTGTAAGAGCATCGAGACTTATGTATGATGCTCCTAATACGTATTATTATTATTATTATTATTATTACCCAGGTTTCGACCCAGGCTTTTACTTACGCGATCATGTGTCTGGAAAGGTCACATTTACACAATTTCAAACAAGCGTAGAACATAAAGTATTCAATTTAAACCAAAACTTTCTTCACAGAAGTACTCAAAACTTTTTGGAAGTTCATAAGCTATCAAAATTGGAAAAGGGTGATAGGCACTTTAAGCCAACTTGGGGCTGTGACTGCCTCATTAATGTCTATGAGCTCATACATGTATACAACTCGAGTTAATGTGGAATAATACATTTGCAGGTGACTGAGAACTATTTGTTAACTTAGTGGAGGAGTTTTATATGCCTTGTTTTGTTATTGTTCTTCATAGCAACAACAAAAACAACTTATTTGTGTTAAGGATAATTTACAATAAAGAATTAAAAAGTAATAGAAATTGACAGGTTTGATACAATCTGTATGGAATAACTACAAGGGTTTGGTCATTGCATTAATTGAAGGGCTGTGTGCAACAAGGGCATAAGTGACTCCTGATCACATTCTAAATTCTCCCTTAGAAAACAAAAAACTTGAAGGAGAATTTAGAATGTGATCAGGAGTCACTTACGCCCTTGTTGCACACATCCCTTCAAATGTAATACAGACTGTGGGGTAGGACTGCAGCTCTTAAAAATATCCTAGTATTTTATTGGATCCCTTTTGGGCTGCACTATAAAGAAATCTATTGTTTTAGGGTTAGGGTTTGTATTGTTTTAGGGTTAATTAGGCTATTGTTGGGGTAACCTGAATAACATTATTAGCAGGTGTTAGTAACTGAGGCCCAACTCATGTAGATAATGTAACTATTAAATTATGTTAATTGATGTATATTAAATAATTATATGTCCTATACTTGCTTGTTAGATAACTGTAAATCATCCCAGGTGAATTATTACATTAGTACAATGATTATATATGTTTGTGGTTCCCCAGGCAGTGATGTGGTGCTCGTTTCTTTGCCAGAGTTGCCTTCTTATTCATCACAAATGGAAAAAAGATGCTACATGTATGTCAACTGTGAAAAGGAATATTTTTATTGACTGAAATTCGAACCAGTGCCTGTTTCTGTTTATACATGTATATATTGAAATACATTGTATCAATAACTTAGCTCTTGACTCTATACATGTACATGTACATGTATATATTGAAATACATGGTATCAATAACTTAGCTCTTGACTCTATACATGTACAGGTACATGTATATATTGAAATACATGGTATCAATAACTTAATTACTACCATTTTATGCTATCACCTCTAAAATTCAGAATGTTGCTAATCTTGGCATAGTAATTGTATATACATGTAGATCTGGAATGCCAGGTGGGATGTTGATATGTCACCATCCCACCCGGGATCCCATCTGTCCCAACAGCTATCCCGGCTTTAGATTTGGGATCCCAGGTGGGATTTTGTTATCATTCCAGGCAGGATCCTGTCAAATTACATTACCTCTGTTATTCATGCATGGGTGATTTCTGTAAGGCACTGCAAACCAACTAATGTCACAATTTTGTCCCAGGCCCCATAAAATATGTCGCATAAAATTTGGTTGAAGTGTATCACAGAAAACTGTTTTACCACAATTTTTTTCTTTTCATAAACTTTTGGTGGATTTATATAACTGTAAATAAGTTTCTCTAAAAATATATCAAAACAAAATTTCAATTCATATACACTTTAAGATGCATTGTACATGTATATTGATCCAAGTATAAGTGTTAAAATCCTGAAAATAATCAAACATAGGTAAATGCAAGTGTATTTATCAATATTTATTGAAGATTTCAGACAGCCAAATCTGAACGCACACGAATTCGGATCGGTAGACAAATATATTTATTCTGTGGACTCCACTTCTCTTGAGTCAATAAACATGTTGGTAGACGTGTGGTTCGACTAAAACAAAGAATTACATACATGTAGTAAATACCAACCGAAGGAAAGCTAATACAACTCAAACAGTCCGTACTTACGATTGTATGGCTACTCGACGTGGATTCTAGAAGGACTGAACTAAACTAAAAAGGCTGAGCACATGGGCTCTAGGCAAATGTCAAAACTCCGGAACCGGAAGTAAATAGCGACTATTGAATCTTACATTTATCATTAATCATAGCCAGCAGTACTCTTTAAGTAATGACTTGCCTAAGAACAGGAACACTCAACGGTACAGAATGTAAAATATGTTAATTTTCTATTCTTCTTTCTATTAATTTCATTGGTTGATACTCGTACATTCAATAGAAAACCAGCAATGTAATATAGATTTATAATTGTGTGCATTGATTTCATGCATGTAGACCACTTGGAAAATAAATTAACTTTATTTAAAGAGGGTAACACCAACTAGTACACATATAGAAATGTGTGGCCCTCCTTGTAATTAAAAATTCGAAGAAAAAAAAGTGATTTTGATTAATATCAATTAAAATATGTCCCTAATTAACTCTTTCGCTGCTATTGTTGTGTCTGATGTCGAGTTTACTCCACATCGTGAACAGTCCCAGAAAAAGTTCGAAATTAGCATATTTTAGGCAACATGTAATCAATCATGTGACTAATTAGCATTAATTATGCAAGACGAGATTCAGAATTATATTTTGTACATATCTGGAAGATTTCATGTCAGTACCCTTAATTGAACTTGAGAAATTAAAGAAATTGTCATGGTGGTCAGAAAAGTGATATTATGGGCAAAATTACCACACATAATATAGCAGTGAAAGAGTTAAGCTAAATATTGTCTGTTCAAGACTGTAATAATAATATCAGTATACAAGTGAATGCATATAAATTATATATCACTTCAATTTGTTATCTGAAAATACTTCTGAAATACTATAAAAGTAGATTGGGCCACGGATTGGGTTAGGCTTGGAGGATCAGCAATATGTCAACCATTCCGACTCTAACCCCTTCTGATGCACCCAAGAGAGAAATGCCCAGGAGATCCCATTCAAAACCTAAATTAATCTATTTTTAGTATTTTACAATTTTCTGATGGTCATTCAATTTTTTTGAGTCGGCTCTAATTCAATATTCATTTTTCTTCTTTCTTCGGTATTTCAAGTTGACTTTTTCAACATATTTTTCAGGGCAAATGTTCGCTTGGTAAATAAAGCTCCACACCCAATTATATTTATATTTGTTCTTATCAGTTCCAGTATCTGTATATTTTAAAAGCTCTATCAATTCCAAACCTGCCCATCCCCCAGGGGTGGGGGCACTTGCCTGAGTTTTTGTCCCAGGGATGGGACATTTGGGAGCAAAGAAAATTAATTTGTAGAAAGAGAGTCAAAATAGCGAATTGTATGAGATCTGCACCCGTACGAAAGACCACACAAATATCCCGGGGAGGGGGGGGGGGGATGGGCAGGTTTGGAATTGATATCTAGCCATAACTTATATGTTCTGGTTTTAAGATAGTTCGGTTTATAGTTACGGCTTTACACGACAAATCCTGCTCTTCTTTTGACAGTTTCAACTACATGTAGCTCCGTTTCCAAAGTCACATCCAATTCAATTTTAATACGGTATTCTCGGCTTGTAAGTCATACCAGTTCTGTTTATGGGTATAATTGGTGGTCAATTCGAATGCCTCTCTTCCGAGGTCTGTTATTCTTTTGACGATTTTAACTTTTTCTTCTTGGTCTCTATAAAGTCACATGCAGTTCAACTTACGGACGATTTCATTTCCAGTTCGAATTACAGTCACCATTACACTTAATAAAATGTAAAAAGTAGGGAACAAATAAGATTTGTGTGCGTATATAAACACATAATTTCAACCTCGCCAGTCAAACATTGCAAACAATAAAAATCCCTCATTTGACCTTCTCACAGTGTGTGATGGTAGAGCATTTCAACAATATCAACAACGCAACACTGCAATCCTATGGCACTTTGATGCAGCGCAGTACAGGCATTTTCTTTCAGTTTCCGTGGATTATTGGACCAAAACCATCACTCCTCCTTCCGCCGGTCAGACTAGCTGACTGTGCGATTGGATCGCCACATCCCTTTCGTAAATGTGAGAATTTTCCATCGAAAGCCCTGTCAGCCCTAGAATAACTGAACACCTTGGTATTTCATTCTAAGAAACCTTTGGTTTCAGCAAAATAATGGTTAAGAATGGCCCCGAATCTTCGCTCCGTTGCTAACTGTGCCTAGCGCCTCCACAGTAAACAACCAAATCCGGCGGGTGTCGAATCTGATTGGTTGATCCTGTCAGGTGTTGGGAATCAAACAATGGCCCCCTGTGTAATCTGATTGGTTGACAGCGCCAAACAGCGACACAAAAAATGAAAATAAACACTTGCGATTTCTGTCTCGTGCCTAGGCCAAAGGCCTGGCCCGAGTAATAACAATGAACTGTGCAATGTTTTGACTACATATCTTAGATACCGACATAGTTACGAGCACATAAAGTTTGATTGACATGTTTAATAATCATATTAATCCATGCGGAAAAGGGCAGACTTCAAATTTCCGTAAGATGGCGACAGGCGCTTATTTTCTCTCGCTCCGCTCAACGAACTCGCTTCGCTCGCAAGAGCTACTTTGTGTGGTCTCTTCTCAAAGCGCCTGTTCTGCAGGCTAGGTATGTAACAAATAGTTAAATGAATCAAAACCTGCCCATATATAATATTGACCAACTAGATGACATTTGCGTTATTAAGGTCGGCACACATGAAGGGACAAGTCCCGGGAACAAATCCCTTGTTCCGTACACACGAAGGGACGTGAACTAGGAAAACATCTTGTCAGTTTGTCCCCCATGACAACCATATGCATGTATGTTTATTTTATAAAAACAAAATTAGCTCTCTCATTCGACAAAGCCTTTCATGTTTTGGACCAATAAGAGTTACAATACCAAACTCGTTGCATGGCACTACACAACACACGCTATGACGTAGCTAGCGTCTAATACGCATGCTCGCATCTTATTACTGGTAGAGTGGCAACCATGTACAGCTGTTTCGTCCTTGTTAGGACTCATCAGCATGGCCATAGCCAGTTGCTGATACAATTAGGTGCAATAATATAGCGAGATCTTAAAAATAGTCAAATAATAAATACAAGGTTAAAATTGATCGGGAAGAATGCATAATGCGCTTGCCATGGATGATATGGTCTCTGTGTACACTGGTATGCACTGATTAACTATATACGGATAGTCTTCCACATACCTTGGTTGAAAACAGATTAGAAGGCTAACGATGAAATGGATGAATGTACGCAAACTGGAAAGAAATATTGTCTTCAATTTTCTGTCTGTCAATTTATTCAATCATCCGCACTCAGTCATACGCAAGATCAAGTCATACATGTGCTGCCACTCAATCATGTGGGACACTTTGCGCAATTGCAATACTCCAGTTTCCTATTCGAAAATTACCGCTGAATGCAATGAGTACAGACGCATGTACTCAGGCTTAGCCTCATTCTGAAGTAAAACATTCATAAATACCAGCGAGAAGGTGTTATTCGCATTTTACACCTCGCTGATATTTAAGAATGCTTAACTTCAGAATGAGGCTAAGCCTGAGTACATGCGTCTGTAGCCATTGCATTCAGCGGTAATTTTCGAATAGGAAACTGGAGCATTCACACATTTCTGAAAAGTTGGTATCAGTATTTACGTTCCACCATTAAAAAATGATAAGAATATGGAACAGGATAGGTACATTGCAACAGATGTCTGCGCGAATTGCTGCGGCCCCTTTATGGGAATTTTTTTTAATAAGAATTAAATAAATAATTACTGCTTAATAATTACAACTAATAACTACAAACACTTACTATTACACCGACGTGAGTCCCCAGCAGGATTCATAATACATATATCGGATTAAGGACAGAGCGCATCGCTGCAGACGTTGAAAGGGTGAAGGAAATGAAGCAGGTAGTAACCGTTAGCGACTGGTACCGACCATGTGTTCTGGGTTAGAGAAATGAGTGGCGTCGTTCAGTTCACACAGGTCCTGCCTCGGGTAGAAGTTGATGCTGCGACAGTCTTCTCATTCTCTCCACATGTTTCTGCACAGTCAATAAACCCCGTTGTGCTGTTAGATTTAATCACGTGACTAGAAAGCAAGTGACCTGCATCAGTTTCACCTGTTCTGCTGGAAACATATCTCTCTAGTGGGAGATAAGAAGGCCAGTTTTTAAAATATAGTGCTTTATTTGCTATCTTAACTAAGTGAAAGTTCCTGCGTTCAATAACTGGTAACTAGCTTCAATCAATCAAATCAACAACTTTATTAACGTGTCTAAAAACTTCTAGCGCACCACAGGTGGTGTACTAATCGGGGACACCTAAATATAATATATATGTATATATAAAAAATCTGCACAATACAAATATACATAGAATATGATTGGATATGTTATGTAAATACTTTAAACATGAAATTGCTAAAATAGGAGAATACTCCTTATGATATCCTACTGTTAAGAGATAATAATAGTAATTATAATAATGGATAGATCCGTGTCATAAATAATAAATAATTCACATATTGCAGAGGAAGCAACTAGGTGGGCATACCTTCTCTACAAGTACTGCCAGATTCTGCTTTCTTATGTTTTTCTTAAAAGCGGTAAGCGTTGTATAGTTTCTGGATGCAGAAGGGAGTTTACCCCATAAAAAAGGTCCATAGTATCGCAAGGAGTGTTTACCAAACTTTATAGTGCTGATCCTAGGTAGTACAAAGTCCGCATTCCTTAAATTGTAACTACTACTACTGGTAATAAATATTTCTAAAATGTTGTTTGGTAACAGCTTGTTTTTGACCTTGAACATAAAAATAGCAATGTCATGTAGACGTCTATTATATAAATTAGACATTTTAGCTCTAACTAATAGTTCGCTATATGTGGTGCTCCAGTCATTATATACCGCCCTGAGGCCTCTCGTTGATTTTTTCAAGTTTGTTACTATCAGACTTCCTACAAAAATGCCATGTTAGTCCGCAGTATGTAAGATAAGGGAGGATGGCAGCTGTGTAGATCCTTAGTTTTGCCTTAACTGGGATTAACTTGCGCATGCGCATCAGCACTCCTACCCGCGAACTTGCCTTCTTGCACATAATTGAGATGTGCTCGGAGAAAGTTAGATTCCGATCGATAGTAACACCAAGCAACTTTAGTTCGTCCGTTGCCTTGATTGTCATCCCATCTATCTCCATATCCAGCTCATGTGTATCTTGTTTGGATATGATCATTGTTTGGTATTTTGTGAGATTTCCTTCCAAGAAGTTCTCCTTGTACTTAGGTCTAGAATATCAGCATGATGAGCATAATGATTAGTGACAAAACCAGCGGCAGCAAGCTGGACCCGTTGCAAGCGCTTAGCAAGATATTCTGGGAGAGGATGGGAAACTACATCATTGTAATCAAGCATTGATAAAACTAAACTTTCAACTAATTGCTTTTTTAGCTTAAATCCGGGCCGGCGCTAAGTGCATTAGCTTCCTTAATTCGGACAAAACAGAATAGCATGCCGATATGGTCATCTGTCCACTTTAGGTGCTCATCAATCCCGGTAGTAGATTTCTATTCACTTTGAGCTGGGTGACGTAATCATGTAGCTTATGAACTCGGGAGAGCTGCGCAGCGGAGAACAGCATCATTTTAGTTTTCTCAGTGTTTAAAGCTAAAGTTGATTAGCATTTTCATCTCTTTCATTCATTATTTTACACGAAAAGTCTACTGTAATGCATTGTAACTTAGTAATAATGCACGTTAAATAATAGTTTGTATCATTGCTGTGCATGCCAATCTCAAATCCTTTGGGAAATATATTATTTATTGAAGAGATTTCCATATCAATGTATCTTCTCATGCGTTAACAATAAATAAAGAAAACGACACACAAGAGAATGGTGCTCGTGATCTGAATTGAATGGGCTATAAAAAATAGTCTAAATAATATTGCATTAAAGTGTACATGAATTAAAAATTAAGTTTATCTCATTAGCCCTTTGGTAGTTCTTAATAGCGCATACTCTTACTCTAACTTTCTTTATTCGTTTCTCTTTACCTTCACCTACTTGGGTAATTTTATAAGAGTATAACTAACTCACATTGTATAAATCAAAGTCTTAAGAACGAAGCACTGCTCATGGAAGTGGCTACGCGTGGCTACGCGTCAGAAATAAGGCAACCCACTTATTATTTTTGACGCGTAGCCACTCGTAGCCGCGTAGCCACTACCATAAGTATTGCTTCGTTCTTTAAAACTTTGATTTATACGATGCGACTTAGACACAGGCAACCCACTTCTTATTTTTGACTCGTAGCCGCGTAGCCACTACCATAAGTATTGCTTCGTTCTTTAAAACTTTGATTTATACGATGCGACTTAGACACAGGCAACCCACTTCTTATTTTTGACGTGTAGCCACTCGTAGCCGCGTAGCCACTACCATAAGTATTGCTTCGTTCTTTAAAACTTTGATTTATACGATGCGACTTAGACACAGGCAACCCACTTCTTATTTTTGACGCGTAGCCACTCGTAGCCGCGTAGCCACTACCATAAGTATTGCTTCGTTCTTTAAAACTTTGATTTATACGATGCGACTTAGACACAGGCAACCCACTTCTTATTTTTGACGTGTAGCCTGTATTTCCTCCCACCAAGGATGCCGTTTTTTGCGGGGTATTCTGTAGTTACTCCATAAAGTGTGTTGTTGTTGTTGAAAGCCCTTTCGAATTGATTAGGGGCTGTGTCACGGTAAGACTTTACATTCGTTTTTCCGGGCCGGAAAGAGCTATTTCCACCGATTTTGATATGAACTAACGAACCTCTCGGCCATGGTGGATGCTTTTAAAAAATGAAAGCAAATATGCAAAAATGACTAACAAACAGTGTATATATCAACAGTCTCCAGGGAAAATATTGAAAATCCTTTCAATCAAGCATTGAGGGAGGGAATTTTAAATTTTAAATTTAAACCATTTAACAGCCACTAAACGAGCGATTACTTGACTGATACATGCGCAGTACCATGACATAACCCTTTTAAGGATGGCCGCACGGCCGAAAAGCTACGGTGGTTGAGCATGCACCGGTCATGAATGCGGGATGGACAAAACCGTTCAAGGTCTAGACTCCAAACGCTTTCTTAATTCCTAATAATTGGGGACGTTAAAAAAACCTGCTGTACTCCTCGAATAAGAGTTGACACCCGGTACAATAGTCTATTTCAAGGTCGCCATTAACACTACGATATCTACTTCAATTAGAGATAGCACCGGTACTACATTATACAACCTCTGTAGGAGACATTCTGTATAATACTTGGATAAAACTAGTTGACGATAAAATTGACGGCCATGTCCTGTTTCCTTTTTTTTTGTTACCTGCCGGCTAATTCCAAAGTTTTTCAAAATCAAATTAAAGTTTTTGACTTGATTCGATTTTTACGTAAACGTACCCTAGAATTGAACATGTTGTGTTAAAAGCCTTTCAAAAAAGGGAAAACTGCAAAACATTGCCAGTGATTTGAGTGAAACAAAGATCGCACGCTCAAGACTGACAACTGTATCTCTTCTTGTGCGAGCTACTATGGCACCCTGATCTCAGAGGTTATTTATTCCCGCGAAAGTAACACACCGAGTCGCGACAGCCCGAGCGGCGAAGCCAGCACGTAGTCGCGAGCGGCAAAAAATAACTTTAGCCGCTCGGCTCTCTCGCCGGTGAAATATATTATATGGCACTCAGGGTACTACATGTACTATGACACATTTGTCGAGCTCTTCTAGACTTGACTTTTCACATTTGGGCCGCGGATTGTCAGGGCGCCGCGCTTCTGGGACGAATCTCCCGTGTCTCTCAGTATCAGAACGAATCTCTCAGTACCCTATTTCACCCACTGAGTAGTTTTTACCAACACCTGTTCCAACTTCTTTCAATCTCTTCCCTTCTCATTACCCCATTCCCTTTTTTGCCACCCCTAAGACTGCGCATTAGACTCCTGTTTGATGTCTGGGTGTGAATACCCGCACTTAGCACCAAAACCTCATTAAACGAGCGGTGAGGTTTGTTAAACGGGAACGAGCAAGCAAGTTTTACGATTTGACTGAAAAGTATTCAAAAGTAGGTTTGCTTCAATGTTGAAGTCCATATGTGAAGTATGAACTGCAAACTGACCAATCATAACTTACGAAGTTAACTAGCCATATATGGTAATGCTCCATCTTACGACAAGCATATCAAAATGAATCCTGGCCCTACTTGGCAAGAAAACCTCAATTCCCGATGTACACTATTATGACAGTGAATTAGCCGGTAACAAAACGAGCGGGGGCCTGGAACTGAGTCAGTAAAACTAATTCAATTAATAACTAGTCAAATCGAGCATTATTTTTCCAAAAGAACAGATCAAACAAAGCTAGTCTGCAAAGTTTGGTGAACTTTGGCTCAATATTGACGATGCTAGAAGGCATCAAATATGTCAATTTTCCCATACAAACTCTTATTTTTTAACGTTGTCCCTCCAAACCATACATTCATTGTAAAAGTTTGGAGGGACAAATAAATTTCAATTGCTTATAATTCAGACAAGATTCACTTGAATCACATCAAACTTGGCACACATACTAATTTCAACATGCTCTATCATGTGATGAACTTCATTTTAGAATTAGAGTCCAGTCCCCTGCTCGTTTTGTTACCGGCCAATTGTAATACGGCTTCAGCTTTTACGTACAACAAAATTGAATTCGTTGCAGTCCGAGGTAACTGGAAAAAGTAAGCTATCTAATGCTATCTTATTTTCTATACGACAATAGGTTATGAGCTCCTGACGATATATATCTTCAATTCACTAGACTTCATCTGCAACTGTACTATCTATCTCAAGGACAGAAACTGGAATGGTTTTGTAGTAGGAAAATTGGAAGGACTGTAATCTATACTGAGGAATAATATTGAAGTAATCGAAGTGAATCGAGCCAAATGATGTCATTAGTATTATAATCAAGACCCTTCTGGAAACCAAATGCTAAGTGTACGTGTTTTTCATCCTTTATTTAACTGACTGACTTCTTAGACTCTAATCCCGGTAGCTAGTGGAGTAGTACATGTATGTCCCTCATGACCAATCAGATTGGTATGGGAAATAGAAAAGGAAACTGTACCAGCATGCTTTGCGGTAAAGCAACATCGTAGAGACATGGAGTTTTCCCAAAAATGTTACGCATAGAAAACTGCACGGGTTCCTCTTAATTTGGTTGATATTATAGTTCAGAGGGAGAAATGATAGCGAAAACAAAAATTCAAAACGACGTAACCCCCTGAACTTCATTTGCGCGAGTAAAGGTCGGACCTGGGACTTGTCCCCTCGTCTGAACTAGGAAACATATTGTCGCCGGGACAAAATTTTGTCCCCGGGACTTGTCCCTTCAAATCAAACTGGTTTGAATTGAGGGACAAGTCCCGGCTATTATTACAGTTCGGCTATCTTGGATAAAACAATGGTTTTGACCCCGGTAGCCTCGCACTGGTGGGTTTCAGAACGAGTTTACCAGACGAAAACAAAGGCTTTTGTTCTCCTGCGACTCAACATGGCCGTCGCGTGATAAAATCTAATTGTTTTATCCCACGAAAGTAGCTTTTTTTGAGCGCCGTTCTAAAAACATTGTTTTATACCGTAAGTGATGGGCCGCGTTCTATTGCTTATCGAGGCTTCTGGTTATGGACGTCTGCCATAACCTTATAATTTCTCTTCAGGATGTAATTACGCTCTTGGTATGCAATCTGGTGCTATTCGAGATAGCCAGGTCACGGTCTCATCCTATTGGAGGGTCTGAATGGGGGGGGGGGCATGGGAGGGGAACCATGACATGGTCGCCTTCATAAGATATCCAGAGTGGAATGGACACCACTACCAGTTTTCTTCAGGACATCGTACGCGGGAGAATATCTACATATCCATTTGCTGACGACGTATGTGTTGAGTGGATTGGCCTCACAGGGGCGACAAGTTATTTTCTCGAGACGACAAATTATGTGACGAAATACAATATTAAATATAAACCCGACCTAATAAAGACTTCCCTGCAGTTCTATATGTGGAAAACAGGGCGATAAAGGTAGACGGTCTAGCAGACATTTATTAGCATAACCGACATTTATAGAGCTTTTTGTACCACGTCCCGTTTTAATACTGGCATCACCAGTTCAAACACATTTCTAAGTCCTAGGAATTCAAAAATGTCAATGCAAGTGCAAGAAAAATAGCAAACACGCATTTGAAATTCGAAATTTTCAAAACGCAAGAGCGCAACAGGCGATATTATAGTTACGTCTGTGAATAGCAGTTTCAGCGCTATTAAACCAAATATAGACTTGCTCCAAGTCGAACTCGCTGAGTTACTGGGTAAGTGATTACTGGGTCAAAAATCGAGCGCGAGAATCGAAGGAGGATTATGTTTTGGCACGAAAACACGTTTCAGTGGCGGAGCTTACATTTCGCGCCTTTGACAAACTCTTTCTGAGAACAATCAAATTGTAAATACCACATCCACGGTCGACTGACTTGACATGTCAACATACAATGCCTGAAGAATTGACGCTTTGTGATTGGGTAAATCTTAGTAAGTCATAAGCCACGCCTCCGGTTGAAAAATCAACCGGTAAATTTGGCGCGCTGTAAGTGGGAAAAGTCCTTCGTGCGGGGGCTAAGAAGGACTTTGAGAAAGTCTAAACCAAATACATCACTTCGATGTAATGAATCGCCTTTGAAACCGTCATTCTAGTGTGGCACCAATACCCTCTTCCACTAGCACGACTAATTTAGATCATAGTTAATAGAGTGGAATGGTTGTGAAACCCACCGACCTACTTTGTTATATGTCTTTGTTCCGCTTTTTCAACCATTACCGTGCACAAAACACAATAGAAACTCCAATATGCTAATCAATCAGCCAATAGAAACGTGTGGGTTCAGTCGTTCAGCGGACGCTAATGAACTATGACCGTTCACAATCTTTTGTCTTATCCCCTTCCAACGTATATATTAAAATCGCAGAGCCTTTGTTTACCGGGTTTAATTTCCTCAGTAACCATTCCTTTAGATTCACAGTTTGAATGGCGTTTCATTGCATTGAAGTGAGGCATTTGGGTCAATAGATGGGTTGCAGTCAATCCCCAGAGATTCAAATGACAAAGGGCATGGCGGCCATGTTGGTGTACCTAACAAAAGAAGCTAACGAAGAACCTATTGTTAAAGGTACACCAACATGGCCGCCGTGACGTCATGTGCAACCCATCTATACCGCTGAAATTGCTATGCTATTCGTAGACACAACTGTGATATCCTGTTAGCAATCCCTGATTCACGCCAACATCTGTCACGCTCTAACCAAGAGCGCAAGCGGCACCAATGCAATGTTACCATCTGACACGTTGGGCTAGGATGGGTGTAAAATGTGTCATTTGAGCATATCTTCACCGTCTTTAAGTCATTCGTCTTGAAGATTGGCATCTAGGCTGGGACAATTAAGGCAACTATTTTTATATTCATTTTGTGAGAAAATTTAAAATGATGACGTCACAATAGATGACGTCAATACATCGCCGTATTAAAAAGTTTAACATATGTATAATTTCTATAGCTGGTTTGAAGGAGCTTCTCAAGAGATGATGAAAGCCGCAAACCGTTTCTTGATACGAGCAAAATTCATCGAGATATCACATGTTTAGTGAATTATACATGCCCCCCCTGAACCAGAATTATAGTACAAACAGACATGGAAATACCCGTTGGTACACTTTGTTCTATGTTTGATTGGATTAAGTTAACTCTTGTTTGGTATTGAAGGCTAGCCGGTAGGGCAAAATGCTATCGTTTTCGATTTTTGGATTTCAACCTCATAACGAAAATATTTGCGATTGTTAAATTATGACGTCACACATTGGATGACGTCACAGACAAGTTTTGTGCATTAACTTAGGATTGAAAAAGGTTTGAGTGAAAAAAATTGATTCTCCTTATTATCCGATAGCTTGGTGATATTTCTGACAAGGTATCGGTACAATTTGGTACCACACATGTGACAATTATTGATTAGATTTAAGTTACTGAAATTCGGGGGAACTTACCCTTCGACAGCAGGTTTTTGACAGAATTATATATAATATATAAAAAAATCATATCTCAGCTAATTTACGTCGTAGCGACAAACAGTTCTCAGTGTTGAAAACGTCTCGAGTATATCTATCAATACCCCTATGTAAAGGAAGTCGATATTTAAGAAATACGACATTTAAGAAAACATCAATATTATGACATCGTCGATTGTGACGTCATCAATTTAAATTTTATCACAAAATGAATATCAAAATATTTGCCTTAATTGTCCCAGCCCAGATGCCAATTTTCACGACGAATGACTTAAAGACGGTGAAGATATGCTCAAATGACACATTTTACACCCATCCTAGCCCAACGTGGACGTTTTAAAAATGTTTCCCGCTCATCTCCTTTAGCGGGTAACAACTGTTTTATTAACTATCACGTGACCCTGAATCGACCAATGAAGACGTGTATTATATCTGGAATTGTTACATAGCCATAAGTTTTCCAGACACAACGCACGCTCACATGTATTCCGCCTCGTGATCACATCGTGACAGATGGTGCGCGCCACTGGTTAGCTAAAGGCGGGAAAACAAAATGTTTACCAAAACTTACAGGCAATTGTATAATTGTTGTTATATAACAAATCACTAAATGACCGTCCCCTCGGGAATCAGCGAGTTTTGTTTCCTCTCGAACGATGACTCCGTCTCGGGGCACATCGAAGATCTCGGCGAAACAAAGCTCATGCATCGGCTATAAATACAATAACCTATTTGTGGCGTCGAAATATGCCCTGATATTTTGTCCGCGGACATTATTTAATCCGAGAAGAGAACAGTTCGCGAGAGCGAAGCTCTTTGACGCGCGCTTATATACGCTCACAGGGGTGTATTCACTGATATTTCCCGCTCGCGGAGAGAAAATATCGAGTCACGTGACGCTTTCAACCAATCATGCAGGAGAGAAAATATTTGATGGGTTATAAGCCTTGATATTTTGTCCGCGGACATTATCTGTTCCAAGAATAGAACAGTTCCCGAGAGCGAAGCTCAAGGGAAACTGTGAGCTTCGAGGATCAGATAATGTCCAAGGACAAATATCAGGGCATATTTTGACGCCGCAATGTAAGTTATTGTTGTTATCATCCTTCAAATAGTTTCTTTGACGCGCGCTTATACACTGACAAGGGGTGTATTCGCTGATATTTCCCGCTGATCAGAAAACATCGGGTCACGTGACGCTTTCAACCAATCACGCGCGAGAAAAAATATTGATGGGTTAAAAATAACGATGCTTCCTGTATGTCTCGTAGGCATTTAAAGGATCAAGGATGTGAAGGCAGCTGTGAGAAATGATTTCGCAAAGAGGTTCAAAGCACGTGAGATCAGGGTAGTGGTCGTTGCCTACAACCGGTTCGACGCCTTTGCTTATCCTGCTGTGAAAGTTGAACTTTATCGATGCCCACCTCCATGATTGTCAGAACACATATTTTGGGAATGTACACAGAGGTAGCACGCTCAGTGTATTGGACTATTTGGACAATCGTTTTGTAAATACTGCACCATGGTTACCAAGGTTACCAAGGAGGTAGCCCCGGAGAGTTGAATGTGTTCATGCATATTTCATATTTGACACATTTTCTATTGTTATTCGATAACCTTTCAGATTTCACTAAGATCGCAGTGAATTTCAATATATTGCTCATTAGATATTCAATATTTTATATGCAGGTCTTGATGTGATATAAGAGCATATAAAGACCTTGAATATCTAAAGAGCTATATAAAGGCCTTTGAATACCTAATCGGAATGCATATGGCTGAATGCCTCGGTCGGCTCGGTATTTAAGTAATGATTCGTGTAAGAAGTACGGCACGTACCGTACGGCATTCAGATGGGCCTTAATTTTATATTGTGCAAATTATTGATCTCATTGGTTGAAATATGAAAATTCCACTAAATATTAAAACTACGATTTGCACTGCGGTTCCAAATGTCGTTTATAAAGCAAATCGTATGTTCGGAACCTTATCAATCGTGCTTGTTTCGTAGCTATTCTTTTTGGCTGTTCCTATTGGTTGGAAGATAATTTGTTCATAAAAATGGAATGAAGCTAAGACTTTTTACTACTTTTATTTCAGAATATTCATAATTATCACCCAGTGTTTTCGTAGCCTAAAACACAGACACATCCCATGTGAGGGAGGCTCAATGCCACAGATCAGACCAATGGCTTTTTTCGTACAATAGGACTGGGACCGATTGTGAAAATTTAAATCAATTCAAAACTTATTTTATGTTATTAAAAAATGAACCACACCTCAAGAAAGACCACATGGAAATGATTATGTTTACCGAGTTTAAATATATTTGAGTAATTAAGAATGAATAGGAAGTGTTTGACAAATTTGAACTCTCTTATTTTTGTGATTTTAAATGTTTGCCATTCAGTTCTTATTTACTCAAACATCATCAAACTCGTTAAAGTGCCTATGAAGCTAATTTTTTTATTTTAGATATCAATTCTATATCAAGTGAATAGTAGAAAAATACAATATATCTTGCTTTGAATGCTGTGCCGCTGAGTTAAGGAGGTTTTAATATCCAAAATGCTAATTACATGACGTCAGGGGAGGCATCAATTATTATACATTTTTTTTGTTACGGTTAAACATTTTTTTTAAATTATCAGTGTTATACGAGGGTCTGAATGGGGGGGGGGGGGTCCACATGTCAGTTGTCAGTTAAAATTTTGACCTTTTGTCAGTTGTCAGTTAGCCCTAGTTAATCATTACTAGAGAAAATTTACAATGTTTGACCCACAAAAACCAAATTTGTCAGTTGTCAGTAAAAATATCGTCATTTGTCATTTGTCAGTTATTTTTAAGGCCGTTTGTCAGTAGTCAGTTAACCCCATTCAGACCCTCTTATACCCATGGTTGAAATAAAATAATATTAGAAATTCGTTTTCCTATATCAGTAGACACGTCCATTCACAACCACTAAGAAGTGATTGCAGATACCTCCCCTGACGTCATGTAATTAACATTTTGGATATTAAAACCTCCTTAACTCAGCGGCACAGCATTCAAAGCAAAATATATTTTACCATTCTACTATTCACTTGATTTACAATTGAAATGTAAAATAAAAATATATTGTTCATAGGCACTTTAAACATACACATTTCGATACATTAGATTTAATTTACACACTCGGACCCAGTCCTTTTGCAGTTTACGAAAGGGCTCATAGTTGAATCGATATAGGAAACTTCCAAAATCAGCGAAATGTAAAGTGATAAAACTGTAGGAAAACGAGGGGAAGAGCGACCCGAGCTACGCTACGAGAGATATAAATATTACACGATTGTACATCGAATTTCTGGATTTGTTGTAATTAAAAGATATGTATAATGTATACATTCCAATATTGTTACAGTGAAACGTCATCTGGTACAAGTCGCCCGAACAAGCCCCCTCTCCCCCCAAAAAAAAACCTTGGGAGAACAATATCAGAATTAGGAAAGAAGAGCGAAATAAGGTGACATCCGAGATAACAAATACTCGAATGCACGAACTGGGAACTCTCATGTTGAGATCGCGCCATGCCGCCTGTGATATATTATAAAATACTCGAATGCACGAACTGGGAACTCTCATGTTGAGATCGCGCCATGCCGCCTGTGATATCAGTTATAAAATACTCGAATGCACGAACTGAGAACTCTCATGTTGAGATCGCGCCATGCCGCCTGTGATATATTATCGTTATCGCAACATAAATCGATTTTCGTTCGGAGAAAAAATTATACAACTAGCAGAGGAAGAGATATTAGGGTGGACGGTCGGACGGACGAACGAAACAATAGCAATTGTTTTCATCGCTCGATATGGATATGTTGCTCCGCTTGCAGAAGCTCCACTATGATACTCTAAATAGTTGTAAATAAGGCCAGATAAAAAAAATACTTGTTTAGCGTCCACCCATTTCAATTTTTCCAGGTAGGGAGGGAGTTGTTTTTTTATGTGAAGTTTATTTTGTCTTGAGTCTTGACTAGACATAGGGACACCGGTTTCCATCTACAACAGAGTGATTTAGAAACAAAATGGCGTCGATGTTATAATAAATAATGCGCCGGCGCATATTTTAAGTGGTACATGTAGGGGTCTGGGTAAAAGAATTGGTGTTCGCGGGCGCATTTATACTTTCTAAAGATTGTTTTATGAAAAATAAAATATTAAAAAAATCAGAGGTCGGGGACATTTCTCAGGTCGTGCGGGGACGCTAAACAAGTATTTTTTTTAATCTGGCCTAATGTAAATATATTCTAATTGGATACTATTTCTTAATACTGGTTCTCACATTGCCTGTACTGTAATATATTTGTCTATACTTTGGTCTTTCAATGTCTGAAATTTACTTCTTTACTACAAACATATCTCAGTACTTCCTGTTATTATAGTTTTTGTAATTCGTTTTCTTCCTCGTTTAGTTTACTCGTGGTAATGGTCAACTCGAAAGCCTTGGCTCCTTTGATCACCACGCACTTTTCTAAAAATGTAGAATTCCATTTCTTTGTTGCCCTTTTATTTCTTGTTTTAAGTACGCAATTGTAATTAAATAATGAAATAGTGCGAAATAAAAACAAAATCTGAATCTGAAAAATATCTGTGTCGATTCCAGCTAGCCTGATGAGTAGGCCTGTCCAGATTGTGCTTTTGAGCAACTTTTTAAGTTTCCAGCAACTTTTTGCAGTTCGAGCAACTTTTAGCAACTTTTGGCTTTAAGAGCAAGTTGTTCCACAACTTTCTCAGTATCGGCTCTGAAAATCACACCGTGACAGAGCTTCATGATAAAATATTATTATTATTAACTCATTTTAGGAGATATCAATCACTCATAATAACCTTTTATTGCAAATTTCCTAAATATTTGAATTCAAATGAGATATTTTGTGATTTTCATCTCACTTTTCATTTAAACTGACGCCTACGAACAAAACACCGGGCTCATGACGTTGACAGCGACTATTTTCAAACTTTTGCCACCCACGAACAATACCGCAGAATATTCAGCAGTTATTTTAGAAGAGAAGAGAAGAGCCTGCAAACTTCAGATTGTTAAGCCAGGTGTAATATAGAGCATAAACTTTGAGTTTGAGTTTTTTTCAAATATATATTTGTTAGTAACTTTTTTTAAATTGTCACAACTTTTGAGCCTTTTTTACCATAATTTTCACAATATTTGCTAGCACAATCTGGACAGGTCGACCGATTGGAACAGAAGTACTGTGGACAAGTATTGGACAACCCTCGGGAAATAATACTTATTAAGAAAACTACATCTTCGTCACTCTTGTGAATTATAAAATATGCTGCCCTGAATACCACAGGGAGCCCAACACAAGATATCAGAGGCAAAAAATGAGGAGAGTCTGGGAACAACATTCTTTTACAAGATGGCGGAAAATTCGAAGTGTTCTTGAATCTTGTACAAAATCTGTACAAATGAGTTGAGAATGCAATCATATTGTTAAAAGCTGCCTGAAAATATTATGACTGCTAAAGGATCGCTCCGGCAACATAATTATGCCCTAGTGCCATACTCAAGCAGTATCGTTGCGTTCTTGTGTTTCCATGGAGCGAATCAAGCTCACTCTAAAAGCTATTTTCTTGAATTGAGTCCAAAAGTTCTTGTTTTAAGTTCCTGAGACAAGAATTTTGTTATCTTAAAACAAGAAACCGAGAATCTTAAAACTATCCAACAATTCTTAAAAGAAGAGTAAAAATCTTGTTTCAAGACCAATATTTTGTTCTTAAAACTAGAGAAAAAAATCTTGTTTCAGAATAGTGATCTTGAAACAAGAGTAAAAATCTTGTCTCAAGGACAATATTTTTTCCTTAAAACTAGAGGAAAAATCTTGTTTTAAGATAAGTATTTATCTTGAAACAAGAGGGAAATCTAGTTTTATGAAAAATATTTTGTTACTAAAACTAGAGTGAAAATCTTGTTTCAAGATTAACTATTGATCTTGAAACAAGAGTAAATATTCTGTTTCAATTGTTGCTACTTCTGCTCTTAAAAAGCCTTTCAGATTTTCACTGAAGCAGTCCCTGCCAATTACTACAACTAACCCTGAATCTCCTGCAGCACCAACTTATGTTGCAAACATACAGTGCCAGTAAATTCTTAGACAGTGCAATCTAATTTGCCAATAGTACTATCACGATATTGAAAAAGCAACAGACATACATATCTTGCTGCACCACCATTTATTGTAACAATACAACAGCTTGATTAATCAAAGTTGAGGAATTTATAAAGAAACAATAATAACTGCCATGTCAAATGATAAGCAACTAAACTCAACAATAAGATATGATTGATTGAATGACTTATCAGTTACAGAGCATTATACACTAATTTAGCTACTGCCTCTGTTATACTATGAAATCTCCTGACAACACTTGTGCATTTTACACAGTGTTACATGTATAACTACATGCATGTTTCAGTTTCTCATCCTGGCAGTTCTTTCTAAATGATTTAGTTTTCTCAGGTGATCTACAATTACAAGCTAGTGCACCAGAACAACAATGATTTAGGAGTAAACTTGCACTGCGTATACCATAGTTTAATACCACTTATAAGCTGAATCCCAACTTTGACAACCTTGCAAATTGAAATCCAACAACATTTTGGAAAATTCTCACTTATAAGTCGCATTTTGATTGTGGCATTCCCTCACTGAACACAGGTTATTATACTGTCTGGTACATGTAAGTTCTTCTCTTCGCTTTTTTGGAATGTTTCAGGCTCTCAAATCACCCAGATTATCTAAAATGGCTTGAGGCTGACTTTCTTTGATCTACAATAGCTATGAACACTCTAAGCTATGAACTCTCTAAGCTATGAACTGGACAGAAAATATTGTGGCAAAATACTGTGGCTTATAAGTGGTAATTAACCTATGGTATATCACCTGTGATAAACTTGCAGAGCAAAACTAGTTATGAGAAATGGGTGAAAATGGCTTTTTTCCATTAATCCTGATATTACCAGTGACCTAGTTTACTTATCTCTGGTATTAAACTTCAGTTATTGGAGACCAATTAACCTTCTTAAAAATGGCATTTTCTGCCTTTCGATATGAGTAGGACTTCCTTTTTGGCACAATACCAAGGACATACTCTTCAAAGAACCGATAAACATCTTTGTGACCATTATTGTACTCAAAATTGAAAGCAAAATGTACTGCAAGTAGAGTAATGAGGCCAGATTGACATGTGCCTACTTCACATTCAAGAAGAATTTCCTTATCTACACTGATGAATAGCTGCTGCTGAGATGGATCACCATCAAAGTCATTGTTCTCCTCTTCCGGTTTATATACCAATAATGTTGGATAATTCCACTTGAGTGTCCCAAGAAATTGTTCAAGTTGTTGTTCTCCCTGAAATTACCAAATTGGTTGATATTGTTAGAATGTTATTGGAGTGTTTTTTTCTTTGCTACCAGCTGGCCATGCCAAATATGAGTCTCCAAGAGGAAATACGTAAATATCTTGTTTAATCTCATGAATACAGCCCTATCGATAACTTTCGAGGTACGTACTGGCTGGTACTAAGGGACATATCTCTAAAAGTAGGCATGCAGTGGTAAAACAGTTTAGTTTTAACTTTGACATCTTCTACTGCAATTTACTGAAACAAATTGGCTAACCAGGTGTCTTTCTCCATTGGCAGTCAGACGTTATTGAAAGGGCTGCACATGAAACAACAACAGGGATGCATGTACATGTAATGGCTGAATTACCTTGTTCTATTTATTTAATAATTAATAGTCATTTGGGCAGATCTGAAGCAGGAAATACATGTATATGCATACCAAAGAAAGTATAGCAGGCACCTCTATAACTTGTTTGGCCTAATTGTTATCTCTAATAATATTTACACATACAACTCTGTAATAATTAATTAACAATAACATGCACTCACTGGAATGAAGACAATAAGAGGGTCCTTTGCCTTGAAGGAGACGTGGGCACAAGCCAGGGCTGCAAGGGGCATATCACCTGACATAATAAAAAAAAGGAAATTCCTGTTACATCCCCAATCCAATAACGTAATTGCTTATTTGTTGTGTATAATCTGTCATTATGCTCCACATTATTCAACAAAAGTACCATATTTGGAAAATAATTTTAATTTTTAATTTTAAGTCCCAGCCTCTGTAAAATTTCATTCAGCTGGCAGACCACAATCAAAGAAACAGTCTTAAGTACTAATAGATACAGAATGAGTGGCCATGCTTAAATATGGGATTTACAAACTCAAGCTGAAAGCGAGAGTTTGTAAATCCCATAAAGTACGGACACAAATTATGTATCAGACTTCAAACATCTAGATGTATACCCGGTAGTCATATTTTCAGTTATTTTGGTGATATGACTTATTTTGGCCAAGAAAATTGAAGCAAAAGTTTATGTAAATCAGGATGAAATCTCTAGCACATTTTTAGATCACTTATTGCTCAGTTATTTCCTTTGTTTTTGCTTCATGAATTATTAATGATTTTGATAAGTCTCATATAAAGGTTTGATATATGTATGTGTATTGCCTAGACTTTAATTAAATCCAATGGTACACTGTACGAGTTTGACTGACAGTTGGCTTTACACAATTAGGTTCAACCCAACTTCCACTTAAATTCTCAGTTGAAGGGCTGTGTGCAAAATGGGCATAAGTGACTCTTGATAACGTTCTAAATTCTCCCTTAGAAAACAAAGAAATTGAAGGAGAATGTAGAATGTGATCAAGAGTCACTTACGCCCTTTTTGCACACAGGCCATCAGTTGTACTTCAACTGTAACTGTCATTAATAATAACAACAATGCAGTGGAACTAGTATTTATCATCCTTACCCTATATAGTAACAATTTGCAGTTTGAGACTGAAATTGCGACTATAATGTACACCTCACAAAGGCAACACCTCTTACTTTAAGTTACTTTTAAAACCAGAGTTTGGGTTAGCTGGATAACCTCCTGAACAAATGAGACTGGCTTAACTGGGAGGCAGTTTAATAATAACATTAATAACATGACAATAAATTGGTTAGTATGACAATAATAATAATTTCATGTTTTTGACTAAAAGAATGTTGTTATAAGGTTTGCACATCTACCTTCATCAATGTCGCTATCTGTGTCAATGAAGCCCTTAAATAATGTTTCCCATCTCTCAATGAAGCCTTTGCATGACACAACCGATGTACCCAAGATCTGTCCTACAATTAACTGAAGTTCCTTCCAAAACTGAAAAAATATTTAAGAAACCATGTATTTCAGGCATCATTACAGCACAATGTTTCAAACAAATTCTAGCAACTCCTAGGGGGAAACTCCATAATTGATGGGGGTGCTCAGCATTCGTTTTAGGGGTAAACATTTTCATAACCGTGGAGGGAAGGAACGAGAAGTGAGGCATAGTGAAAACGTTAAAATATAAAACTTGAAACTTACAATTTTCTCTTTGTCAAAGTAGGGGTATTCCTCAAGTATTGTTGTTAACGTATTTCTGCCTGTCAGTCCATCAATGTACTTCCTTCTGGAAGTAAATGTCAATTCTTGTAGAGTATCAACAGTTTCCCATTTGATTCCCTTCTTGTTGAGTTCCTTCAGCAGTTCCTGATTCAGCTGCTGTGCATCAGTTTTATCAGCTCCACCTGCAATGCCACTTGAAATTCCACTTAACTTGGTGGCTTTACCCTTTCCTTTCTTTGTAGGTGTACTCCTGGTGTTAAAGTATCTCTTTCTCAATAGAAATTCAGTGGATGCCTGAAAAGAAATAGCACGTTAAAATAATAGAAATGTACCCTAATGAAAAGATGAAGATTCTGATTGCTAATGCAGGCAACTTAAACCTTCATCCAAATGGAGTTATTCTTTGACTAATAAAAATTGAAAATAAAATAAATATGACAGAATTAATAATAATAATTGCAATGGCAACTTACCCAGTACTTAAACTCTACATCCGAGGGCCAGTTTGGAGGCTTTTGATCCCTCATTACTGGTACACGGAGACATATTTTCTTGCTTGCAGCAACAAACTCCTCTTTTGAGATTTTCCCATCATGATCAGTTGAAGCCATCAGACATACAACACAGTTTCTTATTAGCTCTCGCCTTTCACAATCAGGGGGAGGGATGTTTTCCTCAATGCATTTCCTGACTCCCGGGGACATGGGGAATTTGAATCCAGACAACACTGTTGTACTTTCAGAATCTCGAGGCTTTGGCTGTTCAACTGTGTACCTGCCAGTTGCAGTATGAAAGCCAACAGACCTTTTCAATGTTGGGCAGGAGGGCAAAGACTTGTTTGTACATTGTGAAGATAACAATGAACCAGATTCATCTTCATCATCATCTAGTTCTACAGTGCTTGCATCTGAATTAGAGGAGGAACTTGGTAATGGACAACGTGCAGAACCAGTTTCACCTAGGAAACTTGAAACTGATAGTATCCTGCTCCTGTGAAAAGAGAACAGAGACTTGTAGCCAAAATTTCCAAAGAAGAGTTTTCATTCTATAAAAAAAATGCACATGTAAATCCTTCAAATTTATGCAATTGAATTCTCAGCAGCACCTACTTAATTGTGATGAGGATTTCCAGAATTTGGAACTCCTTTTCTTTGCAGTTTAATTGTTTTCTTTCTCATAAAACATATACATGTACTTATTGCTTGCTGTTTAATTAGGAATGATTAACTGTTTTAATGTGGTACCTTTTCTTTACTGGCAATACTAGCATCCGGATGACGCTGTGAATAAGATGAAAATGATCTGGTTGGTAATACTTTTCCAAATAGAACCTTGAAATTTTCCTACTTTTTCATTTTACCTTTGAACAGCAAAACAAGTAGCACTGGTGAAAGGAACACAATTACATTAGTAAGAATGCCAACTTTGGGGGTTATACATGTACATGTTACTTGTACTGGAACCAAGATACTGCCATGAAAAATATGCAACTTTAACACATGTCTGTACAGCAAGGGTCACCGGTTTGCATACCCTATAGACCAAAAAATTATTTCACCACACAAATGGTTTGTTAAATTTACTAATATTGCAAGGCAATATCTTCGTTCCTTGTATACAAGTTATAAATCCAAAGTTGGCATTCTTACTAATTTTCACTTAAGTGCTACATTTATTTGATTTTCTTTCAAAAGCTGGATAAAAAAAGGTGGTACGTCTATTCTATAAATAATTAGCTCAGTGTCATGCAAACACAAAAGTCATTGTGACATATTACATACCATCTCCTCAACAGTGTCCCAGACTTTTTTTCTTATGAGAAAGTCAGAAGGCAGCAAGTCACTTAGGTCTGACCGTGTCAGTTGCATGAAGACTTTCTCACATATGTTATTGTCTGGAAAAAATGGAGAAAGGGTTAGCCTCCCACCAAAAAAAAACTGATTGGGTGCCAATGTATTACAATGTCTGATAACTTTTGTTATGGACTCAATTCCTGTAAACTTATCTTTTGCCTTGACACAGATTTTCAGCCTCATATGGCTACAGCATGTGGCGCGAGTGGCAACAGAGGCATACATTCTTTGAATTTCTTTCCATTTTTTAAAAGCCCAGTTTTCAAAATAAGAGCAAAAAAAAAAAACCTAAGGTTTCAGACCGACCCAATTGACCTATATCATTATGACATCACAGCTTGTTTATGAGGGGGACAGAATCGACATGAACAATAGAATTTTGAACTAAATCTGCTCTGCTGAGGAAAATTTAACTTCGAATTGTCTGGTTTCCAGATATCAGCTGTATCAATGTTTATCCCACAATATTTACCATATTTGGTGGCTGTTACCGCTATTCTACGTTCTACAAAATGCATTTGATAGCGATTTCCTTTGCGTTGTTGCTGTTTTGTCCCCCTCCCGCGACCGTGATCCTTAGCGTTTAAACAATAGATTGTTTTGATTTGACGTCATAATGATATAGGGCAATTGTTTTGAAAAAGTAACAAAAAAGAGAGATTTTTTAAACTACACCTCTTTTCCGAGTTCTCTACGTATTAGTTTCTTGCCTTTCTCGTGCAAATTGTAAATCCATAACTAGTAGAGGAAACGTTCTTAGGGGCCGACCATTTGACTTTTGAGGGGGGGGGGGGGGGGGGGTGTTCTTGTCTGGGCTTTTCCGCTTGCAGGATATTTTTTTTCAACACCGTTGGCTTGCAGGATATTTTTTTTCAAAAACACCCCCCCCCCCCTCAAAAGTCAAATGGTCGGCCCCTTACGCGAGTCTTCAAGGCCATCACGGGCCAGACGGCGATGGTAAACAAAACATTTTATTGGGATGGCCTAAATTAATTATAAACAGAACGTAATATTTATCTTTAAAATCTAAAATATTTCCCTCAATATGAAGTGGGTTATTTAAGTAGTACAAAGAACCCTATTGAAGGCCATACAGCGAAGGATGGGCAATGATGCAAGAAGATTATAACTGATACAAACTGCTGGCAAAAATGGTGGAGCTGAAGGCTGCTTCTAGAATCTAGTTCTAGACAGATCTGAAATGCATTCAACGAAATGGTTATTCGCAGTAAAAACGCTGCCAGCGGCTGACTGAAAAGCGGAAAGCTTTCTGATAAGTTAATACACGTAATTCTGAAGTCAAATCATCTTAGGAAGCATACATGTACATGTAGAATGCACGATGCGCGCAACTGACGTTTTTCAAACGTCAAAATCCATGTACTCGGAGTACTGTTCGCGATCGCTATAAAATTTGGGCGGTCATTCCTGACCGTGCCACAGTTTGCAAGGGAAAATAAGAAAACGTTTTCCTTACCTTCAAATATTTTACTAACAGTTTCAGAGAAACCTTTCTTCCTTAAGAACGCGGCCAAATTTGTAGCACTCATCCCGAAAGCTGAAGACGTTTCCTCTGCACTCCTCCGTAAACCAAATTGGCGCGAAAATGGCTCCAAGCACGTGACAAGTTTGCGAAAAGGCCGTTGCCTACCACGTGACACAAATCTTCCCTTTTCCTAACCAATTATATTGGGTCGTTCCCACACAATAAAATATTCAAAGAGCCCGTCACGCTCAGTAGCTGAAGTGTTTTTTCGATCAAGTCTAAAATTCTCCTCGAGAGAACAACAAAAGTAAAGGAGAATTAATTATTTAGATCAGTAGAAGCGGGTAATTAATGGAATGTCGTACAGCTTCATTTGTCATTCCCGATCTTGTCACAATGGCTGTTCCTTGGAAGTGTTCATTTTGCCAAAGCTTTTCAGCTTTGTTTCTTTATCTGCTCTTGACACACATCAACACTAAACATTCCGGAGATGACGATTTTCATGCAAAATGTGGCATAGATAAGTGTGCCCGGCAGTTCAGTAAAGCTAACACCTTTGTGCGACATGTGCGACATGACCATCGCTTTCACCTGTATGACGCAGCAAGTACAGATGAGTTATTTTGCTCAGGTAAAATAAAATTAATTGTTCATTAAAGAAAACATTTTTTTGAACTTTAGGAATACCTTTATGGGGGGGGGGGGAATTCAGTGATTTACGTCCAAATGATGTTTAGGGAAAAAAATGTCACTGACCCGAGGAGGGAGGGTACGGGGGCAATGGAGATGTCACTTCAAATTGGTGGGAAATAAATAAATAACAAATATCCCTTGTTTTAACTTTTAGAGTTCAAAATATTGGTGCATCATATTTTGCACAATAATACAATAATATTATTATTTGTTAATAACGTGTTCTTTTTAGAATTTTTGAGAAAAATATAGAATATTCATAAGAATGTGTTTTAGTTTTGATGTTCTTTTAAAGGATTTTGTTGTCAAAATACGGTGTTACATGTAACTATGTTAACATTGGATTTGTCTACTTTTAGGTAATTGGTTTGTAAGACCTCCTGCCACTCCACATCCATTGGAGAGTGCAGGGTTTGAATCCAGTGTATTCCAGCAGCCCAGTGAGTCTCAAGTTCAGAGCTATGATAATTACTATCATGAACCTTCTGCACAGGAATGCCTGACATATACAAACCACGAGTCTACAATTTTTTATGATGATTACTATAACCAATTAGCTGGGGAATCAGTACAAAATAGAGCTGCAAGTTTCCTTCTAAAAGTTAAAGAGGAAAACAGACTTGGACAGGGAACTGTTCAGAAGATTACACAGGCAACTTCTCAATTATTTCTTGGAACACTGCAGACACTGAAGAGAAAATTAACTGATTCTCTCAAAGATGCTTTAAATGTTGAAAGTGAAGATATCCCAGGATTTCAAGAGGCCTTTGAGGAAGTGATAAATCCATTTGAAGGGTTAAAGACAGGTTGGCTACAAACAGAGTATGTCAAAGAGCACCTCCCATATGTGGTATGTAGGTTGGGATGCAGGTTGGTGCAGTAGTAAAGTACTCGCCTCTCACCGCTGCGGTCCCGGGTTCGATTCCCGGCTTGGGCACTGTATGTGAGTTAGTTTTGTTGTTGATTCCTTATCTGCATTCAAGGGTTGTTCTCCGGTTTTCCTCCCTCCATAAAAATCAACAATGAGTCGAGTGTAGTGTGTCCAAAAACAGTTAATGTAGTGGGGAGTGTGCGAGGAGTAAAAGCAGGGCCCCACCAGCTTTAAGCTGTAATACTCAGCCTGCTATAACAAATAAAATATTTATTTATGCAACTGGTGCATGTCATAAATGTGTTTCACAATAATATTCTAAGTTACTATGCATGGTGACTACTACATGTATGTACATGTAGTAGTCCATATTTATAATTTGACTACCAACTATTTGATCATCCATGACCTTTGAAGATGAACCATTGATTAATATACCTGGGGAGTTGGATCAATTTGCATATTAATGTATCATGATTTGAATTATTTCAGTCAATGATTTGATCATTAGCAACTATTTTGAATTGTTGAGGCTGTTTAAATGTTAAATGTTACGATAGAGGTACAAGAGTACATTCCTTTCACAATTAACATTGCTTCTCCTTTACCTAATTGTGTTACCAGGAACCACTGCGGAAAATCCTTGGAAAGCATCGAGCCTTTGCTAAGTACAAAAACAAGAGGAAAATAGTAGAAGTGGAAGATGTGTTCTACTACATACCAATACTTAAAAGCATAGAAATGCAGTTATCCACTTCTGCCAGGCTGTTGAATATGATTGTAAATGAATAGAGAGTTGCTGAAGATCAGCCCACTATCCTTGAAGACTTTAGCGATGGTTCATTTGTTCGGACACATCCACTCTTTGCAAATGACGAAGCTGCCCTCAAGATACTGATATACTATGATGATATCAATGTGGTTAACCATATGACCAACAAAGTTCACAAACTTGGTTTTTTTTATTATCAACTGGCCAATATAGAGCGCAAGTACAGAGCAAAAACAAAGTCAATTCACCTTTTTGCTGTATGCAAAAAAGAGTATATTAAAAAATATGGTCTGAATGACATTCTAAAACCTATGGTGGAAGACCTAAAAGTTCTTGGAAGTGAGGAGGGTTATTCTTTTTCTACTTGGGGAGGGTCATTTAAGTTGCGTGGTGCCCTGTTGGCAATTTTGGCTGATACTCCTGCAAGCCAAGCAGCAGGAGGTTTTAAAGAGTCTGTTGGTGGTGCAAGGCGAAAGTGTCGCCACTGTATGACTGACTGGGATGCCATGCAAACATGTTTCAATGAGGAAGATTTTGTGCTCCGAAATAGTGAACTGCATGAGAGTCACCTAAACAATATCAAGATTACTGAATCTGTGTTCTTGAAAAAGTACTTTTGCAAAGATTATGGAATTAATGGTAGATCAGCACTACTTGATGCCCCATTCTTTGATGTCACAAAACAATTACCACAAGACCTGATGCATGTTTTTCTTGAAGGAATCATTGGATACGAGTTAAAGCTTCTGTTAAGATACTACATAAACACTGGAGTTATCACTCTGAAAGACTTAAATGACAAAGTTCAGAAGTTTCCTTTTGGCTACTCAAACCTAAAAGACAAACCTTCGTTAATTAAAGACACTGATTTGAATCACTCTGCCAGTACAAATGTTGGCCAAACTGCAGCCCAAATGTGGGAACTCACATGCATTCTTCCATTCATCTTAGAAAACCACATAAAGGACAATGAAAGCTGTTGTAACTGGAAGTGTTTTCTGAAACTTCTTGAAATTATGAGTTTGTGTTTTGCAAAGAAGATATGTGTGAGTTCAATTATTTATCTTAAAGGACTGATAAATGAATACTTGACACATTTCAAGGAAATATATGACGTTAATATCATACCGAAGCAGCATTACCTTGTGCACATACCAAGTCAAATAATTATGTTTGGACCATTGATCTCTGCCTGGTGTATGCGCTTTGAGGCAAAGCACGCATACTTTAAGGACATTTCCAGGAAGGTGAAAAATTTCAAGAATCTTCCATTCACACTGGCTATGCGCCATCAAAGTATGGAATCTGCTGACACAATAAATCTTGATGGTCGGTTGGATTGCTGTCCTATATTCAATGATGATCTTCATTGTGGCAAAAGTAAACGACTATTTGGGAACGAAGAAGAATATGCAAACAGCCAACTTAAAATATTTTGCAACTTAACATCAGACATTAATAGTGATGCAATTTACAACTGTCAGTCTCTTACAATCCTGGGGACTCTTTATAAACCAGGCATGAACAACTATCTGTTAATAAAAATGTGTGATAACTTTCCAGAATTTGGTCGAATTTGTAAAATATGGCTTTCCATTCTCCATGGGCCATTTTTTGTTTTAGCAGTCATGGAAACAAATTATTTTGCAGAGCAGTTAAATGCAGTTAATATCTCTGAGCCAAATGCAGCACAAGGATATGAGGTAGTTCGGCATTCTGGTCTTTACGATTTCAAAGTATTCCATGCATACAAATCACATGATGCTAAATACATTGCCTTGAAAGAAAATATATTATCAGTTTAAAGGCTGTATTTCCCATGCTATTCACATGTACGTTCTTTCCATACATTTCTAATATTGTCATTTGATAATAATTGATATTGGCCTGCCGTAAGCGACATCTAAAGGGAAAAAAAGAGTTATAACAACACAAGTGGAAGTAAGTTATAATGAAATACAAAGCTATGCTAGCACAAACCTGAAGAACGAGACTGTTTCCATGGTTATTTAGAGTTCTCCCAAACTTCCACATGCACAAGCTAGACTAGTGTTTCTATAACTCTATATATGGAAGTTTAATATAGAAAAAGTTTTATGTCTTTAATAAAAATTATATACTGCAGAGTACAATTTCATTTGATAACAAAATTAATTCTGCCAATTAAAACAAGAGTGCATGCATGCTTACTGTTATTAATAAAAATATTGAGAAATGGTAAAATGACATACAAAACATATACAGGGTATTCTTAAGTCAGTTGGCATTTAATGAAGCCACTTTATCTGTCATCTTTTTTGTACATTATGATTTAATTACCATTTTACAGGTATTCACTTGCATCCCACATACCTCACAACTTTTAAATGCAATCACAGGTTTCACACAACCAGATTCTAGGTTTTCTTTGTGTTGTTTCATAAAAATGCTTTACAGGGTAACTTTTGTGTTTACACAAAGTGATGTTTTGTTGTAGCTGTCAGTGCATATACATGTATAAGAGAGTAATAAACTGTTACAGTTTATTAATATTATAGTGATTTAAGTAGTTTTTTAAAGTCTGAATTTATAAGGACAGTTGTAATTCTTGATATTCTGAAACTAAGTTTTGAGTTTAGACAGTTGGAATTCATGAATCTCTACAGATTAAAGCCATATTCAGTCTTGTAACAAGACTGCCCTCATTACAGATTTATAAGCCTGTAAACTAAGATTATTAAAGATTTGCTTATCATAATAAAGTAGTTGATATCTTAATAATTATCAGAGAGACTGCCTTATTAATAATAATTCTTGTAATAAAAATGAGGTTTTTCCTTATCTTAATACAAGAGTGAATATCTTAATTTAAGAGACAGGTAGTCTTACTTTAAGACTGCCTATTCTTGAAATGAAAATGTGTTTTTGCTTATCTTAATATAAGAGTTTATATCTTAAAATAAGAATTGATATCTTAATTTCAGATATAGCTGCTCTTACTTTAAGACAACAATTCTTGAAATAAGAATGTAGTTTTTAGAGTGAAGACAGCTGCCGAGCTGGTAAATATATCAATGGATGCCATCATACCACCGCTCAGCAACAAAGTCGAAAAATCCAGAGGGAATTATTTTCATATGCCTAGACCACAGTTGCTCCGATAATTTGGCCTGTGGGAAAAGCAGGACAAGGTAGAAGGTAAATATTTCGAAGGAGAGGCTGTAATGTTTGGATAACGTTTTGCCTGATGGCGTGTATTAATTAGAATTCCGTGATCTAAACTGAGTTCAAGATTAGATCGATGTTTTTTGATTGGATCCAATTGCAAGGCCTTTAACGTGGATGCCTAAATAATTAATAAGTTGCTGTAGTCAGAATATTCAAAAAAGGTTAAACTTAAAGCTCCAGCGATGCGGCTACTTATTGAATTGTTTGTGTTTATAGCAATTTCAACCCAAACTCGAATGGCTATTCCTTCGACGTTTCTACCTTAACTACTAACGGTACGTGGTTTTTGTAATATGGTGGAAGCAGAACGGGTTTTATCAGCCGCTAGAGATGGCGATATCCTTACTTTGCAAACTTTAAGACGATCTGTCCCATTCGCAGCCGATAGTTTCGGAGCAACAGCTCTTCACCACGCAACAAGATTTGGGAAACTCGACTGCGTGAAATGGATGGTTGAAAGAGTTGGAATCAAGCCCAAAACAAAGTCAAAGAACGGGGCAGCGGCGCTACACGATGCCGCGACTCAAGGAAAACTTCTCTGTGTGAAATTCTTTATCCAGGAATGCAATATGAGCCCTGATCTAACAGATAATTCAGGACATACAGCACTTCATCTGGCAGCGAGATTCGGGCATTATGAAATCATAAGATGGCTTATTGAGAAGGCGAATTGCAATCCAAAGGCAAAGACTCGGAATTTAATGTCTCCAATCCACTGCGCAGCATCTGGAGGGCACCTTGACTGCCTTGAGCTGTTGGTTTCTAAGGGAAGCTTCAGGTATTAAAATATTATAGTTAGTGTTAGTAACTGTTTTGTTTTAATTACCACTTATAATCTGTAGAATTTTGCGAGGAAATTTGGTATATTCCTAAAAAAATATTGTCTTAAATAGGTTATAGGGGTATGGCTTAATAATAATTACTTTCCAAAAAAATGTTGGCTAAAAGTTTTATGTTTGCCCAATCACTATAGAAAAAGAGTGACCAAGTTGATTGGCTATTGTGACTAGATACATGTAATTATGATTAGAGGACTGCAGCTTATACATAATGTAAGTGATTGCAGCTTATGATAATATAATTATTATAATTGGTAAACTATTGTAAGTTCAAATGAAGGGCTGTGTGCAAAAAGGGGTGACTCTTGATCACGGTTTAAATTCTCCCTTAGAAAACAACGAATTTGAAGGAGAATTTAGAATGTGACCAGGATACATTTACATGAATGGCCTTTTTGCGCACTGTCTCAGCACCCTTCAAATATTGTTTGATTGTTTCATTAAATATAACATTTGTATATTATATGGCCCCCTATATATCTTTAAATTTGTGATTAATATATATCACACATACAGCACCATAATTGGCTTCATTAATGAAATGCCCATATGTCACAACACCATAATTTTATTGCTGGTGTGCATGTGATATCACTATTAACCAAAGACTCATTAGCTTCTCTTGTTTGTTCCTCCAATGGCCGTGCCATGTCATTGTCATTTCAATCTTTTGGGATTGATTGTACCCCAGCAATAGCTTACTGGTAATTATTATGCCATGGATGCGTAGATAATTCTACACAGATATAAAAAAATAGATGTCATTCTGCTAGAGTATTATGTCTGCACACAGGACTGATGTAGATTTATCAGCTAGACTTCACTGTTCTGTAGGTTAATTGTATCCTATTGGACTTCACTGATAAAGAATCCCATTGTTTTAGGGTTAGGGTATGTATTGTTTTAGGGGTAGGCTATTGTTTGGTGAAGTTTTCCCCAGATTTATGGAAAAGGTATTATCATGATGATTTAATTTGATGGTTGCAGGGTTTAACATTTTATCTTGGTTTGATTTCTTCTATGCACTTGTTTTGCCTACAAACTAAACTTCATCAAATAATTATCTAAATCCAGGCCTCAGAATTAAAATAATTCTTATAGTTACCACTTCCCAGGTTGAGAATCTTGTCAAGATCTTGTAAGATCTTGTAAGATCTTGTAAGATCTTGTAAGATCTTACAAAGATCTTACCTGGAAAGAATCTTGCCAAGATCTTACTAAATCTTGGTAAGATCTTACTAAGTCTTGCAAAGATCTTGCCAAGATCTTGCATAATCTTACAAAAACATTTTTTACTAAAAAAAAAAATCTTGACAAGATCTTACAAAGATCTTATAAGAACTTATAAGATCTTACAAGATCTTGGAAAGATCCTTTAAAGATCTTATAAGATCTTTAAATATTTTCTTGTAAGATCTTATCAAGATCTTACAAGATCATGGAAAGATCTTATAAAGATCTTACAAGATCTTGGAAAGATCCTCTAAAGATCTTATAAGATCTTGAAATATTTTCTTGTAAGATCTTGATAAGATCTTACAAGATCATGGAAAGATCTTATAAAGATCTTACAAGATCTTGGAAAGATCCTCTAAAGATCTTATAAGATCTTGAAATATTTTCTTGTAAGATCTTGATAAGATCTTACAAGATCATGGAAAGATCTTATAAAGATCTTACAAGATCTTGGAAAGATCCTCTAAAGATCTTATAAGATCTTGAAATATTTTCTTGTAAGATCTTATCAAGATCTTACAAGATCATGGAAAGATCTTATAAAGATCTTACAAGATCTTGAAATCATGTTTTGTAAGATCTTACCAAGATCTTATCAAGATCTTATCAAGATCTTATCAAGATCTTGGAATGATTCTCTAAAGATCTTGCATGATCTTACCAAGATCTTACAAGATCTTGAAATCATGTTTTGTAAAATCTTACCAATATCTTATCAAGATCTTATCAAGATCTTACAAGATCTTGGAAAGATTCTCTAAAGATGACTTACAAGATCATGAAATATTTTCTTGTACGTTCTTATCAAGATCTTACAAGATCTTGGAAAGATCTTATTAAGATCTTACAAGATCTTACAAGATCTTGAAATCATTGGTTTTGTATGATCTTACCAATATCTTACAAGATCTTGGAAAGATTCTTTAAAGATCTTGCAAGATCTTATCAAGATCTTGGAAAGACTAGTCTTTTCAATAGCATTTCAATGCCAATATTCATCAGATTAAAGATAATAATAACTGCTCCAAGCGAGAGGCAGTTTCAGTTCTGGAAGAGATGAATTTCTGAAGACATTCATTCAGAAGGTGAGCAGAAGTTTATGTTCGCGTTCGGTTCGTTAATAAATTTGTTCTTACAGAATATATTTGCTCATTTGCTATAATGTAGTTGGAGCCCTGTAGTCAGTATACTTGAATATATTCCAGGATATATTTGGAGAAACTATTTATGAAAGCTCCTACAATGTATGTGGTCAAATACTTGCTTTTCCTTGCAAGAGATCAAGTTTTCGATTCTGCCTTTTTGGAACGACGAAACTCATCCGATTTTAATCCTCTTTCGAATTTTATCATTCTAAAATGTTTCAGGTTAGAGTGCTTCTCATTTAAATCTCGATATCCTGATCAACACAATCTGCCACAAAACCGAAGTCACTTTGGTAGAAACGTAACGGAAGTGGATGTAGAAACATATTTGTCGCTTTCCAGTTTCCAGCTGGCAAACTGCACGGGACTTTATACACCACACTCCACAGTACCGGCACTCATTCTTATTTTGGTTAATTGTTTTTTACAGGCCGGCTTAGAATTCAAGATGCAGGACCAAAGTTTTTAACCCTTTCAGCCCCAAAAGTCACATCCAAATTCTTCTTTTCTCTATACATTTGGTTAAATTTTGATCAGACTCCAAATGGCAAATGTTGGGGCTGAAGAGTTAATTATTTAAATCATCACCAACAATGAAAGCTAATCAGGGAAAAGTTGACTGCCAAGTAGTGAGTGAAGATCAGAAACATTTGTAACTGTATAGTTTATAAAACCTATAACTAAATAAACTAAAAGTTATAATGTCATATGAAACATTAAATTATTAACTCTGTTAGTTTTTGCCTCAACCCTAAGCTAGATGTTAAGGGGGCTATGTTAAGGTGTAACACCTGTATTCAGTCATTCTTTTTGCATACAATTTGTTAGTCATTTTTGCTTTCATTTTAACCACCCCACATATGCACAAGGTTCCTTAGTTGCTGAAAATAACTGTGCAGCCGAGACTGCAAAATGTTTCCAAGCACATTCAGTGGTTTTTAGATTTTGTCCAAAAAATAATATTTGTTTGCAAAAATTGTCCATGTTTGGAGTCAACTTGCTTTTTCCTGAAATTCTTGCTCTAACTTAATCCTTTCATGCTACAAACCTGTCAGGAGATCGTTAAGGAGATCATTACAAAAGCCGCTCATGATCATGAATACCATGACACAGCCCCTTTAAACTCTAACCTTTAGTATAAATATTATTACTCGGGCTGCCTGTGGCAGCGCCGAGTCTTAAAATGGAAGTCGTTATTTTTTTTTTATTCAGTGTAGCACGCGATCTGCGCATGCGTTAAAGGTCAAATTCACACCAATCAGATTGCACTGTGCTGGTCACGCAACAATCGCCAGGTTAATGTATTTACAGAATTTAATACAGTAAATCAAAATGGTCGACCCGCGAGGGCGAAAGCCTTCCAACAGGCTCAGGATATTTCAACTGCCGCTCTTGTTGACCATAAAAATACATGAACAACCAGGAGCCGTAATACATTCGATCAGCGCTGTTTGGACAGATCCAATGTACATTTAGAAACGTAAGCGAAATACAATATCCAAACACGTTTGGATATCAACGGGTATCAAATTATCATCAAAGGTTAGATCTCGTCAGGCGCGCTCAGATAAGAAAGTTCAAAGCTCTCAGACAAGGCGAGACATTCTCATTTATAGGAATTACACTTTTGCTATGAAATTTATGTTTCATTTCACATTTATTCATACAGTTTTAGCCGGACATTTCCCCGAGTTTTTGATCTATTTTCAATCAAATTCAAAGTCTGAATATGTCATTGTATTGCATTTATACACTTGAATTGCCAGTATTCTGTTGTTCGAATCCTGCGTTATCATAGTCATGCCATAAAAGCGATTAATAGACCAGTCTGTTTTTTTTGACGTTCTCACTGGCGAATTAAAGCACGACTTGATACTAAGAGGATTTCAAATGAAAGTGTATTTCATCTTCAATCTCATGTGGCCCGAGTGAAAGCCCAGATGGGCTCTTGTTTTTAATATAAAACCATAATTGGAAGTCTGTACTGATGCTGGTACTTGTATTATAAATCAGTTTTACTATACATGTATTTCTGACAGCAGTTTCAGCATAATTATATTAAGAATATATTATATACATGTAGTCAGATTTAAAAACTCATAGTGGCTAAATGTTTAAAGGGAACCTCAGTTGAAAAACAATGTTCACTCTCAAATATTTATTCCCTGTGTATCTGTTGCTGTGTACATTGTAACTGTCCTGCCAGGGCTCAACATTGCAACCTTCTGGTCGCCAATATAACTAAGATTTTTGCCCTGGTGACCAAACTTTCAAAATATTTTTTGTTTAGCCGCCTTATGGACCAATTGAAGGGCTGTGTGCAAAAAAGGGCGTACATGTAAGTGATTCTTAATCACATTCTAAATCCTCCCTTAGAAAACAAAGAAATTGAAGGAGAATTTAGAATGTGATCAAGAGTCACTTACGTCCTTTTTGCACACAGCCCTTCAATTTTTCTGTCTGTAACACTAATTTGAGTTTCTGCGTGTGGCCATCTTAGATTTTATGAAGTCACAGTGTTGCCCCTATTGTTACACAACAAAGGAGCTATTTGTTTTATGACAATAGAAGCAACACTGTGATATCATATGATTCAAGATGGCAGCATATGGAAAATTCAAATGAGTTTAACGGCAAACACCATAACAGATTTAGGCATCCATAAGGAGCATTGGAGAGCAAACATTGTTTTTTTCAGCAAAGGCTCACTTTAAAGTTCTACAGATCTATGATAATAAACTCTTGTTTTTACATTTGGTTCTAATATGGGTGGCAAACTCAATTTATTTTTATTTTTAGATTCAATGTAATTACCTGAAATTCCAAGGAATTCAAAGACTGTCTGACCTGCAGTTACTGTTTTTAAGATTCTCTAGGAATTACCAGCTTTTCTACAATAAGCAAGGGCTTGAAATTCCTAGCAAGGCATTCAAAATAACCTGACTCCCATCGGGACTCTGGCAGCTTCTTTGTGGCAAATCAGCAGCTATTTTTTACCAGACTTGAATTTTGAATCTACTGATCATCTATACATTAATACCCTGGCACTGACATGGCAGCCAACCTTTCTACGTGTACATGTACATGTTGACCATCTACTCTGATTTTGAAAGCCCTGTTCTAGATATTTCATGTTTCTCTTACTGTGAATATTTTCTAGTGTCTGCCTAAGATACTTGTACATATATGGCATGATAACATGATTCGCTAAGCAACAAATCTCTAAAAATTTCATCTCAAAAGTCACTGAAGTCCAGTTACAGTGATGGAATTCCTACATTTTCCATGAGATGCAGTTTTTGCTACTGCATCTCAACTATGTCATTTTAATTCGCTAAACAATAACTTTCTTTATAGTGTGGCTCAAAGGGGGTCCAATAAAATGCAAGGTTTTTAGAGCTGCAGTCGTACCCTCTAATTTAGGTGACATTAACTTTAATAATATTGTCAGTCATTTAGTAAATAGTCTTACTAATTTAGTTTATTTATCAAAATCAGCAAGACTCTTAAACTAGTAGAATAAAACAATTTTGAAATGGATTACATATGTGTATTGTATATAATTCAAACTACATGTACATGCAGTTTGTAAATGTCTGAATAGTTTTAACTTATTTATAGAAATAGGAGCATTTCACTGTCTGGCGATTGTAATGATAACTCACTTACATGTATGCATGTTTCTATTAATTAAAACTATACATAGAGTTTTAAAACAATTACTGTCAGTGTTATTTTTTTGTGTTTAATGACAACTATGGTATACAATTTGGGTGTAAATAGTGAAGGGAGCCAAAATAGAACAATATGGATGCCAGAAATGAAAGAGCAAGCAAAAATTAGTAACCAAGGCAAGTTTTAGGTTCATATTTACCGAATTTATGAGGATGGAGAACAAGCCATGCTTCCTTAGTGCAAGATCCTTTTAGTATGCAATCTTACCAAGATATGTATCATTGGTATGGAATCCTGTAAGATCTTGCAGGATCTGTTAATTTCTTTCTTAAGATCGTGTAAGATCTTGCAGGATCTAGGCAATTTTTATAAAGATCCTGTAAGATCTTACAGGATCTAGGCAATTTTTATAAAGATCCTGTAAGATCTTGCAGGATCTGGTAATTTCTTTCTTAAGATCCTGTAAGATCTTGCAGGATCTAGGCAATTTTTATGAAGATCTTGCAGGATCTGGTAATTTCTTTCTTAAGATCTTGTAAGATCTTGCAGGATCTGGGCAACTTTCATAAAGATCCTGTAAGATCTTGCAGGATCTAGGATTTTTTTAATAAAGATCCTGTAAGATCTTGCAGGATCAGGCATTTTTTTCTTAAGATCCTGTAAGATCTCGTAAGATCTTGTAAGATCTTGTAGGATCTTGGCAATATTTATAAAGATTCTGTAAGATCTTGCAGGAACTTGGCATTTTTTTATAAAGATCCTGTAAGATCTTACAGGATCAGACAATGTTTATAAAGATCCTGTAAGATCTTGCAGGATCTAGGCATTTTTTTCTTAAGATCTTGCAGGATCTTGGCAATATTTATAAAGATTCTGTAAGATCTTGCTAAGATCTTTGCAAAGATCCTGCAGGATCCTACAGGATCCTGCAGGGTCTTTGCACAAGATCTTGCAAGAAATAAGTAAGATCTTGACAAGATCTTGGAAAGATTCTCAACCTGGGTTGCCAACTAGCATGCATATATTAAAGGTCTATAGTCATGAGCGAGCAAAATTAATGTTAATATTACCAGAGTTGGACAGTCAATTTTACTGTTTGGGGCTCAACGTATCCATCTAACTTACATCGTATTATTTTGCTCCAAAAACGTGCAATTAGAATTATAGATAAGGTAGCCTTTGATGCCCATACTGACCCAATATTCAAACAACAAAGGATTTTGAGATTTGAAGATATCTATTTACTCAATTTGGGAAAATTTATGTATTCGTATCAAAACAATTTACTTCCTCGAGGTTTCAACAACTTATTCTTGAGGAATGATCAAATTCACAGTTACAATACCCGAAGTTCTCATTTATTTCATGTTCCTTTGTGTAGAACAAATATAAGACAATTCTCTGTTAGTTTCCAAGGTCCTAAATTTTACAATACTTTGAGTTCAAATATACGTAACGCAATGTCCTTTTCTTCTTTCCAATTCAATCTTAAGAACTATCTTTTCTCCCGCAATTAATTAAATATAAAATTGTATTGTCTTTCATGTTTGTATTTTAATGTATTTGTTTAGTTTTGTTAGCGTGTTGCTCTTGCCGCCTCAATCAATTTATTAACCAATATTAATTGTAACGAGGTGGCCCAGAACCTCACAAGCCTTTATGGTTTCTCTTGGGCTACCCCGCCACTTATTTTAATCTTTGTAAGATTACGTACTATTTATATTTGTGGCAAATAAATGAAACTGAAACTGAAACTGAAACTGTCAATGACTATATATATATAATCAATATTATTGGTATTAAAGTGAATTAGTCGCCAAAATAATGTTATCACATGTAGTTGGCTAAATTATAATCCAGCTTTCTAATCATATATACCACAGCTGTGTATTTTTATGAATCAATTGCAACATTTTGGCTCACATAAATTAAGGCTTGTGAAAACACATGGCTTGTAAATAATACACAGCCATATTTATACATGTAGCTGGTTCTAGCCAATTAAAACAGTACCTCTATGTACACTGTAAATATATATCTGAATAGTTATACTGGTAATGCATTTTAATTAATAAACAAGAAATAATACAACTCTGTACAATATAATATAGTGGTCATATTCAAGACAATTGTATTAAAATGGTACACATTTTTGGTAATAAAAATTGGCTTTAGAACTAAAAAAATAATGTTATTACCGGCAGTATAACAAATGAAAATATTTTAGTGTTCCAATTTAATTGTATTAAACATAATTATTACCATTTTTGTTGAAGTGTGACAGTGTGAAAGTTTCAAGACGTGTTTGGAAAACTGCATTCAACCAACCATCAATAAAATAACAAAGCTTTGTAAGGTGTAACTGCCTGGACGTAATTAAGAATAGGTGGTACACATTTGATTGACGGTGGGCTGAATGCAATTTTCCAAATGCAACTTCAAACTTTCACAGTTGTATTTCAATGACAATGGTAATAATAGTCCAAGCTGAACCAGGAATTGTTTTGCAGCTCAATCAACAAATTAGCAACAGACGGCACAACACCATTATATCTAGCAGCACAAGATGGTAATTTCAACTGCTTGAAGTATCTGCACACTGTTGGGGCAAAGTGTGACATCAAGAGCAGGGATGGCATGCATCCTATACATGCAGCAGCACAAAATGGACATCTTGACTGCATTGGATACTTGGTAAGAGTGATCTTGTTGCAATGGCTGCGTGATTACCACATTTGGTAATATACCACAGAGTACCTAATGAAGCAATAACATTTCTGACTGTTAATTAGTTAAGATCAACCAATTCCAAATTGTCGAATATTGTTTGAAAATGTGGCATGCAGAGCAGTAAATAACAGGTGAATGCTACAATGTTAAAATTAGTATGTCAAGCTTAGCGATACTCTGAATGTTAGGCATGATAGCATAAACTGGTGCTAAGTCATTGGGCTAAAGTGAACAATCTGCACCGTAAAAAAGTGGTCGGTAAGTGGTCGGTAAAACTGTGTTGGTGAGTGGTTGGGGAGTGGTTGGTAAGTGGTCGGTAAGTTGTTGCCTCGATCACTATGTGTTTGCCTTTTCTTCACTGGACCAAAATACTATTTAAGAACACTTAATACCTTCCTACAATAGTTTCACAACATCTTAGTGTGGTTTTCCAACGTTCTGGCAACAATAACTCCTTCGTATTATCAATAGTTCTTCACGATTGATCACGAGCATTAACCCAACGCCATTTTGTTTTGACCGCATGTGAAACGTAACATGGTCGAGTCGTTAGATATTGGAACTTGGACTTGGACGTCCATAGCCTGCAAGTAGTCTGGTCTGAGTGAGGCAGAACATCTTCCTGAACTTCAAAGACTGCTGAATTGTTTAGTAGTTTCGAGGAAAACTTTATTATTTTTAATGTATCCTAAATGTCAATAACTTTGCAAGAATTAAAGCTAGATCAAACTCTCAGTACTCTCAGTACTCTCAGTATGGTATGCTTTAATACTGGTGGCATAATCACTTGGCCTAATATCCTATGATTTTTGGCATTATGCAAATTAGAACAGCCATACTGGAAGAGGGAGGGTATAATTTCATGCGGTGATGTAAATTGTTGCAAATAATAAAAAAATGTTGTTTAATATGTATAAAATTAGTACTGTACCACATGCCTTTTGTCAGTGCTATACCTCTCTTTTGTACATTATAATGCAAGTGTTATATAATGAGTATTATCACCACCATTTTTATTGGATTTTTTCACTTTGACTGAGTCACAGATCCACAGCTGTAAGATGTAGTATTTTGATATCAGGCTGTTATTTCAAAGTTAAAAATATCATTAAGTTTAATATTCCTTTTAGGCAAAGACGAGTAAAATGCAATTCATGTACATGTAGGTAGACTTTACTTATATATTTTGTATATTTAAATTGAAGGTTGTTCAAGGGCAGACTTCTACTGTAGAAGAAGACACCACTGGTGCAACCCCAGCTCATTATGCTGCAGGTCAAGGTAACATGTAACATTCATAAGAACATTAAAGCTTGATATCGTTTTTATTCACGAGGTTTTCGTGAGTGAGCGATATGATACGAAAATCAAGTGAATAAAAACGATATCATAATTTGTTTATTATACATTTAAAGTGAATACAATAACACAAAATTAAGCATTAAAAAAATTATTTCTAAAAGCAATAGTACAGTGAAGTGATACGATATCACTGAATGATATGGTTTTTATTCACGCCTTTATCACACGGATATCAACTCGCGGACTCGCTCGTTCGCGACATGATACGAAAACCTCGTGAATAAAAACGATATCAAGCTCTTAACATGTAATAATCTCTATATAACATATACCGGCTGGTATAATATGCTATAAAATATTATGGTAACAATTTTTTTCCAAGTGAAACACTGTTGAAATTATTTGCATTTATTTAAAGATTGACTTACATGTAATGCAATAAACATGTACTATGTTATATGTTACAATGTATATGTTACACAATCCATTACAGTTACATATATGTACCTGGGTTTATGTAATTGTAATGTACATTATGATGTATAACATATACATTGTACATAACATATAACATACATGTTTATTGCATTACATGTAAGTCAATCTTTATTAATATAGTACCCTGCTACAAAATAAACTGTTAAAAGCTAGCCTACTTGGAATATAACTTGAGAGAGGAAGAAAACACATTTGGCATGCACTGACAGATGGTCAGTTGAGACCAACCCTAACCCCAATACTAATTCTACCCTAACCAGTTCCAGAATACGTTATACATGTAGGTATAAACAATCAGTTCTCACTAATCTAGGGCTAGGGTTCCCAGCCCTGGTGAAAAACCTTGCAGGATCCTATACAAGACCCTTAAGGATCCTAGCCAGGATCCTCCAAGGTTCTTTGAGGGTTCCTTACAGGATCCTGGCATTTCCTTGCAAGCATTTTCCAGGATCCTTAAGGAACGTGAAAGGATCCTTAAGGATCCTGGCAAGGATCCTGGGGAAGATCAGGATCCTTGAGGATTGTTCCAGGATCCTTGAGGATTGTTCCAGGTTCCTTGAGGATTGTTCCAGGTTCCTTGAAGATTGTTCCAGGATCCTTGGGGATTGTTCCAGGATCCTTGAGGATTCTTCCAGGTTCCCTGAGGATTGTTCCAGGATCTTTAGGGATTGTTCCAGGTTCCTTGGGGATTGTTCCAGGATCCTTGAGGATTGTTCCAGGTTCCTTGAGGATTCTTCCAGGATCCTCGAGGATTGTTCCAGGATCCTTGGGGATTGTTCCAGGAACCTTGTGGATTGTTTTTACAGGATCCTTGAGGATTGTTCCAGGATCCTTAGGGATTGTTCCAGGATCCTTGGGGATTGTCCCAGGATCCTCGAGGATTGTTCCAGGATCCTTGGGGATTGTTCCAGGAACCTTGTGGATTGTTTTTACAGGATCCTTGAGGATTGTTCCAGGATCCTTAGGGATTGTTCCAGGATCCTTGGAGATTGTTCCAGGAACCTTGAGGATTGTTTTTACAGGATCCTTGAGGATTGTTCCAGGATCCTTGGGGATTGTTCCAGGATCGTTGAGGATTGTTCCAGGATCCTCGAGGATTGTTCCAGGATCCTTGGAGATTGTTCCAGGAACCTTGAGGATTGTTTTTACAGGATCCTTGAGGATTGTTCCAGGATCCTTAGGGATTGTTCCAGGATCCTTGGGGATTGTTCCAGGATCCTTGAGGATTGTTCCAGGTTCCTTAAGAATTGTTCCAGGTTCCTTAAGAATTGTTCCAGGATCCTTGGGGATTGTTCCAGGATCCTTGAAGATTGTTCCAGGATCCTCGAGGATTGTTCCAGGATCCTTGGGGATTGTTCCAGGAACCTTGAGGATTGTTTTTACAGGATCCTTGAGGATTGTTCCAGGATCCTCCAAGGTTCTTTGAGGGTTCCTTACAGGATCCTGGCATTTCCTTGCAAGCATTTTCCAGGATCCTTAAGGAACGTGAAAGGATCCTTAAGGATCCTGGCAAGGATCCTGGGGAAGATCAGGATCCTTGAGGATTGTTCCAGGATCCTTGAGGATTGTTCCAGGATCCTCGAGGATTGTTCCAGGATCCTTGGGGATTGTTCCAGGAACCTTGAGGATTGTTTTTACAGGATCCTTGAGGATTGTTCCAGGATCCTCCAAGGTTCTTTGAGGGTTCCTTACAGGATCCTGGCATTTCCTTGCAAGCATTTTCCAGGATCCTTAAGGAACGTGAAAGGATCCTAAAGGATCCTGGCAAGGATCCTGGGGAAGATCAGGATCCTTGAGGATTGTTCCAGGATCCTTGAGGATTGTTCCAGGATCCTCGAGGATTGTTCCAGGATCCTTGGGGATTGTTCCAGGAACCTTGAGGATTGTTTTTACAGGATCCTTGAGGATTGTTCCAGGATCCTCCAAGGTTCTTTGAGGGTTCCTTACAGGATCCTGGCATTTCCTTGCAAGCATTTTCCAGGATCCTTAAGGAACGTGAAAGGATCCTTAAGGATCCTGGCAAGGATCCTGGGGAAGATCAGGATCCTTGAGGATTGTTCCAGGATCCTTGAGGATTGTTCCAGGATCCTCGAGGATTGTTCCAGGATCCTTGGGGATTGTTCCAGGAACCTTGAGGATTGTTCCAGGAACCTTGAGGATTGTTTTTACAGGATCCTTGAGGATTGTTCCAGGATCCTTGAGGATTATTTCAGGATCCTCAAAGAATCTGGAAGAACTCTCAAAAATCTTTTACAATGTAGTTACACTGTATCTACTTCAAGGATTGCTTCATGATTCTCTAGGGTGGCAATTCACAATAAGGAGTATTTGTTTAATAACACATACATGTATACACATAAACATCAGCAGGGCTGTCAGATCTTAATAAGATCTTTAAGGATCCTCATAAAGATCTTCAAAGGATCTTGGTAAAGATCCTTGAAGATCTTTATGATGATCCTTAAAGATCTTTAAGGATCTTGTAAAGATCTTGTAAAGATCTTCAAAGATCTTCAAAGATCCTCAAAGATCCGCAAAGATCCTTTACAGATCCTCAAGGATCTTGCAAAGATAAACAAGGAGACTAGGATCCTTGAGGATTGTTTTAGGATCCTTGAGGATTGTTTTAGGATCCTTGAGGATTGTTTTAGGATCCTTGAGGATTGTTTTAGGATCCTTGAGGATTGTTCCAGGATCCTTGAGGATTGTTTTAGGATCCTTGAGGATTGTTCCAGGATCCTTGAAGATACTTTCAGGATCCTTGAGGATTGTTCCAGGATCCTTGAGGATTGTTATAGGATCCTTGAGGATTGTTCCAGGATCCTTGAGGAATGTTTTAGGATCCTTGAGGATTGTTTTAGGATCCTTGAGGATTGTTCCAGGATCCTTGAAGATACTTTCAGGATCCTTGAGGATTGTTATAGGTTCCTTGAGGATTGTTCCAGGATCCTTGAGGATAATTCCAGGATCGTTTAAGGATTGTTACAGGATCCTTGAGATTATTTCAGGATCCTTGAGAATTGTTCCAGGATCCTTAAGGATTGTTCCAGGCTCCTTGGGGATTATTTTAAGATCCTCAGAGTCCGGAACAACTCTCAAGAATCTTTTACAATGTTAAGTTACACTGTATCTACTTTAAGGATTACTTCATGATTCTCTAGGGAGGCAATTCACAATTATTATGAGTGTTTGTTTAATAACACATGTATACACATAAACAGGGCTGTCGTTAGAAACCAGCTACTGGTGATTATCGCCAGCAATGTATATGATGATGATTGCTGGCTACTGAGTTGTAGCTTATTGCACAAAAAGACCAGCTACGTGTACATGTAGCTCAGTTGTTCAGCAACTTAAAAACGTAAAGACAGCCCTGCATAAAGGAAACCAAATAGTGATCAGAAACTCAATGAAACAGAAATGAAGATGTTTAGTAACAGCCAGTGCCTTTACTGTCAGTAACTGTATAGTATGAAATTGAATTTATTTTACCGTATTTTATCAATTACTGTAATGCAAATACCCCTTTGATGACATCAGGAGGTATAACTATTAGAGTTGTGTTTGCATCTCATGCAGACTAATAAAACTTTGAAACAATTACCAATAAAAAGAAAATACAAGGAATGCAGTTACATGTATTTGTTTTAATTCATACAAAGGTAGGTACAGTCATGTAATTTTACAATGCCTTACTTTCATATTTGATTATTGCATGCAGACAAAAATCTAACTGCCAGCAGCTTGTATAAATAATTTATTGGCACCAGGTAATAAACTGCCCTGTTTCTACACTGCAACAACTAAGTACATAATAGTCTACATGCACATACAGTGTACATGTATGCTGTACTACATTGCATTTATAATGTTACAGCTACATGTATTTTAAAAAAATTGTACCAATTTGACTAAAGCCTACGTGACCAGACTGAAAGGGAAATGGATAGTAGATTTAGATTCTAAAATCATGACATAAAAGGAGCTGGTGTGGTGCAGTGGTCATGCTCTTCGTATTTCACCTCTGCGGCTCAGGTTCAATCTGCAGACACGGTGCCAATTATGTGAGTTGAGTTTGTTGGTATCTCGCCCAAGGTTGCTCCAGTTTTTCTCCAGATTCTCCGGTTTTCCTTATACAAAAATCAACAATGATGCTAAATTACAATTCGATACGTGGTTTAGCCAGGACCTGAATTTGATCATCCCCTATGGTAGTTTCAGGTCTCATTAGAATTTCAGAGAGAGAGAGTTTTTGCTTGCTTGATGTAAAATGAATTTGTACATGTACATTTTCTACATGTATTTGACAGTAATATTGGCCTTCAACCAATTTTCTCACTTTTGGTCTGGTCACAACAGGCTTAAAGTCACATTTTTTTAAATACATTCGTAGCTGTATGTAAATAAGCATGTGTGCACTTCCAATTTGGGGTTCCTAAAAATATGGACAGGAATTGCTCAACATACATGTACAATGTATACCGAAATTGCCATTTGTCACACTTTGAGGGAGGATGTTTACTCAGTTGGTAGAGCACGGTTTAGAGTACGGGAGGTCGGGAGTTCAAACCCGGCAACGTCCTTGGGCAGGGACGTTTATAAGCCGTTGGCCTTGTCTCCTTCTACTTCTAATCAGTATTTGAAGGGGACGTGAAAGAACCTGTTGTACTACTCTAAAAAGAGAAGGGGATTGTCACCCAGTACAGCAGCCTGGCCATTGTACTAACCACATACTCAACATTGTAAACTGCGTAAAAGCAGTCCGAAAAATTCACTGACGGGATATGTCAGTAATATGTAAAGCACCACTAGACTGTGGTATATGGCGCTATATAAATATGGCCTATTATTATTATTATTACATGTTGTGGTTAATTCACATTGGCTTTGCTGACATAAGGTATGGGTTCAACACCCATAAAACCTAAGAATTATTTTTTCTTATTTACCTGTGAACCCTAGCACTAGGCGAGTGAGAACTTGTTGTTTACATTTACCTGTGTTTGAAATAGTTGGGATGAGTTTTATGGTGTGTGACAGGGCTTGAAGTCCCCGGGGGTTACTCCTGATTGTGACATATTATGTATGTGCCGCAGGGGTGGGTCAGGGTTTTGAGCTCAGTTTGGGCAGGTAGGGTCAGGATTTTGACCTGATTTGGGCAGATCAGGGTCAGAATTTGAGTTTAATTTGGGTGCAGTCTGGGTCGGGGTTCAGTATTTTTTAGGCAGTTAGGAACAGGTGAACAATGTATTTCACAGGGCTTATTTGTTTTTATTTAAAGACGGGGCAATCAGGGTTTTGGAGCTCGGATTTTGGGTCAAACAGGGTCAGAGTTTGAGCCTCTTGGCCTCACATACATAGTAACCCATTTTTTCATGTAAGTAACCCCCCCCCCCCCCCCCCAGATTGAAGCCAAGGCAGGCATTTAAACATGTGAATGCCTGCATGCAGCAGGATCTCACCTGTTACAAGGAGCGTCTATCTGTATTGGATTTGTGAAGTCTCGAAATCCAAGCTGATCTATTTTTACCGAGATCATTGTTGGCGCAATACATGTATTTCATTAGATGCGGTTAATCCTTTGAGATCGATCTACTGAATGGATACCAGCTTCAGAACACGGTTTGAGTTTTAGTGATTCATTGGTGGTTCAATATTTCACCCGTGGTAACCAATTTAACAATGTCATACTTTTGTGCAGGAATAATTATCTATTAAAAATAGACCAGTTCGAATTTCAATTGCGGTTTCACATGGCAAGTATGAAAGGTAACGGCTCCTGCATGCAGTTTATACAATCATATAAAAGGTACATGTACAAAAGGTTAGGGTAACAATCTAGCTTTGGGACAGGCAAAAACTAACAGACATCAATGACATGATTTTACTAATTTAACCCATAACATAGGTATTTAGACTAATAGATACAATCACATCGAAATTCCATTGTTTTCTTTTGTTTCTACTTGACTATTAGATATTGTCTATTAATTTTTGTTTCACAGGTTAAGTAGAACCAATTGCACTCTAACAACCTTAGTTTAGTTTTGCTACATTTGTTCATGTATAGGCTGGTTTTCTATTTAAAAAATAAAAGTAGTGTTCAAGTGATTATAATTTTCACTCACTACTTGGCAGCTACAATGTAGTTTACTTTTCCCTATTTAGCCTTCCTTTGTAATGGTTAGCTTCTGACCTGTACAAGCTCATGTCCTGCAAAAAAGAATAACCAATTTAAATAAAACCTAGAATTACGATTTTAGTCGTCTAAAGTTACAGTTGTATAATTTGTAAATTATAGGAGTCTGTTCTTACTCGCATTCGAACGAATTCAAATATGCAGTCAACGCTTTATACGACACAAGCAATGATCGGCAGAGACTGTGCTTAACATTAACCCTTTAGTTTGTACACAAAATATGCATTTTATTCCAAGCTAACATCTATATACGGAAGTCATCACTGCTAGATGTTCAAAATATTAACGAACAGTTTTATTGAGAATAATTTGAACTTCAAGATAAACAGATGCATGTTCCTGTATGAATGTTCGAGAAGCATTCTATCACATTTTATAAAGCGACCAACATTATGGTAAGCAAATTAATTAACTGGATTTCTAGAAAAACCTTTTGTGTAGTCAGTGTTTATCATAATTTGAATGCACAACATCGTGAAACGTTTACTGCTCACCTTCTCCACATATTTCTTCAGAAATTCATCTCATTCAGGACTGATAATGTCTTTCAGTTGAAGCTGTTATTATTATCTTTCCATCTAACAAATTTTGTTCTTGAAATACTGTTGAATTGACCTTTTGAAAGAGCTTCTAAAACCTCCAACGAAACGAACTTCTGCTGTACTGGCGCTTGATTCAAATCTGTTCCCTGGAGGCCTGGTTACCAAATATGGATAAACTCGGCCCTAGTCTTACTCTAACGTGGACAATCAATAAATGTAAGTAAAACAACATTTTGAAAGAGGTGGACAGAAATACTTCGCAAATTGAACACTGGAATTTATTTTTTGAACAATTGCCAGTCAAATCGGTGAGTAATATTCTAGTGATTAGACTAAAACAACCAGAGAATATATATGTTTTCTTATGAAGTCATCTTTAAGACTATTGTAGTGTTTAATTATAATAAAATATACATAGGTTATTTAATTATGTATGTCTTTATTTATTTCATGGAAACAAAAGTACAATCAAGTCTCAGTGCAGTCCATTGAGTCCGATCTGCACTAGCTGTGACTATTAAATTGTCTATCAATTCCAAACCTCAAGGATCTTATGTAAGGCTCCTGACTTTAGAATATAATCATGTATTCGACCTGCAAATCCTGGAATCCTGGTTCAGGACTTTAATGAAATTCTCAAGGATCTTACAAGGATCCTGTCCTTACAAGAAATTATTTCCTGCAAGGTCCTGACAGGATCCTGGATAAATCCTTGAGGATCTTACAAGGATCATGTCCTTAAATACAAGAAATTATTTCCTGCAAGGATCTATTTGAGGATCTTGCCAAAGATTAAGCCTCGATGATCTTAACAGGATCTTTGAAAGATCGTCATGGATCTTCAAAGATCTTTGTAATGATCTTTAAAGAACTTGTCAAGGAAAACCTCATGGATCTTTGCAGGATCTTTGAAAAATCCTCATGGATCTTCAAATATCTTTGTCAAGATCTTTAAAGACCTTGTCAAGGAAAGCTTCAAGGATCTTTGCAGGATCTTGGAAAAATCCTCATGGATCTTCAAAGATCTTTGTCAAGATCTTTAAAGAACTTGTCAAGGAAACCCTTGAGGATCTTTGCAGGATCTTGGAAAAATCCTCATGGATCTTCAAAGATCTTTGTCAAGATCTTTGAGGATCTTGCCAAGAACAGCCTTGAAGATCTTTCAATGATCTTTGAAATATCCTTGAAGGATCCTGATAAGATCTTAGCAGTTAAGGATCTTTGCAGGAATTTTGAAAGATCCTTGAAGGATCTTTGAAGGATCCTCATCTAAAAAGATCTTTAGCAGGTCTTCGAGGATCCTTCAAGATCTTTGAGGATCTTGCAAGGTTTTTCACCAGGGAGAAGCCAACTACTGGGGATATTGCCAGCAATGTACATGTATGATGATGATGATTGCCAGCTACCAAGTTGTGGCTTTAATTGCACAAAAAGATAAGCTACATGTATCTCAGTTGTCCAGCAACTTAAAAACGTAATGACAGCCATGCATAAAGGAAACCAGATTGTGAAAAACTCAGTGAAACAGAAATGAATGTTTAGTAACAGTCAGAGCCTTTACTGTAACTGTATAATATGAAATTGAATGTATTCTCAGCACTGAGATCTTAAATGACATTTCAATAAATAAATGCAAATGCACCTTTGATGACATCAGAAGGTACATGTAAATGTAGTATTAGAGTTGTGTTTACATCTCATGCAGTCTAATAAAACTTTAAAACAATTACCAATCAAATAGGAAATACAAGGTATGCAGTTATTTGTTTTAATTTATACGAAGGTAGGTACAAATGTACATGACTGTAATTTACAATATATTGCTTTCATTTTTGATTATTGCATGCAGACAAAAATCTACATTGTAACTGCCAGCAGCAACCCAAGTACATATTAATAATCTACAGGCATGTATGCTGTTTGTGCTATATTGCATTTATGCTGTTACAGGTACAGCTACATGTATTAAAATAATGTTGTCTCCCAATATGACTAAAGCTTACCTGACCAGACTGAAAGGAAATTGGATAGTAGATTTACATTCTAGACTCATGTCATCTGTTCTTGCTTGCTCGATTTAAAATGTACATTTTTCATTTGTCATTATATATGTACATGATTACATATTACAATGTAGACAGCAATATTGGCCTTCTACCAATTTTCTCGCGCTGCAAGTGGGAAAAGTCCTTCGTGCAAGGGGCTAAGAAGGACTCTCAGAAAGTCTAAGTCCTGCTTGGACATGGACCTTGATGAAATCCTCAATGATCTTACAATATTCCTGCCTTTAGATTATAAGTATCCTTGCAAGGATCCTTCTAGTAAATCCTGACAGGATCCTGGCTAAATCCTCGAGGATCTTGCAAGGATCCTGTCTTTAGAATATAATTATTCCTGCAAGGATCTTGACAGGATCCTGGACAAATCCTCAAGGATCTTACAAGGATCCTATCCGTAAAAGGAGTTATTTCCCTCAAGGATCTTGCCTGAATCCTGACAGGATCCTGGATAAATCCTCAAGGATCCTGTCCTTACAAGATTTTTTTCCTGCAAGGATCTTGCCTGAATCCTGACAGGATCTTGGATAAATCCTCAAGGATCTTTCAAGGATCCTATCTGTACAATAAATTATTTCCTGCAAGGATCTTGCCTGATTCCTGACAGGATCGTGGATAAATCCTCAAGGATCTTACAAGGATCCTGTCCTTACAATAAACTATTTCCTGCAAGGATCTTGCCTGAATCCTGACAGGATCCTGGATAAATCCTCAAGGATCTTACAAGGATCCTGTCCTTGCAAGAAATTATTTCCTACAAAGATCTTGCCTGAATCCTGACAGGATCCTGGATAAATCCTGAAGGATCGTACAAGGATCCTGTCCTTACAAGAAGTTATTTCCTGCAAGGATCTTGCCTGAATCCTGACAGGATCCTGGATAAATCCTCAAGGATCTTACAAGGAACCTGCCCTTACTAAAGGTAGATTATTTTGAACGTTACAGGATCCTGAAAGGATCTTAGCATGATCCTGGCAAGGATCTTTAGAATTCCTGGGGCTACTGAGGATCCTTGACAAGTCCTTCAAGGATCCTGCCCTTACAAGGATTCCTGCCCTTACAAGGATCCTTCTCTGATCCTTCAGAGAGGAAAAGGATGGGAGGTGGAATTGGAGAGAGGACAGTGCTCGACCTTAACATTTTTAAACACTGGTACTGGGACTAGTAGAGCTGAAAATTTACTAGTCCAGAGAAAATTCCTGGTAGTCCCGACCCCGACTCTGGCATGCCAATATTGACTAGTGCCCAGGCCTCGCCTCAGCCTTGTTCAGTCTTCTCGGCCTTTTCGCGATTGTTTTCAGAACGTTTGCGAAGAAACTCGTTCAAACAACAATCACAGGACATGTTTTTGTTTTTATCTTTTATTAAACATTACAAATTATAGAATAGTTACTAGTCCTGTGACTAGTGGCTCTAGTGTTTTACAAGTCCAGAAGCATTTCTTACTAGTCCAGGACTAGTGGACTACCACTAAGGTCGAGAACTGGAGGAAGAGAAGGGGGGGGGGGGGGGGTGGGGGGGGGGGGGTGTGGAATGGGGAGAGAGGGAGGGGAGAGAGTAAGAGGAGCAGAGGGGAAAGGGAATGAGGAGAGAGGAAGAGGAGGGGAGGGGTGGAGAAGGGAGACAGGAAGGGCAGGGGAGGGGAAGATCCCCTCCTCCTCCTATCTCCTCATTCCCACTCCTCCCTCTTCCTGCGCTAATACCACGGTTTTAAAATTTTGAACCAGTTAAAAAAAATATTAAACTCTCCAAAGTAAATAAACCACAACATGTATATGAACCTGTTGCTGCAGGTCATTTGCCTGTTCTGAAATGGTTGAACGTGAGGAGTGAACTGAACGTTAAGGACAATCTAGGAGGGACACCACTACACGATGCTGCAGAGAAAGGACAACTGCATGTAAGATAGTACCGTACGGTTAGTTTACTATAAAAGTGTGATATATCTAAGATTATAATAGGAATTACGGGATCATCCTAAGAACGCGTGATTTCATTGGTGGTTCACCGTGCTTGGTTTTCTGATAATGAACGCCTGCTCTAGAAATTTCTTTCAGCGCAGATATAATTTTATATTATGAAACAAATATACGATGGATCTCATATCCCTTTCGAGGTCTTAAAAAGCTGCTAAATTTATGCTCTCACGTTCCGGTGCGATTTCGCACAATCGTTCTCACTCGCATCCGATCGCGTAGTTTAGCAATTTTTGCATAATCAGTAAAAATGGCAATACTCCCAGGAATTTAGAATAGGGGTGTGCCGCGGAGATATCGAAACCCTGACCCAATTTAAGGATGAAAAATCGTAAAATTGATTACCCTTTCCAACGCTTGAACCTAAAATATGAGTCTTAAGGGACAAGTGAACACTAAGAATTTATTGAGCAGATCGTTCTTATTTCTGTCAGTCTGTGGGTAGTATAGCATCAAGCATACAACACTAGAGCGTTGAGCAAATGCACGATATTGCATATTAAGGGTTATGGGCAAAAAAAACCCAGAAACAATGAATCCAACAATGAATCTGCTACACCAAGAAGCACCCAAATCATCGAATTCAGTACAGCCTGTCCGCAGGCTTTTGTCTGTAAAAAGCTTGTTCCGGTCAAACGACAAGAGACATTCTCAAACTGACATAGATTGTGGTTATTGACTGGCATAGATTATGGTTATTAACTGACATAGATTGCTGTTATTAACTGACATAGATTGTGGTTACTAACTGCCATAGATTGTGGTTATTGACTGACATAGATTGTGGTTATTAACTGACATAGATTGTGGTAATTAACTGACATAGATTGTGGTTATTAACTGTCTGACATAGATTATGGTTATTAACTGGCATAGATTGTGGTTATTAACTGACATAGATTGTGGTTATCGACTGACATAGATTGTGGTTATTAACTGACATAGATTGTGGTTATTAACTGACATAGATTGTGGTTATTAACTGACATAGATTGTGGTTATCGACTGACATAGATTGTGGTTATTAACTGACATAGATTGTGGTTATTAACTGACATAGATTGCTGTTATTAACTGGGAGTGACATAGATTGTGCTTATTAACTGCCATAGATTCTGGTTATTGACAGACATAGATTGTGGTTATTAAATGACATAGATTATGGTTATTAACTGCCATAGATTGTGGTTATTGACTGACATAGATTGTCGTTATTGACTGACATAGATTGTGGTTATTATCTGACATAGATTGTGGTAATTAACTGACATAGATTGTGGTTATTAACTGACATAGATTATGGTTATTAACTGGCATAGATTGTGGTTATTAACTGACATAGATTGTGGTTATCGACTGACATAGATTGTGGTTATTAACTGACATAGATTGTGGTTATTGACTGACATAGATTGTGGTTATTAACTGACATAGATTGTGGTTATTAACTGTCCAGTTGTGCGAAAGGGAAAACAACAGCGTAATTCGATAATCGTTTCACGGGAGACCGCTAATATTCTTCTTAATGCACTATACTCCCTATAATGGACTATACGGGGAGGCTCCACCCGAAAGTGTACCAGGCTGGAGGTATATAAAAGGGTAGGGATTTCACGAGTTGAAGTATAGAAAAGGGTAGGGAAAACTCATTCAATCAATCAATCAATGAACTTTATTTCGACACGGTAAACGGCTCAGTAAACTGATTTTCAGACATGCCGTGCATAGTAATAATAATGATACAGTGAAGTAATAATATAACAAAAGCTCATTCCAGGCAATGGCACCGCGATATGAGAAGGAGCGTTTCATGAAATTGGTTTTTGGCTTAGGAGGTTGTAGGTCAAATTTGCTGCCTCTAAGATTGTAGCTATGTACATCTGAGGTCAGTGTAAATAGGTCCTGTAAATAGTCTGGTGCTATCTTGTGAAAGACCTTGAACATCATAATCCGTAATTGGAATTGTTGTCTTTTATGTCAATTTGGCCAGTCATGTTTCTCAAGGAGGTCGTGAGACCTGACTGAGTAATCTGCCCTATAATTATACGAGCTGCTCTATTCTGTAGCTTTTGTAATTGATCAGCACGTGTTTTGGAGCAGTTCCCCCAGACGATGCTACAGCAGTATGGCTGTACTAGTGAGTTATAAACAGATTTTAGAATGACGAATGTACTGCATAGAATGACGAATGTACTGCATGTAATGACGAATGTACTGCATGTAATGACGAATGTACTGCATAGAATGACGAATGTACTGCATGTAATGACGAATGTACTGCATGTAATGACGAATGTACTGCATGTAATGACGAATCAATGCATATAATAAGGAATGTACTGCATATAATGAGGAATGTACTGCATAGAATGATGAATGTACTGCATAGAATGACGAATGCAGTGCATATAATGACGAATGCAGTGCATAGAATGACGAACGTATTGCATGTAATGACGAATGTACTGCATAGAATGACGAATGTACTGCATGTAATGACGAATGTACTGCATGTAATGACGAATCAATGCATATAATAAGGAATGTACTGCATAGAATGAGGAATTTACTGCATAGAATGACGAATGTACTGCATAGAATGACGAATGCAGTGCATATAATGACGAATGTACTGCATGTAATGACGAATGTACTGCATAGAATGACGAATGTAATGACGAATGTACTGCATGTAATGACGAATGTACTGCATATAATGACGAATGTACTTATATAATGATGAATGTACTGCATAGAATGACGAATGTACTGTATGTATTGACGAATGTACTTCATGTAATCATGATTTTACTGGATTTAATGACGAATGTACTCTATGTATTGACGAATGTACTTCATGTAATGACGAATGTACTTATATAATGATGAATATACTGCATATAATACCAATGTACTGCATATATTTACGAATGTACTTATAATATGAGGAATGTACTGCATATAATGACGAATGAATATACTGCATATAATGACGAATGTATTGCATATAATGAAAATTTACCACTTAAGACAGCTGAGGCGTTTCATAGTACTTCACTAAGTATAATTAAAATATTTTTACCCCACAATTTTCCTGCACTTCAGAGCCCATACCACTTGCCTCATTGAGACACTATGGAATATAGAACACTAAAATACTCGGCACTGATTGGCTGAGTGGGTGTGACCATATTCTAATACTTAGTTATTTTAAGACCCACTCTCGGCCTCTACACGCACAACAGATCGGCGCTTAACCACTGAATGCGTGTTTTTCAGTCGTGTTTTTGTCAGAGTACAGGCCACAGAAAACACTGTTCTATTTGTTAAACAGTGCATTCAGTTCTTGGTTGAAGTCGCTGAACTAGACGTGAGGCTCAAAGACCACAGTAACATGAGTCCCGTCGACCTGGCAGAGAAATACGGCCACAGGAGATGCCTTGATTACATGAAGATCTCGGCAGCCAAGGTAGAGGATCAACTTCTGTACTAGGTTCACTATTTGCTTTTTGTTTGTTTGTTTGGTTTTGACAGGTGATTTTATTTTAAATAGTGTTCTCAGCACATTGTGTCTAATTTTTGGCACTGACAACTAAACCGCACCCTACCCTACCCACTCCACTGCACCCAACCTCTCCTCTCCCCCCAGAAAACATACATACGTATTTTTACGACCTGCAGTCTCTATGATTTGAATTAGTGGTATAGTGTACTTGTGTACAAATGCATATCTTTCCATTCATATTACCAGCCAATACAATATATGTTTCTCAAGAAATAGTTGCCTTTTCTTAGTTATTTGTGTATGGAACCTGTTACTCTCATTGTTTGTTTTTTATCATTAATCATTTTACATTTTTCTTCATACATTTGAAAATGCCTCGTGCTTTTTTCTTGACGTAGTGCTCATATAGTAGTCAAAATACAATGCAATACAATAATCTTTATTGATATACAATTTAAAGTGCGTATAACACATTGCTAAAGGAATATAAAGCATTCCAAAGTACACGCCATTTTCTTCAAATAAAAGAACCAGTCCACCAAATTTGCCTTTTTATCGGATCGAAGCTCGAGAAAGTTGAAATGCTATTGTCTTGTGCTCGACACTGATTGGCTCCAGTAACCGTCAGGTGGAATGCTTTGTTTTCTTTCTGCAATGTGATTGGTTCTCATTGTCTTCGTGGCCCTGATTACAGTAGTCGCACAGTATAATCATTATCGAACTCATTAATAATTCATGAAGCAAAAACAAAGGAAATCAATGTGCGATAAGTGATCTGTAAATCTGGTACAGATTTCGTCCTGATTTAAATAAACCTTTGCTTCGATTTTCTCGACCGAAATAAGTCGTATCACCAAAATAACTGAACACATGACTCTATACATCTAGACGTTTGATAAGTCAGATACGGAATTCGTGTCCGTGCTTTATGGGATTTACAGACTCGCTTTCTGCTCGAGTTTGTAAATCCCATAAAGCACGGACTCATTCCGTATCTATTACTTTTATGGGCCTTATGCGAAATCCTCCCAGCACGCACCGCGTGGTCCAGTCCACAGCTGATCGCGCCACAGGGTAACCGTCACTTCGCATGTTGTACTTTGTCACTGATTCAGTTTTAGCCAGTAAATTAGCCATTTCGGAGTGGAGGAAGGGTCTGGGACCGAGTGGCATAAATCATCTCATTAAGAAATTATCTCCATCACAAAGAAAGATGTCACACTCAAATTAGTAAGTTTATCGAGTTTGACGATGTTTGGATAAGTGCGAGCTGAATAGCGAGTTTTCAAAAATCGCAAAAAGAGGAGAATTTATGATTTGGGGGGACGACATTATCCCAAACCATAACATTGTCTCTTATTATTGCGATATTCTGAAAGCTTTTGCCGCATTGTTATTATCAAATGAATCTACCTCAAACTCGGTAAACCTACAAATCTTTTTTTTTTAGTTCTTGTTCATTTCTTAATGAAATTAATTTTGACACTCGGTCCCAGTCCCTTCCTCAACTCCCCAACAATACAATAATGGGTAATTCTGAATAGTAGGCGGGTAGACTGCCAATGGCTCTTGGTGGTATTTTCGCTCATTTGTTTTCGGATTGGGCTACCTGTGGCGCGCGCCACAAAAAAACTCCCAGAAGAGCAGTAGCAGGCTAGTATAGGCTGGTAATTAGTATTTGAAGATCTCTACTTTCCTTGAGAATGATATATTTTGAGTGCAAAATGAAATGTACTCGCACTCGAGTCTAACTCACAGCGAAGTAACAGCTGAACTCGGCAGATTGGAGTTTGACCCGCGGTCGTAGTTTTGGTAGCAAGACTTTCTGGACGTTACTGGAGGATGAAAAAAAGATTAAGGACATTGCTTTCTCTGCTAATACAAATGCAAAACATATACAGATACAGATAAGTCGTAACACCTCAGTGGAGCTGAGCCGGGCGAAATTATAATTACGAATGATCTTGATGCCTGAAGTGGTTGCTTTGTATTTCCAACGAATCCCGCCGGTCCCTTCACCACCTTAGTGCAGCAAATCCCCGGGAAACTCATGTAGTAGCCCTTCTGAACCACAAGTGTTCTCTTGTAGACCTTGAGAAAGTAAAATGTGGACTGCTGAAGGATTTTTTGTCGAGTCGCTTCACCTCGCTGTCTGTTCTTTCTTTGGCATTCCTCTACTCGCCACTCTAGACCGGGATTCGAAGAAATATTCGACTAAAGTATCATTTTAAAAGGTATATATACAAAAGTTAAGATAACAGAAAGTCAGTTAAGCATATATATCTATAAAGAATTACACGATGGCCCAAACTAGAGATGGATTTCGAAAGATTCGAGAGTCACATAATAACAACATCGATCGTTCTGATTTTCGTTGCCTACGAAAATGATTTCCGCGCGCAAAGCACCATGGGCTCGGACACATGGTCTTTAAGGAAACTTCACCCTGTTAAAGTGTTAGGCTTAGCCTTTAAGTAGTTATCTTGTTTGTTTGTGCAACATTGCACATTCGTACCAAAAGTTAGAAACAGGTGTGATTGCTTCTGTTTTCGTTTAGTTTCGGCGGGAAACTGGGGAGATCAGACGCGCGCGCGACCAGCTCGTCAAAGGCGCATGCGCGTGACGTTTTGCCGCGGTGTGAAGCGCAAGTAACATACGCAGACACAGTCGTGATGACGTAATAGGTCTTTTGCAGGAGTGCAATCACGTGGTTGTACTCGATGGCAAAAGCATCTGACTTCATTTATGTAAAGGCTCATACGAGCTTGGTAGTGTTATTGTAGGTAAATCTGTTTGTAAACTCCAATCGATTGTCGATCTTTCTAAAGATCTTTCTGCGTTTTGAAGATTATTTGCTATCCAGTATTATTACTTTTTACGTTGAAGTGCGACCCTGAAAGTGTCAATTCTCGTTTGGAAAATTGCATTTTGCCGACCCGTCAACCAAAACTTTAATTAAGTCTTGGCGGCAAACGCTTTGTACTGGACTAGACAGACTAGACTCCGCGTTTGATTGATGGTCTGTTAAATCGAATGTTACAGACGAGACTTTCAGGGTCGCACTTCTACGAAAACGGTAATAAAAGTATTTCCCATGGGATCACGAGAGCAATTCATTGGTTGTTGGAGAGAGAGATTAGCAAGTTACTGGCCTATTGTGAGATAAGAACAAGCGCCAATATTTATCAGTTCATTACTGATTCTGTGTTTGTTGCTTGTGCTTGAGTCGCTCGTGTTAACCAGGCTTAAATCTTTAGTATCTGTAGTATACTGTTGAAAAAGAGGAGGAGGGCCCCAGGGGGTAGGGGTGACCGTCGGAAAATCTCGAAAAATACCCTAAAAAATACTGACCAAGCCGTGAAATATTTCCCACCCTAAAATGTATCTCATGGTCTAAAAATCACCCTGAAAAATGGATTTCGCTTGGACAACCCCTAAAAAATACTAAATCGCCGATTTCAAACCCTAAAAAAATACGACGATCACCCCTACCAGCCGAATATAGCAAGGACTTATATATTGCCGATTAAATAATCCTGAACTATACGTTGTATATACCCAGATAAGCAAGTCTGCGTTTGAAATTGTGAGGTTTTTTTTCTGCCTGAAGTCTGTATTATACCTGGGTAAATAAATAAAGGCGTAGAAACTGAAGCCTTGTTATTTGAAAAAATCTGCCATTGAATCTCTGTACAACGCCAGTCACTGTTAATGCAATGTCATGACCTACGTATACATGTTACGCCCAAACTATAACCTTAAACGAAAATAAAGTAATTTTAATGTAATATGTAATATGTGTCGGTGTGGTTGCCTATAGTCAGCAAAAATTACATCACTTGATAACTTTTATATATCTTGCAAGTTATGTTCTGTTGCTCGCAAACCGAATGAAAAAAACAACTTATTTTCTTTGATAAACACGAGGAACACTCTAAGCTACGGTTCTTTTTACTGCTCACTTGTAATCCATGATCCTTCTGAGATTGAGAATTACATGTATATGGCTTCTGTGGAGACGAAGAGTTACAGCTTAAATTAAGAATTATTCTAAGAAGACAACATTTTCTCCAAAGAAGAATTGTAAATATATAAATCTGACTAGGGCCTAGTTTATACATCGCATTTAATTCAGACGAACTTAATTGACATTAATCAGTTTCGTCTGTCTGACGACGTTAATGTCGATCTGATTTATACGACGAATTTAAATCCGTCTGTGTGCTATTATTGATTGTGACCAGCGGAGAAAGAACGAAAAAACATGCCGCCCTTCAGGAAAGAAATGTTGCTGGTAACAACCATGAGGGAAAGACAGAAAAGAAGAGAATTACACCGTCGAGTGGTAACATCAGGGTAGTTCTGAGGAAAAAGAATGAGTTAGCTTCATACTATTATGTTTGCTTAGTGTCGAATACAGTAACTTGAAACAGTTGAGCGTTCTCGCATGCAGTTGTCGTTGCTGTCACAGAAATTCAGGATGGTGGGATTTGGTCTGGGCAACATGATGAATCAAGGTTCAAGAAAAAAGTTTCATGTAGTACAATATGTATATCATACATTACAACATTAAATAATTTATGCATTTGGTTCATGCGTCCATCTGCGACGTATAAACTCACACACATTTGAGACGTTGTATCCGTGTGGTTCACGCGGATAAAACGTATGGACGAATTTAATTATCCAGACGACTTCAGTTCGATGTTTACGTCGCCGTACCGTCGAATTTATGCACTAGTCAATTGAAACTCCGGCCCCCCGACCCACGGAACATAGCGGGGAATGTAACATTTATACAGTGTTACATTTTGACCTTTTCCCCGCCCATCGGGGACAGTTGGCTGTTACAATACCGCCCCTATGGCCCCGGCATGTGCTTCAAAATTTTCAATTGGGAGGAGGCATGGATAAATTGAATATACATAAGCTTAAATCTGTTGTTCCATTATTTGAAAAAAAAAATGTAGCACATCACTAGCGGATCCAGGGGAGGGGTTTCGGGGGTTGCAACACCCACTTGATTCCTGTAAATCACTGTAAATGCATTTTTAAAATCTCTAGATTAAAATAAATTCTTTTGCAAACCCCCCTTTCACAAAATTCTGGATCCGCCCCTGTACATTTTCTATTACTATACATGCTTTCCGCACTTTTACAGTCTCCACCATTGTCTTGTTTATCAGAAACCGTGGTCTGTCAACAACAAAAAACAATGCGACAAAGGAATATAAAGGAAATGTCATACAGCTGCGTTTGATATATTTTTTAATCTGATATTTTGCCGTGACGCGCAAATACATGTAACAAAGTGTGTGTAATAATAAACACTTCCTGATCTACTACTCGTGACTTAACTCAGTATAAACACTGCCTCTGATGGAACACTCATGACTTGTTTAAATGTAACTACGATTTTTGCGTGTCCCTAGCTTCCGCCATGTTAGATCACCACGTTGTTGATGCTCGGGCCCAGTCCCGCTCTGTCCTGGCTGGCAAATTTTGCAAATCGTTACTTTCCCCGTTCCACCGGAAAAATGCAGCGTTAAATGTGCGTTATTCCACGGCCATGTCCCCGTTAATGCCCCGCTATGTTCCGGGGGTCGGGGGGCCGGGGTTTCAATTGACTAGTGCATTAATTGCTTGAATTAATTTCGTCTGAATTAAATTCGACGATAACACGACGTATCAACTAGGTCTAAAATAATTATAATTCTTCTTTGGAAAAAAATGTGGCTCCTATAAGAATTAAGTCTTCTTCCCCAGAGAAGTGTCGGTTTGGTTGCCTATTCTCACGAACAATTTCATCTTAATACATTTTGTTTATCGTGGGAGTTATGTTCTGTTGCTCCCAAATCGAAAGAAAAGCGAACTAACTTCCTTGGAAACACGTGAGGAATTCAAAATAGATTTTAAACAAGTTCGTTGGGTGGTTTACCCTGGCAGTTTTATTACCTGTGTGAGAAGCGTTTATTTTATACAGCTCCAGTAGTGTTATTGTCAGAGTACAATACATAGCAAACTGTTCTAGTCATTAGAACACTATGACGTCATTTGACTACAACTATCAGATTTTTAAACTCCTGAGAATAGACCTGATCACGCAGAGGCCATTTTGTGTACAAACAATATATTTTCCACTTCAAGCCTCATCTCAGTGTCGAGTTTGGAAGTGTAAGAACAAAGGTTTTTATTCTCCCGGGACGCAACATGGCCACCGCTCAATGTACCGTGCACTAACCCGTTGTGCCACACACACACCTGACGTCATAACGCCTATTGAAATGATGTTTGAGAATATTTTTCCTCAACTGTTTGAAGATTGGGAGGAGATAAAACAACGACAACAACGGCAGCAAACACGCCCATATTGGTAGAGTTTTAGGGTAATTTTAAATGGTAAACTGCCAGTGCATACTCACCTACCAGCACCAGTTTTTGTTTCTTCATCACGAGCCAGACACGTGCACATCATGCTTATGGAGCGTAAATAAAAATCGACGAAGACGAATAATGCGGGAATCAAGAAAAAGAAGTAGCAGTGTTTTGTAAGTTATTATGATTGACTGTGTGACATTGAATCATCCATGGGATGTTTATCTGAATAGATCTAGAATGAAACTCACGAACTTGTATTTCAACACATTATTTCAACGACATGTTTTGTATGAATTAAATCAAATAAACTGTTCTATTTAAACATATGTTCTTGGCGTTTACCCCAAGGGCATGAAAGAAACATCTGAACGGAACATTTTGTCTATGGTTTTTAATTTTGCATATAAGCCAAACTTTTGTATCATTAAGATCGATTGTGTATCAAGTAAATCGTTGAATAGTAAATTATTTCTTAATTTGAGTTTTGCATCTATGAGCTGTAAAGGTTTATATTTCGAATATGCTAATGATGTTGACGTTAACCAGGGAATAGACCGTACATTGCGTGTACATTTGTTGTCCCAATTCAGATCATGTGACAGTTCTCCAGAGGATTCAGTGCTTTGTTTTCCAATTAGAGGAATTGGTATATTAACTCTTGGGATACAGAAAAACAAGAAAACATTACTCAAGGGAAAAGTCAGCTGACCTGAATTGGGACAACAAATGTACAAGCTAAATCTGTGTATTTACTGTCATTTCAACCTCCTTGTGAATAAAACTTGCTTCTGATTTAGTTAAAATATTTGGTACAAATCACTGATATAACCTTCACGTATAACATGGATGTTTAAGAAAGGTCATTGATCTCGACCAGCACGTTTTCCTATAAAATATTACTTGTTTGACGTCACGACATTAGCATATTCGAAATAGAAACCTCTATAATTCATAGACGCAACACAAATCAAGAAATAGTTTACTATTCAAGTATTTACTTGATGTAGAATTTATGTTATTGATAAAATATTTTGCCTCATATCCATTTCAACATTTTTGTTACTAGTGGCAACCTTGGTAAACAACATTGAATAGGATTATCGGCTTGTCGTGGTTATTTTTAGGCTCGGTTTCCAGCCGTGGGGGATTCGGTGAGCCCGCGATCCTCTCCCCACTCACGGCTGGGCGCGCGAGCCGAGACATTGTCGATTTTTAGCCAATCAAAAACTTGCCACTAAAATCCTGTCGCTAAATTGTTTTGCATAATTTATATTGTAAACTTTTCAAAGCCGGACCAGAAGCTTTGGATTGCTGTTCCAAAATGCGTTTAAATTTGCTTTGGAAAAAATTGCTTTCGAATGATTTAAGGATTCACACAAGGAAGCAGTGAGAGAGTTAGTTTTGGGTGAAGACACTGTGTCGGTACGTACCGGGTTTGGAAAGTCACTTGGGAAACCCTCACTTGTACCAAGCTCGAAGGTCGCGAAATCCGTAATGTTCAGTCATTTCTTTGCCTATGCAAGACCAAGTAGCCATTCTTACTTCAAAGAAAATTAGTGCTGCCTTTATCGGAGAAGAAAAGACGGACGACTTCATATTAAGAGAGTAAATCACGTCTGACTGAGGTCACGTTTACGCGTTTAACTCTGCGATCACAATTCACTTGAAAATCGCTGCATCAAACGAGTTTTACAATTCTTTAAGTCCTATGTACTAAGTTTGTGCATTTTTTAAGGTCTCCAAAACATACTCTACACAAGTATTGAGTGGGAATACTCGACTCTAGCTCAGAATAGTTCCGAGATAATATCTGAACTTTATCCCCGTATTTCGGCTTTTAATTTCTGTCAGCGAGGTGTCTTGAGCGGCACTAATATTACAGAGTATCAAATAATGCAGCCTAGTTTCTCAATAATTTCAAATGGCGTATTCATTTCACACTTGGAGTTTTAGTTTAGAGTTCCAGTGTGTTTTGAACGTTTAGAGCCTACGCTACAGCCGTGAAAGGGTAAACGGCTTTTCTTGTCAAAACACGCAAATTGAATAATATTGACTTTTATTCAGCTAGCGTCACGGACACGGTGTGTTGACCGCGCGCCCAGCCGTTTGTGGGGGGAGGCTTTGGAGAAACGACACCCCAACGGCTAAAACCGAGCCTATGTTATTTTTGAGAGTTTGATTTTATAGAAAATGTATTATTACTAACTTGCTCTCGTCTACATGCTGAAACCGTAAAAATAATTAAATTAAAGATAAAACAGCTGAAGTATACTATTGAGTGTAATTCACTTGCTTTAAAGTCAAAGCAAATATGAATACATGCATCTTTTAATTTCAGATCGCGCAGTTAAAAGCTCAAAGAATGAGTAACTCTTCACAATCATTCGACAAGAGGACCGCTGAACAGTCCACGGGCTCATCCTTCCTTCACGTGCTCAAAAAGAAAGGTGCATCCAGAGGATGTGCTAGTCCCCATTCCCCTGAATCCGCGAAAGCGCCGGACATTCCAGCCCTAGAGTGCACCCCTGAACACTCCCATCCTTCCACTCCCGAGCCAAAGCCGCCTTCGCTAATCAAATATGCCAAATCTGCTGAATGGACGGACACAGAAATCACCGAAACGTCAACTGTCCCTACTCCTGAGGGGGCTGAAGTATCACATACGTATGAAATGGGGACGCCAGTGAAACGACTCCATGTGATTGACAGACTTAAGTTGCCATATTTGATTACCGTTCCAAGTTTTCCACCACGAAAGGGTTCCACTGATGCCACACTGCACGATGTTGATGCGTACAGCCAAAATAATGATAACGCAAGAGCGTTTGACATGAAACCTGGTGATACAAGTACTGAGGATATGCTCAATGCGGCGAAGAAGCGAACACTGTTTCTCTCGAGATCGGCTGGGGTTCGAAATGGGTATTCAGCCTCCCCTTCACCTGTAGTGAACTTTGATGAAAACGTTGGCGAGAGAGAGATGGAGGATTTTACGTCCATGGTAAGAGCTGCACGTGAGAAACTAAAATCGCCGTCCACTCCAATATTAGTAGAGTTCTCTGAACATGAACAAGAGGAAAAGAATGACCAAAAACGTTTGTTGTCTAATAACTGGTTTTCTCCAGTTTCATCGAAAGAAACAGCGTCTCAACCGAGCCAGGAATCAGACAAGCAAACATCATCATCCTCTATCTCCAAGGACAGTGAGCGTGCAACACAAAAAAGTGTCACTGCCTCACCTTCACATACAAAATGTCAAGAGACCCTAAGTCCACCGACAAAAAGTCCAGAAAATATGTATATTCCAGCTCCAGAAAAAACAGCAAGCCCGGATCTCCAGCCAGCAATTCCTGAAGCAAAAGAGGAACCAGAACAAGAACAAGACCCGAATTCTGAACGACTTATCAGCCCTGAAGCTGCACCTGAACAAAAACATGAGGGAATGCCAATAACAACAGACCAAGACCCAGACCATGTATCATATCCAGAACAAGACAAAGATATCCCTGCCAAATCTTCATTTGTAAGTCGCAGCCTTTCACCGCAACCTGGTCCTTCATCACGCACGGAGCAGGAAGACCCTACCAAAGATGAGCCATTACGAGCACATGTATCCCTTCGCGAGAGGCACCAGATACCACTTACACACTTCGGTGGTTCGTCAGCCGAAGAAGGTAAGGCTAATCAACTAACACGACTTTAAAGACCCTGTGTCCGAGCCCATGGTGCTTTGCGCGCGCAAATCATTTTCGAAGGCTACGAAAATCAGAAAGATCGTTGTTGTTGTTATGTGACTCCCGAATCTTTCGAAATCCATCCCTAGTTTGGGCCATCGTGTAATTATTGATAGGTATATATGCTTAACTAACTTTCTTTTATCTTAACTTTTGTATATATACTTTTTAAAATGAAACTTTAGTTCGAATATTTCTTCGAATCCCGGTCTAGAGTGGCGAGTAGAGGAATGCCGGAGAAAGGACCGAGACAGCGAGGCGAAGTGACTCGACAAATAATCATTCAGCAGTCCACATTTTACTTTCTCTAGGTCTACAAGTGAACACTTGTGGTTCAAAAGGACTACTACGTGAGTTTCCCGGGGATTTGCTGCACTAAGGGACCGGCTGGCTCGTTGGAAATACAAAGCACAAAGCAACCACTTCTGGCATCAAGAACATTCGTAATTATAATTTCGCACGGCTAAGCTCCACTGAGGTGTTACGACTTATCTGTATAGATCATGATCTGTATATGTTTTGCATTTTTATTAGCAGAGAAAGCAATGTCCTTAACCTTTTTTTCATCCTCCAGTACGTCCAGAAAGCCTTGCAACCAAAACTACGATCGCGGGTGAAACTCCAATCTGCCGAGTTCAGCTATTACTTCGATTCGCTGTGAGTTTGACTCGAGTGCGAGTGCGACATTTCATTTTGTACTCAAAATATATCATTCGCAAGGAAAGTAGAGATCTTCAAATACAGCTAAGCAATACTGGAGACATAAAAACAAGGTAACAAGAGTATGTGTTTGCTTGTAGAGTTGTAAAAAGTCGCACTCGTAAATCGAATTAGAATCAAAAGACAGAACAGCTGGCTTACTGCCGAGTACTGCTAAAATCACATTCGAAGCATCCGGGGAAAATTCGTGGGCTCGATTGGGTTTTTAATCCGGTAGAAATTATGAAATTCGTTATCCAAAGTGTAGGTGTACTTCTTTTATGAAACTTAGAAACAATCGAGAGCATTTTAGTTCGCCTAAAAGCTGGCCTTTAATTTATGCGGCCGTTGATAAACAAACTAATCATAACATTGGCGCAAAGCACCATGGGCTCGGACACAGGGTCTTTAAGTAATGTTCCAGCTAAGAACGATAGTATATGAACGGCAAAGGAATGGAAAAGGTGCTAATTTTATATTCTTCTTTCTTGTAATTTCATTGGGTTTTACTCATAAATTCAATAGAAACCCATCGAAATAATGTATTTTCATTCGATATTTTTTTAAAGTTTGAATTTGATGAAACTAACTATGGTTTAACTTCCAAGAACATCGTATGTGGGGAAAGTTATGATTTTTTTTATTGACATATATTTTGTTTTATTCCTTTCCGTTTGGCTGGATGGTGGCGTCTTTAAGCCGGTTTTCACTGTAAAAAGAACCCATAGCATAAAAAAGTTAGTTTGAACTATAGTAATCTCATACAGTACTTAAGGCATATTCAAGCACAATCGTGTGTGGGGAGATATAACCATTGCCATAGCCTATAGTATTTTGCTATATTTCTTAGCTGGATCATTACTCAATCGTGTTGTGTTTTCCTATGCTTTGTTTGTGTATTTGTTGCAGGGGCTATGTCAACCCGCAAATGATGAACTTTCTCACGAAGAAAGACAAACGTAACTACAGTTAGCAGAGTGTGCTTTCTAGATATACTGGTGAAAATTGTGAGAATTTTGATGAAGGATGGCAAATATTCGAGTGGATGAAATGTAGTGACTTTAAGAGACATTTAGACAACTTAAAATCGGCTCACTAAAAACTGGTATCAAGTTTATTTAATAACCTATGTAATCCACTTTAATATTTGCCATCCTCTATAGAAAAATCACATGCCTGACGAGTTAATTCCACGTTAAATTTCACGAGAAAACCGATATCGCCCGAGTCGCTTCTTGAATCGCATAGTCCGATGAATTACTTGAAGATTTAGTACTTTTGTTGATATTTTGCTAAGTTATAAATAGCGCGCGTAGCTACAGTGGTGATTACACTCTGAATCACCACTCCGTCTCAGCCAATCAGCGTCTGATTTCGCAAATGCACCGTGCGATTCAGCTTTGGCTATGCGATTCTAAGAGAAATTTAGACAACTTAAAATCGGCTCACTAAAAACTGGTATCAAGTTTATATAATAACCTATGTAATCCACTTTAATATTTGACATCCTCTATCTAATATTTGCCATCCTTGGATACATATCAGGAACGGTATCACCGTATGGCGTACAAGTAGTACAAAATGGGTCCTTGTACGATACAATCACGGTTTTGCATTGGGTGGCAACAAACATCTGACTTATTTATTTAAAGGCACTTGCACGAGATCGGTAGTGTTATTAGCAAAACCTGTTTGTAAATGCTATTTTCCAACTCTAGTCGATTGTCTATCTTACTAAAACTGCGTTTTTGAAGAATATTTGCCAGCTGTTAAGTCATTTTCCATAGGATCACGATCTCAATTCATTCATTATTGAAGCGATATATCAGCACGTGAAGGTTTCCTGCAAAAGGCATATTAGCCTGTTATGTCTTTTGTTGTTGTCCCCATTTGCTGTGAGTCTCGATTTTTTTGAAGGTATTTCCCATGTCACGGAATTATGTATGTCACGCCGTTCCGTATATCACGCCGTTCCGTATATCATGCCGTTCCATGTTTCACGCCGTTCCGTATGTCACGGAGTTCCGTATGTCATGCCGTACTGATATTGTCACGATCAAAGTATAACAATCTGAATTCATTCCTTATTAACAGTGTCAAATGGAAACTGTGTCATCGATGAGGAGACATGGAGAACACTTCCTGAATGGAAACGACAGATCTTCAGAAATCGCATAATGAAAGAGCAAGAGCAGGAGATTGAAAATAGAAAGAGGGTAAGATTTTCTCATGCTTTTCTAACAATCGAATATCACGATTAAAATTGCCTTGTTTGTGTACAGATCCTCGTATAATAGTAAGGTAAAGTAACCTCATTTAACGTCGATAACTCGTGAAAGTCTGGTGAGCCTGATAAACTTGAAGCCGACGTGGGACCCACGATAGAAGATGTGATGGTCTAAATATTTGCAGTTCGAGAACGAGATTGTTTCACCAAGGCAGCACCTTCTACTCAGTAATTGTTGGTCCGCCGGAGTATGAATCCGCGACCTCGCACACGACAGACAGGAGCTTAACCACTGGGCTAATCGGTAGGCGGTAAAATTAGTAGTTCTTAACCACCATTTTTAAAGGTAACTAAGTTAGAGGCTTGTATCAGTCAGCATGATAATCAAAACATATCCATATTCCTAGAAAGAGGATTTGTATCAGTGCAGGGTCAACTCCTGACCATTCTCCATGCGAGGCTAAGGCTTGGATAATAATAGTAAACACTTATATAACGCATATACGTAAATGTTATATACGCTTACAATAATCTGAATAATTGCACAAAACGGGTTGAGACGTAAGTACAACGTATGGCCGGTTAAGCCCGTCAAAAAGGTAGCTCTTTAGTTTAGACTTAAATACGACTACAGTAGAGGCTTCACGAATGCTTCAGGGCAAGTCGTTCCAAAGCTTAGGCGTCGAGAGAATGCACGCTGGGCATATGAGTTGAGTTTAGCTATGGGACGATTAAGGCGTAACGAGTCAGCAGATAAACGCAGTGTCCTGATAGGTCTATATATGAATGCGCACTAGGTCCTTTTTTTATTTTGTTTAAATTTTAATGACATTCGGACACAAGGTTACAGGAGAAGAAACAATAGGACTCGAAGTCCCTTACAATGTTTGCCTCCACGCGAAGATAGATAGGTAGGAGCGAAGTTGTTCGGAGTTTTATAGGTAAATAGTAGGAGTTTAAATATTATTCGTTTATATATGGGTAGTCAGTTTAGCTCTCTAAGAACAGGTGAAATGTGATCATATATTGATACCTTTCAAGAACAAAACTATCGCTTTTGTATCAAACGTAGGAAGAAGAAGAACATCAGAAATATGCCGACGTTCCACACTGGAGAATTCCACTTCTGGAACGAAAGGAGTCTGATAGGTATGCATATTGAATCGCTGATTGGCTGAGAGGAATTGTTGCCTTGATGAACGAAACCATAATGCTCCCCCTCACAATTCCTTCCGCCATTGTCATGTCACTTTAAAAACTGCATGAAAACGAGGCTGACTCGAGCGACTCTACGACAAAGGCAGATAGAAATACTATACGATTGTACAGCGAATTTCTTGATTTGTCTTAAAGATAATTTACTTGCTTGTTTTATATTTTTGCGGAGGGGTCACCGTTCGCCTGGTTTTCATGAGCGCTTTACATGAAATATTCAACATGGCGGATGTAACTGTTAGCGGGATTATTACTGAAATAAGTAAACGTACTATTCGATGCAACCACATAGCCTAACGCAGTAATATTGCACACTTGTGGCTTTGCGCCACCCTCGAATAAGCACCCTCTCTCCTCATACAGTAAAATTACATAGCGGTTCTCCAGGATTTTTTGCCATTTACATTTGTTTACAATTACAGCTAGTTCAGTAATTGAGGTTGAAAAAAGAAATCAGTTTGTTTTCTTGCAACTTGATTTTTATGTCCATGTGCTTGCTAAGTTCTTGTGTACGCATCATCTCTGCATGCTTGGAGCCGTCGTCCCATTTCGACGCTTAAAATGAAACCACATTGTAGAGAAAATCAAAGTCTGACTCCAGTAATTTTTCTATCTAGCGTCCTTCCTCGACTAAGCCTCCCCCCCCCCCCCCCATAAAACGAAAATTGAAATAAGCTCCCGGTAGTCACGGGTGAATTTCGATATATTTAAAAGAAACTGTTACACTCCATCTTGTTCGTGACGATTTTCAAATGAAACAACATTACATTTTCGTTCTCTATTGTCCCTTTTATGCTGTCCAACGAGTCAGAGTTATTACCTCTGTTGCACCTGTTATTACCAAACATGTACGGATAACTTTAAGCTAACAACTTTACTTTTTGTTGCATTCTTTCTCTCTCAGGTTGAAAGAAGAACGGAAGTTTGTGGGTATGCCAGAATGGAAAAAAAATCTGCTGAAGAAGAGAGAATACATGTATACAAGCAAACAGAATGATGCTTAACGAGGGGATGTCTACACCCAATAGAAATCACAAAACCGGCTTGGAAACGTTAACTTCATGTTACGTAACTGTGAATATTTATTCGTTTAAAAAAAATGATACTTAAACCAAGAGACATAAACTGATGTTTGCTATCAATGATCAATAAAGTATGGTTTTCAATAGTAATATAAGCATAAGCACAAACAATATACGCAGACACAGTAATGCATTGATCATTTGCGCCACTTGTTGTTAATTGACACCTGTGCGCAGAACATGTACCGCCAATATTAAATGCGGCACTGCGTCTGCGTATGTTGATTGTGCTTAAATGCGACCAGAATAGATTGACGACTTGAGCTTCGCTTCTCGCTGGATTTTCACTAGACCGTGCAATGGTTCGTTTGATGCGATGGTTACATTCCGATAGATAACAACTCGATTTTTTCTTTGGTCCTTTGCATGCAAAACTGAAATCTTCGGGCTATAACTATTTACATGGAGAATAAGAGAACCAAGTATTCTAATGTTACCAGCTTTGGTGATGGCTGAAACAATCATTAAAATCAGATAAAATGTTATTAGAAATTTTAAATGTTTTTAAAATATATGCAAATTACTATTTTTGAATAGGTCAAAAGGTTATCGTTGAATCGGTAGGTCGCAGTTGTATTCATTTTGACCAAGTAGTATTTCAACTCGTTACTTAATTGAAGTAGAGCTAGTGACGTCATCCATAAAGGCATCAAAGCGAGGCTGTAGTCCCAGCTTGTCACAGGAGGAGAACAATCTGAAAATCGATGGCGGAAAGTAAAGTTAATTTCCTTATCACACTGAAAGTTAGAGCATAACAGTGTGGTACGACGGACACTAAGACATTTCTGACCCGACTCCAATTTTGTTATCTTTGGGACAACTGGCCTTGTTCTGGTACCATTGTTACCAAACTTTACCGCGAGGGCATGATATATGAATAAAGTGATCAGGCTAAAATCATTGGCTGTAGTACGCGAAACTAAATTATCAAACGGGTTCCCTGTAGATTTGCATGGCTTTATACTAAATGCATCAATAAAAAGATCACTGAATGTACTGGCATACACTGAAACAATACGCGCAACATTGCCGCCATGTGCTTTAAAATAGTGTTAATACACGCTGAAACATTGTCGGCAATTGCTTTGAGATAGTGTTGACATTCGTTCAACATTGCGCGCAACATTGCCAGCAATTTATTTGAACTAATGTTGATGCATACTGCAACATTGCGCGCAATATTGCCGCCAGGTTCTTTAAAATAGTGTTGATATACGATGCAACATTGTGCGCAACATTGCCGGCAATTGCTTTGAAATAGTGTTGATGCACGCTGCAACATTGTACACAATATTGCCGCCAGGTAATGTAAAATAGTACATTATCCTTTCTGCTTACTCATTAGCATTAGTTAAGGTGTGGAGAGTCACCCCTATCCTCGCAGCTCGCAGCATAAATCCTTCCATAGATATACTACAACCTAAACCATCCCAACCTTATACAATCCCAGCCTTATCTGATATCTCCAATCCTTACTTAATTTATTTCGGTCCGACAGACCCCAACTTATTTCCAAGCCTTATTTAATACAAGCATGAACTCAAAATCCGGTCAATACGAGGGTCAACCTCTTATTAAAAGGCTTGTGAAAAAACAAAGTCGTTCTGTTTACGATAAGCGTGGCAAAGTTCCATGGGAAATCTAGACAGAGCGTCGCTAGCTCCATTCGGTGCCATAACCCATTCAACCCCTCTCGATTTCTCTTACATCTATAACCAGTCTATCTCTACCGGTATAGTACCTGACATACTTAAGGTATATAGAGTTACTCCAATCTATAAGAATGGTACTGTAACTGATGCTGGGAATTACAGACCAATTGCAACATTTTCACCCTTTGCAAAAATTCTGGAAAGACTAGTATATTACCAGTTAATACAATTTTTAGAAAAGCACAATATATTGTTTATATATCAGTTTGGATTTAGAAAATGCCACTCAACCGAATAAGCAATTCTGGAACTCACTGATCAACTTAAACTGAATATTGATAACCAAAAAATAAGATGTGGAATCTTCCTTGATCTATCAAAAACATTTGATACTGATAATCCAATAGAATTAGAGACGGTAATAAACGAAAAATTTAAACATTTGTTAGATTATTGTGCTGCTAACGAATTATCCATTAATTTTAAAAAGACACTATGCTTATTTCATCACATCGTAGGAAAAATCGAATTAACATACCTAATATTGAGCAAAAGGACTACATTAAATATTTAGGAATATATTGACACAAATCTTAACTGGGAACCCCAAATTCAACACCGACAATAAGATCTCAAAAAACTTGGGAATTATTAATAAACTCGGATATCAAATTCTAAAACAACTATATTATACATTGATTTACCCTTTCTTACAATATGGAATCATAAGTTGGGGAAATACCTACAAAAGTAAACTAACTAAAATTAGGACAAAGCAAAATAAATGCATACCTAGCATATTCTTTGCACACAGCAGAGAGAGAGTGCCATTCCCTATTTAAACCTATTGGAGATTCTAACCCTTGAAAATATTTATAAATTAAGAATAGCAATCTTTGGTCACAAAATCATTACTGAAAAATTAAGAGTTCCAAGTATTTTCACCCAATATGTTACACCAGTATTTGAAATACATACTTAAATACCAGGTATGCAAAAAATAAAATTATGTATCGACCCAATGTAAGAACTACCTATGGCTTATCTCCATTTAAATTGTATTTATCTAAAATTTGGCAAACTATCCCTACTGAACTCAAAAGTTTAAATCCCTTTCAGTTAAAAAAAAAGTACCTTATCCAGACCCAACTATAATGTTGTATTCTAATAATTTATTACAGTAATTGTTTCAACATGTTGCATATTTTACATTATATACTACATATAATTCTGACCTAGTCTTAGGACTATATTACATGTAAATCCGACCTAATCTTAGCCTTATTTATTTTCCTTGTGGCAGTAGTTAACTCGAAAGCTGAAGCTCCTTTAACCACTGCACACCTTCATCTACATTATTATGTTTAAATTAACTAGTTATTCCCATTAATTTAATGATACCTGAATCGACTGTATTATAATTAAATGAATAGTGTAAAATAAAGAAAACTGAAAAAAATATAATGTTGGGCGGAAGTCAGTTTTCCAACCCACGTGATTCGTTATCATGTTAAACTCCACGTCCGATAGTACAAGAGAGATGGCACATCCACTCCGTAGACCGTGTAGAGTTATTCGACGATCCTTAAAAATCTCCGTTAATTCTTGGGCGTAGCATGAAAGCCTAGTTGAGCAGCTGACGAATCGAATGGCCCCGGCAGGATGTTCCCAGATGCGCTTGTACGACTAAACAAAAACCTTGTCTGATGTGAACGCCGTGAAGGTCGCACATTCGTACATAAGCCTCAACAGCTTGTACCGGGCAGAGGAATGGGTCCTTATACCGCTTTAGGGCGAACATATTAGTTGTTCCATCCTAGAGTTCCTAAGGAGAGGAATCGCTCACTCAATTAAATCATGAAATGACCATATAAACTAACATAAATTAGCAGTGGTTTTAAAATGTACAAATTTGACAGCATTTGAGCGAGTATGGTTGTTTAGTGTTTTGGTTGCGACGTTTGTAGGCGGGAGCGGGGTTCGATTTCCAGAAAATCTCTCAAATTTTTTTTACCTCGCCATTTTCTTGAGAAGTTTTTCTTGAGAACCCTAGCTCTAGGTGGGTAATATCTTGTTTACTGACCGGTTAAGGTTTTTTTATTTTTCAGGGTAGGATTTTAGTTAGTTTATATTGTCATTTCATGAATTAATTAAGTGAGCGATTCCTCTCCTTTGGAGCTCGTGTTCCATACCGCAAAGACTTGGTGAGCGCATAGTTGAATAGAAGAGCTTCATTGTTTGGAAAAAATAATATCTCCCTAGTTTGTATTCGCCCCTAGTCCCCCGCTCTATCACCTGCGAAGAACTGGATTTTAAAGAAAGCTTGATCCCTCATGAGTATGAATGACTGAGTTGACGAATTGGTATTACACTTCAGGCGTTTTGAGATTTCCCCAGTGATCGCGGCTAAATCTTGAATAAACAAAGGCTCCGCTTGGGTGGGAAGTGTTCTAGATTGCAATTGTTACTCCCGAATTGCGGATAAACAATTCTTCACCTTCATAGAAGCTGCCGGGTTACCGTAGACCGGTAGCGATGCATCATCCAGAGTTTTACCCCACTGAGAAAATATAGCCCTTAGCTTTCCAATAGTTGAATCTACAGTACCTAAAGGATAATCGTTTTGGGCAAGAGTAAGATTAAGTCTTTATCACCGAAATACGGGCAGTCATCTTTATGTACAATGGTTTTTCGAAAACTATCCTTCCAGATAAGAAAATTTATCACGTCGTCTGGAGTCGCTGATGTGATATCCCTGGTTGGGTATGATATCGCTAAGAAAGCAGCTAACTCGCTTTCTACAGACGACTTTTGTTTGGAGTAAGGAGTGGAATTCGCTCACTTACTTAAGACTCGTTTCCTTCACAGAATATCGTCCCAATTGATACTGGCTTTGAGGGGTGGTGGATAATCTTGTAACTCCACTCGACGCCTGTAACCGCGTCGCTGACAAAAGCGGAAGTCTCTATCGTTCGGGTAAGTACATTCAGGACAGGATACAGACGCGACGAAAATCCTTGGGACCAGCGGTAAGGGCTGGAGAGCAAATAGACAACATCATTGACGCGCATTAATACTTAAAGCCCACCCGGAAGGCCCAGACTTCGCACTGAGTTTCCCGTGGCTGAAAACCATGTTTAGTAGGGAATAACACAGCGTCAGAGCTTCCTCGATTTGCCACGAGAGTCTTCTGTCTTGACATAGCGTTTATGACAGGCCACCAGGAAGAGAGCGGGGATAACTTCGGGACCACTACAGTCACTACTGCTCGTTGTGACATCATAAATCGCAGAAGGGAGCCAACCAGCCCAAAAGGCGGGAAAACATACGCGTTAATCAGGTGTCCGTCACACACTGACAAATCTTATTTAAAGGCATTTACCCTCGCGGAGTACGGTGTTGCAAAGGGAGAGAAATGACGCAAGGGAATTCCGTTGCGATCAATTTGAGTGTTCGAATCTAGCGACATAAGGTCTAGATTATAACCCTGGGGACCACCAAAAACTGCCTCGACAATATTCCAGCATCTAGGTGAGAGCATCGCATCCGATCTTGACAGCTGGCGGGAGAAGTAATCAGCAGTATTGAACTGAAATGGGACGTATGTCATTGTAATATCCTATGTACTGTGTCCGTAAGGCATGACGGGAACGGACACGTGCAGAGGAGTACGGGGATCAGCCATCTTGGAAATAAAGACTGAGTTCGTGTGAGAGTCCGGTGGTTCTTAGTACATTTTGAGAACACAACAATGGCGACGAGGCGCTAAAGAACTCACTTAAGCAGTTCAGGAACATATTTCATTGAAGGAAAGAGTCACATTGTCGGATTTCGTGGATTATCAAGAAGTTTAGTAACATGCAGGCAAACCTACCGATATTTCCATCTTTTGATTATGAGACCGACAAGACAAACGCTTACAGCCAAGATGGAAAAATGGATAAGCGGACTAGAAAACCTGTTTATCGGGATAAATATGAAGGATGATAAGAGACAACGAGCTCTTTTGTTACATTATGTTGGAGAACGAGCGTACGATATTTACGAAGCGGAAAAGGGCGATAGTGAAGAGACATACAAAGAAACCAAAGATGTGCTTACGAAATATTTTGAGCCCAAAAGAAATGTACAGATGGAGATCTATACCTTTAGAAGCTATAGAGAGAAGGAAGAGCAGTCTTTGGACGAATTTGTGACGGAACGTCAACAGTTAGCGAGAAACTTTAATTTTGTAAATACAGACAGTGAAATCCTGTCGCAAGTCATCCAGCATTGTAAATCAACAATATTCCGGAAAAGAGCTTTACGTGAGTCAGACAAGTCCCTGGCTGAAGTTCTGAAAATGGGCCGATCACTAGAGCTAGCTGATAAGCATGCAGCCACCATGGAACGAGAAACAGTGAACGCGGTAGGGAAATATAGCTCGAGTAAACACAGTACAACACGACCAGCCAAACCAGCGAAGCCGCCAAAACAAACCATGGATAGTATGGAGCGTCATTAGTGCCAAAATTCACTTGTGGTATGATTTGAGTATTTAATTTCCTGAGGAAAAAATGGTGTTATGATGATAATTGTATCGAGTGAAAGTTTGGAATTATGAAGTAAGTTTGGTATTATGAAGTAAGTTTGGAATTATGAAGTAAGTTTGGTATTATGAAGTAAGTCTGGAATTATGAAGTACGTTTGGTATTATGAAGTAAATTTCGTATTATGAAGTAAGTTTGGAATTATGAAGTAAGTTTGTAATTATGATGTAAGTTTGGAATTATGAAGTAAGTTTGGTATTATGAAGTAAGTCTGGAATTATGAAGTACGTTTGGTATTATGAAGTAAATTTCGTATTATGAAGTAAGTTTGGAATTATGAAGTAAGTTTGGTATTATGAAGTAAGTTTGGAATTATGATGTAAGTTTGGAATCATGAAGTACGTTTGGAATTATGAAGTAAGTTTGGAATTATGAAGTAAGTTTGGAATTATGAAGTAAGTTTGGTATTATGAAGGTATGAGCACTTGCGATCGTACTCAACGCGAAAGGGCTCACGGGAAGACAAACACATGTTCGTTCATCGCCTACAAACATGGCGGACATCGCGGAAGCACACACAGAGCTTTTAAAGTTATCTACCGAGTTGTCTTCCATTGATCTTGGCTATAGTGGAGTGAGCAAGTCTCTGTATGATTACGAAGAACATTTAGGCCAAAGAGCTGACCGCATTGCTGGCACCTTTCCTTTGGCCATTCTCTGTCACACTATGAATGAATGAATGGTACATGTGTTTTGTACAACAATAAATTAGTCAAGGTTACTGAAGTTTCTTAACATGATGTTGACTTTTTAAAATTAAATTGGCAATAATCCAACTGTGTCGATCCACCTTCTTCCCCCAGGCCAATGCATGTGAGTCATTTTCATGCTGAGCACATCCCAGGGGTGGGGTATTTGCTACCAGCAATAAACCCAGGGTGTTTTAATTTCCTCTCTGTTTTCACAAAATATATGGGAATTAAGTAAGTGATAACAGTCTTGGATTGGAGCTTTTGTCATCCTGAATTGTCTCCACCCTGCATTTTCACTTTCCATGGGTAAAAACATGTCAAATTCCTAGAATGGAGAGTTGGTTGATGGCTTGCTTGACAATGGTGTACCTTGGATACTTATGTTATGGTTTCCATGCATACGAAAATGATGTATTTTTTGTAGAAAATCTTGTTTTTGAGCCATGTGAGATATATTGGTTGAATGTCATTCTGTATGGAAATATAGGCTATAGCCCCCCCCCCCCCACCACCACCTTTTCGCCTAAACAATAGTTTGCCTAGTTACTTCTCGGTCAGTTTAAGACTATAGTTTGGTTATACCGGCTCAATGACAATTTTTAGCCCCTTAACTTTTATTTAGCGCCCCACTTGAAATTTCGCTCCACCGTCCTGTGTCAATCTGATAAGTGTGCAAAGCATTTTAAAATGTGATTTCTCTCAATTCCAAACCTGCCATTCCCATACGTGGGGCATTTGACAACAAAGAAAACATGGTTGGGGAGGGGTGTGAAAATTATTCAAAGAGTCAAAAGACCGAATTTTACATCAATGTTTATAAGAGATTTACACTTGTTCCAAAGCCTATAGTGGGGAGCTGACCCCAGCCAATTATGGAGTATTGCAATGCTCTGAATCAAAAATGTCAAATACCCCACAAATGCCAGGAGGTAGACAGATTTGGAATTGAGAGACCTATCGCGGTGTACGTACGAGAGATTTCAGCGAGTGCCTCAGGCGCTCGCCACTAGGGGTGTTAACAGCAATAAAGTACTTACATCTACATCCTGTCTCTCGCAAAGGGTGACAATATGATTTTTTATGGGCCGTACATAAGCCTTTGCCTGGAGAACGGAAGATTTCAAAAACACAACGTTGTATCCCCTGGGGGAATTCCGATGACTTCCAAAATTTTGGACGATCCACCCACCGTACGCATTACTTCGAATCCTCCGGCTTTTTCCAATGATGGAAACGCTTCCATTATCTTCTTGGTCACATGCTCTGAATCACCATCTTTTTGAAAGACAATGTCTCGTTCTCCCAGTCCAGCTAAACCGTGCTCCATCTTTTCCTTCGACGACGGCACATTCACACAACTTTTATGTGCAAGTACAAAAAACTTGTGTGTCCAAGTATTTTGCATGGGAATAAATGAAACTTTTGTACTGTGGGTCCTGCGCTTCTTTGCTGTTTGTCTTCCCGTGAGCCCTTTCGCGTTGAGTACGCTCGCAAGTGCTCATACCTTCATAATACCAAACTTACTTCATAATTCCAAACTTACTTCATGATTCCAAACTTACTTCATATTACCAAATTTACTTCATAATTCCAAACTCACTTCATAATACCAAACTTACTTCATAATACCAAACTTACTTCATAATTCCAAACTTTCACTCGATACAATTATCATCATAACACCATTTTTTCCTCAGGAAATTAAATACGCACATCATAATACCACAAGTGAATTTTGGCACTAATGACGCTCCATAGAGAACACACACCAGAAAATTGGGAAACCAAAATTAAGCAAACATGAGTTTGCATCTATATGGTGGGGGCCCTCCACTAAAAGTACAGGGACGGTGTGAATTAGTGGTAGAGGTCAATAGGAAAATACAGTGCCACGTGTTTTATGTAGTCTCAGGAAATCATGGTGCATTACTCGGATACTCAACGGCAACAGCACTAAGCTTGATAAACATCGTGAACAGTGTAAATGATCCTAGTGTATCATACCCTAACCTGATGAAAGGAATAGCAATACTTAAGGGCACTGTAGTTAAGCTTCACATTGATGAATCAGTAAAGCCAGTGGCACAGAGGCATCGCCGCACGCGCTTCCCTTTGAGAGATAAATTGGAGAAGGATATTAATAAGTTACTAGGAGAGGATATCATTGAAAAGGTTGAAGGGGTCCCCACTCCATGGGTGTCTCCAACAGTCACGCCCCCAAAGAAGGACTCTGATTCAATCAGGCTGTGTGTCGATATGCGAGAAGCAAATAAGGCAATACAAAAAGAAAGGCACCTAACACCGACAGTTGAAGAGCTCATTACTGATCTTAATGGAGCCAAGGTGTTTAGCAAGCTGGATTTACGTGCGGGTTACCATCAGCTAGAATTGGATCCCGAATCAAGGTACATCACTACCTTCAGCACACATGTGGGTCTATACAGATATAAGCGTTTGAGTTTCGGTATATCCTCTGCATCTGAAATGACCTTCAAAAGGCTCCACGTAAAAGGACTAATCCTGAACGATAAAAAGTGTGAATACAACAAAAATCAGATTGAGTTTTTGGGGTTAGTCTTTAGTTCAAAAGGTGTTTCACCAGACCCCAAGAAGGTGGAAGCTGTTAAAAGGGTAGAGTCTCCAAAGAATATCTCCGAGGTTCGAAGCTTCCTAGGTATCTTAATTACAGTTCACGTTTCATACCTACCGAACTATGCAACAATTAGTGAGCCATTAAGACGCCTCACGCGCCAGAACACAGAGTGGATTTGGTCCAGTGCACAGCCAGTGATGGCATATTTTGATCCATCTAAGAACATTAAGTTAATTACAGATGCTAGTCCCGTAGGTCTAGGCGCCATACTGGGGCAAGAGGAGAAAGTAGTTGCGTATGCCAGCAGAGCCTTAACAAATACCGAACAGCGGTACAGCCAAACAGAACGAGAAGCTTTAGGTGTTGTGTGGGCATGCGAGCATTTCGACATGTACGTCAGACGAGCCGGACACTTCACAGTTATCACGGATCACAAACCGTTGGAGAGAATCTGGAAGAAGCCTAAGCCACCACTTCGCATAGAGCGATGGGGTTTGCGGTTACAACCGTACAAGCTGTCCATACAATATCAGCCGGGTAGAGAGAATCCGGCGGATTACATGTCCATACACCCGTCTGACTCAGAACGTAAGACTACCTCACGCGAACAAAAGATGGTAGAACACTATGTAAATTTCATCACTGAAATGTCTGTACCCAAAGCAATGACGCTCGAGGAGATCAAGACAGCCACAGATACTGACATGACTATTCAGAAAGCAATGGAGCTCACACGTACAGGGCGATGGTTTGAGATAAAGCTAGCGAAAGATCCAAAGGTAAACTGTGATGAGTTGAACTGAGATGGGACGTAGGCCATTGTAATATCCTATGTACTGTGTCCGTAAGGCATGACGGGAACGGACACGTGCAGAGGAGTACGGGGATCAGCCATCTTGGAAATAAAGACTGAGTTCGTGTGTGAGTCCGGTGGTTCTTAGTACATTTCGAGAAAGCAAAGTCATCAGAAGCATAATATTTCTTTCCGTGTCTTCATGCAACAGCAGCCGAGCGACCTTTGTCAGCCTAGTCGACCTAGGACCACGCCCATTGCCAAGCATTGATAGTTACTTGATTGTCTCTAACATCAATTCTACAATCGCTTACAGTCAAAGAGAGAGACTTCAGGGCTTTTAAAAACGCATGCAGTTCCTTCACATTAATGTGTTCATCTCGTAGATCGACTGTCCAGTAGTCACCAACTTCCTGGTTACCTGACTCTGAATGGAATGTGGCACGTGCTTCTCTTGTTTCCAAGGAATATAACTGTCCCAAGAATCCAAGAATCGCCAGAACTCTATTTCCTCTCTGAGAACTGGGAAGAGGGTTACTTCGCCACCCCGCCCAGCCTTCCCAATTGCTGCAGCCATTTCTCTAGTTGATATAGAACTTTGCACCTGAAAAGGCCAATGAAAATGAAGAGCACTTGCCCATCCGTTTCTGAAGGGATTTCAGGGCCACAGATGATTTGCACTTTAGGATAGTTTCCCTCGGCTCTGCAAATCTTAACCGCTTATCAGAGGGAATCAAGAAATCCTGTGCATGCGAATCGATCATCATCCCTAAGAAAACCAGCTGTGTCGTAGGTGAAATAATCCACTTGTTTAGTCCCAAGAAATATTCCAAATTTATCAAGTCTGAGCAGTCTACATATAGAGCTGCTTCTGCCGCTTCCTGACTAAATTCCTTTCCCGAAGCTCAATGCTGTGTGACCAATAGCCTTTTTCGCTGAATACCTCACCAATTAAACGGTCGTCGATGTAAAGGAAACAAGTAATACCAATTTCCCTGAAGAAAGCTGGTCCTAAACCAATCGTTTGGTACACATAAGGGGAATTTTTTCAATCAAAAGGAAGAGTGGTTCCTACCAGTCACCACCCCTGCCACTCAAACCCAAAGTACTATGGGGACTCAACTGATAAAATAATGTGGTTATATCCCGATTTGTCATCCATCTTGGACATGTGCGAATCCGGGCATACAAAACGAGGGACGGACGTCAGAGTATCCAATTTGAAAGGTGTATCCAACATCCAAAGATTTAGGAAACGTGCGTCGAAGCACAACCTTGGCTTGTTAGGTTCTACGGTTAACGGAAGAACAAGCCAGGGAGGAGTTACCTCACCTACACTCCCCCAAACACGCACCGCCCCGGGCAATTTTTTTTTGGGCCCCAGTTCAGATCAATGAGCAACTTTACCATGAGGCCTTGCGCGCCCAATCCAAAATGGCGGACAAAGAAGGCGGACTTGGGGAAAGGAAATTGTTCTCGGGGTGGTGCTAGTAAAATTTTGACAACTGGGTTGACGTAATTCAAGAAACCATTGAACTGAAACAAATCAGTATACATGTGGGGTAGGGTTTATGATTTAATCAGTGCAATTGTTAAAGTCACCCAAAATTACAATTAGTACCATACTGCTCTTTCTCTACTTGGTACAAATATCACAAATACATACATATATATGAATATGTTTTTTTATAACTGCATAAAGTATTGGAAAAGTAAAAAAAGGGCTTCATAAGTATGGATGGGTAGAACTTAAGGGGGGGGGGGGATGGTCCTCAGGGAGTGCTATACTTTTTAAAATTATATTTAAATATGTTATACAAATTAAAAATAATATAATAGTTTCTTATGAATTTATACGACAAAATGTTTATAAAATATACTTTGTTCCTTTGTTCCTTGCGTAAGGAAATTAGTTTTTTAACATTCACTTTGTTTTACCGAAATAATAGCACTTAGGGTATTTATTAAGCTTGATCGCCTTGTTCTCTCTCAGCAAGAGAATAATTGCTTTGCACAATCGGGAAAAGAATCATAAGTAATTAAAGATTGCAAGGTCTAATAATTTTTAATAAGGAAACTTAAAATTCTCACCTTTCAACTTGCAGCTCAGTTTCGGTTGATGTCCGGAAAAACGCACAAAATGTGTCAAACTAGGTATCGCAACACGAACAAAATTGCACTGTTCAGGAAACAAGAGTTGTCGAGATTTTTCAAACCCTTATTCGACTCCAGCGGTTAGAAAAATCCAGGTTCAATAGTATTAAAGAACACTGAAAATCACACGATCCCGCGCAAAAGCCGGTGCCGAATTCGTAATCTTCCGCGAAAATGAAACATGAACTACAAGTTGCCGCCAGCCACCCACTGCATATTATTTCTTACTGACCCACTCCTCCCTTTATTATGGCAACATCACGTGGTTTCTTGAATTACGTCAACCCAGTTGTCAAAATTTTACTAGCACCACCCCGAGAACAATTTCCTTTCCCCAAAGTCCGCCTTCTTTGTCCGCCATCTTGGATTGGGCGCGCAAGGCCTCATGGTAAAGTTGCTCATTGATCTGAACTGGGCCCCAAAAAAAAAATATGCCCGCCCCGGTAGCTAAACGTTGCAACAGTGTTTCTGTAGTGAAATCCGAAAATCTTGCGCATGACGGGTGATTTTTAGAAACCCTACAGGGCGAGAAAAGAGAATTGTAGTTTGAGCCCTTAAAAGTCCCTTTGAAATGTTTCATGAATGACCGAATGTCTACCCCCTTTGAAAGCCATTTCAGAATTTCAATCCTCTTCTCCCCCGCGATTACCCTTTTGACTTCAGCGAGTACGTTTTCTGGACTGGACACCTTCTCTGAACTTGGGTTCCGGTCCACTGACAACCAATGAATTCTTTTATCGTGGACTTTTCCTTAGATTTCACGAGGAGTAAAGTTCTGGGTAACACCAGTAGAGGATATATAATTTTCATGCTCTTTGACTACTGTTAACTTTGTGAATATCCTGGTTTGTAATTTTAACATGATTTGTGTCTCTGTTCGCGATAATAAAAATAAACAAAATATTTACGCGCGGGCTTCCTGTACATCGTTTAATACAGCTTTTCAAACCGTTGAATTCCACACAATATTAAACGCTTCGTTAGCCAATCAGCGCGCGAGTTTGAGTCATGCTATGGCATTCTATTGTTTAACACAATTTTCTTCATACAACATAACAAAAGGGCACCTTGCATGGCCGTAAACAACTTATTTTCATTGAGGGATGGGGGTGGTGGGGGGGGGGGGGGGAGTTTGCCAAAGGCACGAACATCTAGAGGATGATATACATTTCTTGATAAAGTGTCCTCTATACCGTGAAAAAAGGAATATTCTTTTCTCCAGTATAGAAAAGCAAACTAAAAATAAGATGAACCGAATGGATGACAATGATATATTTTTATTTCTTATTATCCCTCCAATCAAACAACCAGCTATACGGAAAGAAATAGCAAAATACATATTTGAATGTATGCTATATAGAAATAGCGTCAAAATCCAGGCCGATATAAGATAGCACCACACCATGTGTGCGAATACAAAAACAACCCTTTAAACTCAGATGTAATTATTGTAATTATTATTCAACTAATTTAAGGTTATTTGGACGTTAGTCTATATACTCTATGTGTAAGACTCCAAATAAAAAAATGTCTATGTCTATGTCATCTAATGACCCCCAAAAAATGTTCGAGCAAAAGAGTTTCTAAAATAGCCATTCTGTTGCATTCTGAGCCAATTCCACTTTTAAAAGGAGCTCCGCTAATACGTTTTAGAAATCTAATTACAAACATATGGATTATAAAGCATTTGAAACTATATAGGAGATATAGGAACATTTTAAAAATATTGGAACGCTTCAAGCACTGAATAGTGTTGATACACGCTGCAACTTTGCTTGCGCGCAACATTGCCGACAATTACTTTGAAATAGTGTTGACGCGTTCAACATTGCGCGCAACATTGCCGGCAATTACTTTGAAATAGTGTTGACGCGTTCAACATTGCGCGCAACATTGCCGGCAATTACTTTGATATAGTGTTGACGTGCTCAACATTGCGCGCAACATTGCCGGCAATTACTTTGAAATAGTGTTGACGCGTTCAACATTGCGCGCAACATTGCCGACAATTACTTTGAAATAGTGTTGACGTGCTCAACATTGCGCGCAACATTGCCGGCAATTACTTTGAAATAGTGTTGACGCGTTCAACATTGCGCGCAACATTGCCGGCAATTACTTTGATATAGTGTTGACGTGCTCAACATTGCGCGCAACGTTGCCGGCAATTACTTTGAAATAGTGTTGACGCGTTCAACATTGCGCGCAACATTGCCCGCAATTACTTTGAAATAGTGTTGACGCGTTCAACATTGCGCGCAACATTGCCGGCAATTACTTTGAAATAGTGTTGACGTGCTCAACATTGCGCGCAACATTGCCGGCAATTACTTTGAAATAGTGTTGACGCGTTCAACATTGCGCGCAACATTGCCCGCAATTACTTTGAAATAGTGTTGACGCGTTCAACATTGCGCGCAACATTGCCGGCAATTACTTTGAAATAGTGTTGACGTGCTCAACATTGCGCGCAACATTGCCGGCAATTACTTTGAAATAGTGTTGACGCGTTCAACATTGCGCGCAACATTGCCCGCAATTACTTTGAAATAGTGTTGACGCGTTCAACATTGCGCGCAACATTGCCGGCAATTACTTTGAAATAGTGTTGACGCGTTCAACATTGCGCGCAACATTGCCGGCAATTACTTTGAAATAGTGATGACGTGTTCCACATTGCGCGCAACATTGCCGGCAATTACTTTGAAATAGTGTTGACGCGTTCAACATTGAGCGCAACATTGCCGGCAATTGAAACTATATAGGAGATATAGGAACATTTTAAAAATATTGGAACGCTTCAAGCACTGAATAGTGTTGATACACGCTGCAACTTTGCTTGCGCGCAACATTGCCGACAATTACTTTGAAATAGTGTTGACGCGTTCAACATTGCGCGCAACATTGCCTGCAATTACTTTGATATAGTGTTGAGGCGTTCAACATTGCGCGCAACATTGCCGGCAATTACTTTGATATAGTGTTGACGTGCTCAACATTGCGCGCAACGTTGCCGGCAATTACTTTGAAATAGTGTTGACGCGTTCAACATTGCGCGCAACATTGCCGGCAATTACTTTGAAATAGTGTTGACGCGTTCAACATTGCGCGCAACATTGCCGGCAATTACTTTGAAATAGTGATGACGTGTTCCACATTGCGCGCAACATTGCCGGCAATTACTTTGAAATAGTGTTGACGCGTTCAACATTGCGCGCAACATTGCCGGCAATTGAAACTATATAGGAGATATAGGAACATTTTAAAAATATTGGAACGCTTCAAGCACTGAATAGTGTTGATAGACGCTGCAACTTTGCTTGCGCGCAACATTGCCGACAATTACTTTGAAATAGTGTTGACGCGTTCAACATTGCGCGCAACATTGCCTGCAATTACTTTGATATAGTGTTGAGGCGTTCAACATTGCGCGCAACATTGCCGGCAATTACTTTGATATAGTGTTGACGTGCTCAACATTGCGCGCAACGTTGCCGGCAATTACTTTGAAATAGTGTTGACGCGTTCAACATTGCGCGCAACATTGCCCGCAATTACTTTGAAATAGTGTTGACGCGTTCAACATTGCGCGCAACATTGCCGGCAATTACTTTGAAATAGTGTTGACGTGCTCCACATTGCGCGCAACATTGCCGGCAATTACTTTGAAATAGTGTTGACGCGTTCAACATTGCGCGCAACATTGCCCGCAATTACTTTGAAATAGTGTTGACGCGTTCAACATTGCGCGCAACATTGCCGGCAATTACTTTGAAATAGTGTTGACGCGTTCAACATTGCGCGCAACATTGCCGGCAATTACTTTGAAATAGTGATGACGTGTTCCACATTGCGCGCAACATTGCCGGCAATTACTTTGAATTAGTGTTGACGCGTTCAACATTGCGCGCAACATTGCCGGCAATTGAAACTATATAGGAGATATAGGAACATTTTAAAAATATTGGAACGCTTCAAGCACTGAATAGTGTTGATACACGCTGCAACTTTGCTTGCGCGCAACATTGCCTGCAATTACTTTGATATAGTGTTGAGGCGTTCAACATTGCGCGCAACATTGCCGGCAATTACTTTGAAATAGTGTTGAGGCGTTGAACATTGCGCGCAAGATTGCCGGCAATTACTTTGATATAGTGTTGACGTGCTCAACATTGCGCGCAACATTACCGCCAGGTACTTTACAATAGTGTTGATATACGTTGCAACATTGCATGCCACATTATCGGCAATTGCTTTGAAATAGTACATTGAATCCGAGAAAGACTCTAGACGCCTGGAAAATAGAAGAAATACACAAGATGCTAATTCAAACCGGGGATTCAACTCAGTTCTATACAATCTCCGGTATCTTGTTTGATGTAGCAATGTTTATCCCTACTTTTAGAGTGGATTTCGCATGAGTGGGCAAGCCACTACGGCAATAACTTGCAGCACGGTCATCGTACGACATGCCGTGATGTTCATATTCAATAAAGCGGATTTCGTATGAGTCGACAAGTTACGGCAATGACGTACGGCACGATTACTGTAGATTTTCCCATGTCCAAAACGAGTGATTCTTCCAAACGTCCCGAATAGCTAGTCCGTGACACTGGAGCTAAATTCCAATTCAAAGGTCTGGCTTTGATCAGCCCCTATGTTTGTTTCAGGTCCCGTTAGAAATTCAGAGTTTTTCGTTTTAGTGGGCCAATAATACGACATGTCCTTACCGTACCAGGAGCCCATTATCAGGGGCCCATTACCAGGAGCCCATTACCACTAGCCCATTACCAGGGGCCCATTACCAGTCTTCAAATGTTCTATCGTTCTACTCCATATCCGGCAATGCTACCTTCGTAGTCTCTACTGGACTCGCGGGTCGTATCGTACTGGCATTGGTAGGGGCGTCGTCTTTGTATCTTCTATATTGATAGTACGCCCCCACCAACGAAGCGCCTACGCCAACAGCTGCTAGAGTAGTGTTGGTGGACATGTGTTTTGGCCAGCTTCCTCCCACATCTGTTTCTTTAGATAATTCGCTTTCACGTGCCAACTCCCGATTTTGAGCCTCTCTGGCACGTTTATTGCTTCCTGCCAATGCTTTTCCAGCAGCAACGCGCCTTGGATCTTTTCCTTTTTACTCAGGCACAGTCTTCGGGGGATCTGCAGTTATCTGATCCGTTTCCTCCATCTTGTTTCGATATAGTAGGTATGTGTGAAGGTTCAATAGGCGCACCAGGAATGACTATATGACCAGATACATGGAACAAGACGCTAGCTAGCGCTACAAAGCGACCTGCTTTAAGTGATAACAGGCCAGTCGCAGCACTGATCTCGTTGCGGACTAGATGGTCTTCTTGTAGGTCTTTGATCAGTGCTTCCTGAGAATCAATGGGGACTAGGTAAGCAACTAAGCGGGTAGCTAGACGCATCACACCATCGACTAAGCTTCCTGTTATTGCTGAGCTAGAACGGCCTGATACCTTCTATATAATCTATCTACTTCTTTTTCAGGTAGTCTAGCAATATCTCCTATCGAGACATTTTTACCTAGATAATTCTTCGTTGTACCCGTTGCAGCCAAAATTGCAAGTGCTTCTCGGTTATCTGTTACGGCATCCTCTGTCTTGGGTGGTGGGCCTGTTACATCCTCACCATCTAGTAGGGCAATTATTTCTTTATCATCCATGAGAATATGCTATAGGTCCGGGTAGCTCTAACACTACTGCAAAAGCATATGCGAGCAAACTTGTGAGACCGAAGCACTGCTTGTAACTCACTTCCTTCTTGTGAGCCTCCATAGTCCTCGAATAGCCTTTTTCCATCTATAGTTGATGCGGTATGAAAGGCAACTACAACAGCTACGTTTTCGCGGAAAGGTTTGCATATGCTTGTTAATTGTTGGGATAGCACCCAAATAGAGAGCCCTATATGTCGAGCAGAGAATGCTAAATCTACGAGCTTGTCAGTTCTACTTTTTACATCTTTCGAGGCAGCACAATCATCTAGAATCAATAGCGTATTGGTCCCAGCCCAAAAGGTGGCACAAATATTCAATGCGGCATTTATAGCATCCTGTTGTGGTGATACAACATAGAGGTGTGGATCTCGATGGGCAAATCCGCGATAGGTTTTGTTGTGGGCGTATGTGGGGCAAACTAATACTATATAGTCAAACTTACCACGAAATGGTCCACGAAGCTGCTCTATGAGAAATGCTGTTTTCCCGCAATTTGTGGGTCCTACTATGAGTGCGTTGAATGGAATGTGTTCTACCAGGGAATCCATTAGTATGTAAAACTACTCAGAGTTCCATTCAATATATTGATCTAAGCATCCGACAGAACGAAAATGTGCATGTTAACAATTCCACTGCCTCCACTCCTGTGCACTCGGATGTCTATGTCTTTCCCACCACCTATTTGGGCCAAGCCATCACCATGGACAACTGAATCCTTTGCTGTGCGACAATCAACCAAGACGGCAAATGTGTTGTTGTAGAACTTGGCGGGTGTCATAGGCGTCATTTTCGGATCGACATCTACTGACGTACCAAACCATCCCTTGGCAGCCTCCCAGAAATCTGGTGGTAGTATACCATCTGGAAAGAAGAAATTTGGAATGCCATTAACATCTACCCCCACCTTAGTGATGCCTGGATTGGAGAATGCCTCGCTGTCCCTGGTGCCTGCGGTGTGTGAAGCAACGAAGAGTAGAAGTAGTCCAGTAAAGGATCTCCGTGGGACTGTGAGGTTCTTAGCCACCAAAGTGTCTGATGCCTTGTTAATAGGGACAGTCCACGGTGGGCACAAACGACCATAAAAACGGCATCAGTTCTATATTTAAAAAGTTTTCAATGCAGACGATTGAATTTTGGTAGAAGGATGTAGAATCGGAAAAGGAATATAACCTGATTTTTTAAGCTATGTTACTACCATCGTGACGTCACAATGACGTCATTTATCCATTTGTAATACGTTTCTTGCAACTGTTCATTATCTCTAAAAACGAAATGTCGTATATTGTTAAAATCTACTCGTGATGAGAATGAAGGAATCGAAAACCCGATGTCGATTGGTTAAGGAAATCAAAAGTTATGAAAGTTTGAATTTTGTCCTTTTTCCCGCCAAAATTTCGCGGGAAATAAACACCACAAAAGCATTTATAAAAACATCGCTTCATTCAATTTTTAGAGTTGTAAATATTGTTGCATGACATTTTGTCCAATCATAAAACACGTTGGTGGCTAAAATCGTATGTTTTTTGAATTTTGATTTTTGTCCATAACCGGCTTAACATTGAAGTCATATTTACAGCAACGTCATTATGACGTCATACTTTTTTATACATGCCCTTAGTAAAAAAATCCTTTGAGGGATTTTCGAGTTTTAGTGATGAAATGCGCTAGTCTGGCACTCAAAACCCACATTATTTTCTTTTCTAGATTTTTTAACAATAGGCAGCCTTATTTAGGTATGACACCTGACGTCACTAACTATGACGTCATAGCAAGAGTCATTCCTCTATAACTTTTGCTATAATAGTCGTAGAACGTTCAAATTTGCGCCAAAGGAATGTGTGTCATGAAGGCCCTTTGATGGTGTAGTCTGTTTGTAACATCTATTAAAGGGGGAATTTTACCAAAAAAGGAGGCATCACTTATGACGTCACAACAACGTCATCATACTAACATAAAACACCTAAAATATGTAGTTTCATTTTGTTAACAAGTCACCAACATTTCTTTAAATTGAGACTATAAGTAAAGAAATGGTTTTAATTTTAATTATTTGTCCACGCTCACTGATGCCGATTTTGACGTACTTTATGCCCGACGTGGTCGTGGAGTGTAAAGCGTGGTTGAATAGAAAGGTAGTGCCTGTAGCATATGCGTGCTCTGCTTGTCTGGCGAGTTTTTCATCCTCGATGACCTCATACTCCAGCTGTATGTTGTTGAGCTTGTATGTGCCTATCTTGGTCACATCTGTTCCAACCACTATATCGATAGCCGATGCTAGAACTAAATCAAATGGAATAATGTCGTGTAGGGCGTGGGGATACAGAGCTCCATGTTGTGTCAGAATGTCAACATCTAATGGGATTCGATATTTTCAACCATATGCAGCCAGGAGTACAGTTTCTCCATCATTCGCAGCGGTTGCGCCGTTAGTCTTGGAGGGAAGCTTGTTCATATTCTCTGATTGGATGCCTTGTTGAATCCTAGCTTCTCGCTCTGGAGTAGGAAGATAGAGATCGGAATATGTCTGTAGTAGATCTGGTTGGGCAAGGTCTTCTATTACCTCTGTTCCAAATCTACATCTACGATGAGAGACTAAACAGCGCCCAACATTGGCTACCACGCGATTGGTGTTAAGTCCCCCAGACAATGCAATGTCACCCAAGAGTGCAAAGCTACCTGGGACTAGGACGATGTTTTCTCCTAGTTTTGGAACCGCGACATAGAGTGTCTCTCCTGGGTTGGCAGATGATGGTGCAAATGTGCGTCTATATAGGATGCGTCGAGCTTTGAGTCCAAGGGGCTCTCTACGTGTTTGTGCGGGAACTAACTTCGACGATATCATATTAAATATAGTAAGATATATAGTTAAGTTCAATATGCCTATTGAGGGAGAGGTAGACCCGGCCGAGAAAACATCTGGTAGAGCTGAAGCAGGTGGAGGCTACGATGATGATGGTGCCGTTAACGAAGAGGCATGGAAATTAATGTTTCCAGATGTCCAAACTACGGAGCCAGGAGGTGAAAGGATCCAAATGAAAACCAGACGTGACTATAACAAAGAAGGTGCTAAGCCGAAGACTCAGGAAACCTCGTTTTCGGAGGAAAATGACAGATTATTGGATGAAATCCTCGCTTCGAAAGGTAAAGTTCCGAAATTTAGCATTCGAAATCTCCTCTTCGAACAAGACTTACCAGACGGCGCAAAACAGATGCTGTTCGAATCCGTCTGGAAATACTATGAGGATGTGGGGATTCGGGGCGTAGTTGAGATAGCAACCATGCCCGATGGTAGAATCAGCATTCACGCGTACGGAAGCAAAGAGAAACCTATCCCTTTGACCACCACAGATGGCGATAGATATAAGAAGATGGGGAAGGACCTCAAAAGGACTCTAGGGCCTACGAATGAAGAGGCATTAGAAGAAGTCGTTGTAGCTCGGCGAAAGCAAGTTGAGCATCTCAAACAAGAAGAAGGCATACTTCGAGACCCTACGTCGACCCCAGATCAGAGAGAAGCATCTAGGAATGAGATATCCAACCTCCGTGATGAAATGGATGTCCTAGAACGCAGAGAAGTAGACCTACTAGAACGTTCACCCCTTCGCGATAGGGTCAAAGCTATTTTAAGGAAGTACGGGGTTGGTATAATTGGCATACTGACCGTAGTAGGTACCGTGATTGGTTCAATAGTTTCCAATCTGACGAAGGGCGTTCCCGAACTACCAAAGAGCTGCCAAAGCTGTTGCCAAATCGTTAAAAGCAATAGGAAAAAAGCTGGGGCAGATCCTACCTGGGATGGTTGGACCAATTGCAAGCTTCATATTTACTATGGCTGGTGAAGCTGTGGGATTCCTAGCAAATAACGTTTGGTTGTTAATCGTAGCCGTAGTCGTGTTCGTAATAGAGCAATTCAGACGGCGTTAGCGAAATAACCACCAAGCAGATCCAGCTGCAGCAATATATACCATTGCTAGATTGATCTCGTGTTGTGGAGTAGGATTTGGTAAGTCGGTGCTATGGGGGCTTTCTTACTAAGTGTGATAGGTGGAACGTGTTGATTTGCGCTGTGTGGTAGTTGTGTCTTTTTGGTGGGTCCGTCCATAGGATTTGATTTGGAACCGTCGACCTCCTCATTGACGCCATTCACACCTAACACCATATCTTTCGTGGCCAACGGGATTGGATTTTTATAACCATCCTTTATGCCGAGGTAGTACACCAGGTTGCTTGGTAGTAACCGAACCCCCACAGCTATTGCTATATCGAGCCTCTTATGTTTTTTTTTTATAACTAGTTTATAGTTATCATAGCTCTTCACTAAATCGTTTTCGATAATAGCGGCTTTAACCAACTATTTAAACTCTTCTCTGACGTTGTGGCTATCTATGATGGATCCATCCTGGTTGTTTTGGGCACCTAGGATGCAATATCCAAAGGCCTCGGCCGATCGATTAAACCTACCCAATCCAGCGGTCGTCAAACCCTTCCCGACTGCTGGCGTAAACCAATTGTATTGTTTCCCTTCGTGTTCATCGTTCCGAATAAAAGATACCAGATCTCCCATGTCCTCCTTACCTCCTTCGTCTTTAAACAAATTATTGTGGTTGGGATAATTATCTGCTTCTTTGTCGTAGTCTCGGATTACGTGGACGTTTTTGTAGCCATCACCATACAAAAGAAATACATCTCCTAGTCCGTGATTCCTACCTCCATGCCATCGGAAGTCTGGCGTTCGAGATAAACCGAACTCGATACATAATTTCTCCAGAGCTGTTTTGCTGTAGAGGTTATCAACTTGCTTGAAAGCAGTGTCATTAGGTAGAGGGGCGCCAAGTTCATGTAAAATTCTTCGTATTGTGAAATATGGGTGGAATCTTAGGAACCCTTGAACAACGGGTGGGTATGTTTTGAAAGCAGGGTCAAACAACGACACTCCACATCCAGACGTCGCACACCACGTTGCGAAATTCAGCTGTTGAGGCCATTATTTGAAATCCGGACCTGATAGCCAATGATGAGACTCCTTTGCTGTCATATGTTTTACGACGGTCTCCTTGAATATGTTTGGAACGCCTGCTTTGAACTTTTGTGTAGGCGTGGCATATATCCATAGATTGGTGAGATCGATATCTTGTGCTTTTTCGGTATCGGGGACTGCTGTAATAGGATAGTTCGCACTTTTGTATAGAGTCAATGTATATGGGAAATCACCAACCATACCCTGCAATGCATTGTCAACGCGTTTTTGAATGGTAGCAGGTAGCTTGGAGACATCATCACCATAGACCACATAGCTAGAATCCCCGTCTCGAAATATGATGCTTGTCGAATATTTATCTCCATCTATGCTCGTGGAGGTATAAAACTGATGAAAATCTGCATGTGGGTATCTTTTCTTGAATTTCGCCAACAGATTAGCATTCAGTGTTGCGATCCTCTTATTTTCATCGGCAATGAGTGCTGTCTGCTCAGATTTCGAAAGCCTTGGGCCACCCTTGGCAATCTCCGCCTTGTCCTTGGCAGATAGACCATCATACCAATCATCTTTGTCTGGTACAACGAGAGGCATTGTAACTATTGAAGCTATTGCAAGTATAACACATACAGTTTATATATTCAATATGCTATTAAATGTCACCGCCGCCTCGGCTGACCATACGATCTACCTTGATCGAACTCTTTATATCCACACCATTTCGCTAGTTGATGTCACCTTTGAGAATAGTTGGTGGAACCTAGAAAAGATGGCTTCGTTCTGGTGGGATACCCCAGGTGTTGGTTTTCCACACAGTGTCGCTGCAGGACATCGTGATATGGCAAGCATTCAAATATACTTAAAACCCGCAATAGATGCTGGCATTGTAGAACTCGTGAAAGCACTACCGACGAAGGTTTGGATCCTAAACGTCAAGCAATCAATCCGGTTCAGTATAAATCTCTGCACACTATTGGGTGTTAAAGGTATAAAAGAGGGGATAAACGATATGATAATCAAAGTGGGTAGCCACAGTATGATGCTCCAAGATATCCATAAAGTGTATGTCCACTGTGACGTGGTGGATCCCGAATTCTCCCTTGTTGAGGGAAAGCGCTCGACGGTACTAGCTAGCTTAAGGATCCGAGGTGGAAGATTTGCAGAAGTAACATATGCTTCACTACTCCCACTACCCGTCCGAGCTCTAGGGGAGATAATAAACAGACTTCGCCTGACAATTCGCGATGAAGAAGGTAACATCATAGACTTCCTCGGTAGGCCTATTAGCTACGTATTGAAGCTTGAGTAAGCTAAGGCATATACATATGATGGGAAGCGATTCGATTCAAACAGTTCCAACGGCACTATCTGGAGACAGCTTTCGACTGCAAAAGGTGTGACACGCTTGCTAGTATTGAAGCACAAGAAAAACACTATGAAGGTGTGCGAAAAAAGTATTCCCGTGCGTATGGAATTATTCATGGTATTGCTTTAACAACAGGTAGCCTATCTGTGATTTTATCAAGCTCGGGTTTGGCGGTTGCTCTATCCAGTTTTGGTGCTATAGTGGGTATACCTCTTGGTGTTGTTGGTGGACTATGTGAGGTAATCTCGGCCTCTACGGCTGTTGGGGCTAAAAAGCTAGGTGTCAAAGTTTCTAAGCATGAGAAAACCGCTATGTTGGCGAGATCGAAAGCTAATACGATTAGTGATCTCGTGTCGAAAGCCCTGCATGATGAGAAAGTGTCTGAAGTTGAGTTCACTATAATCCTTGCCGAAGCAGAAAAATATGAGGCTATGAGGGTTTAAATTCGCCATAAAGCTTTTGGCGCGGGAGAAATTCGGGAAGAGATGCGAGCAAAGTTAGGCGGCCTAGTGGGTTAAACGGTAGTTAGACCTAGCACCTTCATTGGACATAGACATTCGGGGCATGTTTCAGGGGGATTGATATGTAGTCGTGGAATAGGAGGATTAATACCAAACATAGGTAGGCTGGCACCACCAAGCAAGCCAAGAGGATCATCCATACTAGTGGTGTATACTATAGGGTCTATCTATTATCTAATATAAGAAAAAAAGAAGAAATAGAGACATGATGCTGGTTTCTCTTACTTCTTCTTTTCTTTTTTCATATTGCGATTTTCTAATTATCTAGAAATACCTTATGGTTCTTCAATTCCGCCAACACCTTTGAAAAGCAATCCTTAGTGCGGCATTTCGTTTCCAGGTATTTCTTCTCGCGAATGATGCGGCGCTGTGGTGCACCACACTTCGTACAAAGTCCGTAACTAGTACGACAACCACGGCCACACTTCGAACATGGAACGAATATGGTGCTCCCTCTTTGAATCTGGAAGTTGTGTTGAGCACAGTACTCTGATATCTTAGAACACTTCCTTACACATTTCGTGTCCTTACCCCTCATCAACCAACTACAAGTTATTATCTCAGCCATCGTTCGATGTATACCTTATACTAGCCTTTCTCTAATTGCTGTTTAAACGATAATAAAGTGGGGCCTTCTAGCAATTCGACCACCTATTAGATAAAAGGTTCACATAGTATATACCCAACAACTATGGCTAATATATTGGACCTCCCTCTAGAAATCTTGACTAAGATCGTAGAGTACTCAGGGCCCTGGGCTTTTGCAAGCATTTATTTGACTTCGAAACGATTAGGCGATGCGGCATCTCTAACCCGCTATAAAAATGTAGGTCGAATACTGATCTTGCGAATCCTCACGTATGATTTCGTAGATGCTTGCAATCGGGAAGATTTGGTTAGGGCCCTTGGTATTTCCACCGAGGATGCATGTCGAGAACTAGGTATCCTCTGTCATGAGGGTTATCTCGATAGCGCTAAATGGATCACGAAGCATTTCCAGCTTACCACGCAGGATGCCCGCTATCGAGATAACCTTGCACTGTGCTATGCCTGCTATGGGGGGCAGCTAGATGTAGCTAAATGGCTCACCAAATGTTTCCAGCTCACCACAGAGGATGCGCGTGCTCGAGATCATTTTGCGCTATACTATGCCTGTAAAAATGATCATCTCGATGTCGCTAAATGGCTCATCAATCAGTTCCAGCTCGCTAGAGAGGAGATAGATAGGACGATATTTATCGCATTAATCGATATCAGCAAAAAAGGTAATATCGATGCCGGTAGAAGGCTCTATGAATATTTGCTGCTCACTATGGTAGATGTTGCCTAATTACAACATCTATGGTACCCCGAAGATAATAAGTTGGGATTGCGTTCTAATTGGGTGTCAAAATACGATAAGTGTCCTTGTGAGAATGGGGTCATCGGGTGGGAGCCATAGTATATACCGTATACTAATCACTCCTCTAATTGGGTGTCAAAATGCAATAAAAACGGAAGTGCTGGATAGGGTCGAAATATGAAAACGGGGGTGCTGGATGAGCAAAAAACTGAAAAAAAAAGTGCTGCACCAGAACCGCTACTTTCTATACTACTACTTCTCATTATTATTCATTATCATTTTTCTCACTTTCAACGCGGGAATTCGAATTGCTGGTTTTCACTCGCTCCCCATAGATTGAAATGACAAATTCAGCTACAGAGGAATCTATTGTTTAAGGGCACCAACATGGCGGCTATGACGTTAAGTGAAAAGCAGCAATTCTAAATATAGCATACTATTCGCGACAGTCCCTTTCACGCTCATCAAATAAGAATGGGAAAAGGCGACCGTGTTCAAACGGAGTGGAAGTGGCAAGGAAATAGGGAGGGGAGGGAAACAGGAACACAGCCGCAGAGAGAGAGAGAGAGAGAGAGAGAGAGAGGGCGTGAAGGGGAAGGCCGCTATGAGGCATGTTTACCACTGCGGGAGGCTGAATCGCATCTGACATGAACTGCGCCTGTTCGCTAGTGGTGTTCTTATTTATACTCGAATTGAAAGGGACTGGCGGGAATAGCATACTATTCGCGACAGTCCCTTTCACGCTCATCAAATAAGAATGGGAAAAGGCGACCGCGACAAGGGGATGCAAGTTATAGGGTCTAAACCCCAAACCCCCAGCGATACACCCATACTTAATAAGCTGACCCCTCGATACCCAGGCCTTAACCTAGACACAAAAACAACCCCCAAACTTAACTAAAGAGGGGGTCGCGAATGGAAGTGCCTTAAATTGTTTAAAGTCCGAGTAGCAGGAAGTGGACGAACGAGTGAGGGAATCATCAGCCGACGCTTAATAATTCAGGGGGCCTGCAGGACGCAGCACTTGAGCGAGCTTAAATATTAAGAGGCATTCAGAGCGTTGCGCCAACCAACATGACTCATTGTGTCGGCTAGCTGACTCCCTGATAAGGTTAGTGTGATAGCTACGCCAGCTCTAAAACTGTGCAAAGTTTCACCTTCGTCGACTCCCACTTCTTTCAAATACAATCGCAACCGAGATTGCATAGCGGAACCCGTGAGATGACTGTTGCCTACCCTCCCTCCAGTCGGCTGGAACAGGTAGCCATTAGATATGTCCAAACCAAGCGTATAAAATAGAAATAGTAGACAAAAGTATAAATACTTGTGCAACTGAGCTGCCATCCCGTGGGCCAGAAATGAAACAAACCAGTAACTCAGAAAAGGCTTTAGGGGATGGAAAATATAATAAATGAATGCTATACCGCCTAAACGCGCGAGAGGACACAGGGGATGACAGCCTGAGCGTCAGTAATCCGACCAGGAAATTAGTATCCCTTTCAGGCTTCCATAGGGCCGAGAATAAATGGGGCAACGGAGCAGAAAGGAACAATGGAGCCGACCGAGTAAACAACTGAGGCAAACAATATCACTATAATGAAAGAGCTAAAAGCCAACGTAACGGACAAGGGGAAGCAGATAATTAGACCATGCAAACAAATATGACAGGTATGGCAATAAAAGGGCTAAACGACTAAAAACGATAACTGAAAGCCAGGCATTCGTATAACGCATGAAATAACATAAACAAATAAGGAATATGAGGGCAGAAAATGCTTCAAAAAAACAAACAAACCATGGCCTAAACAAGTATCCTTCGCCAGATGACAACTGAATAAAATGCGAGTCCCAAATGCACATTGTGAAACCATGAAAGTGCGATAAACAACTTAAAACCTGCAGATGCCGTGCAGAAACCAAATATAAATATATATACCAGTCCAAAACCTGTTGCTAACCACAAGGAAGGCACGTCTGAATCAATTCGCTTAAAACGCATAAGACAGAGTACCAAATAACAACCAACTAGAAACGGCTATAGCAGCGCGCAATAAGCAAGGCACCGCGACCGACCGCGGGTAAATAATTAAGCCATTATTGGATGTCAATATTTTCTATATTTCCTGATTATTTTGTCATGTTTATAGCTCACTCCTAGAAGGCAAAAATCGAATTACACTGAATGTTTCCCATTAAGGGAACCACTGCATGTTAGATATAAGGTTTTTTCTAAAAAATGACGACCAAACCCGGTTATAGGAATATATGGTAACATATTTTGATTATTGCTTTGCGACGAAGTAGTTTTAGGGAACATGCACCAACGTTTTCAATACGTGTGCCATCTGTTCTCAGCTTCTGCATAACACGTGACTACTGTTATCATATTTCGAACAGGGAAGTTCATACATGGACATTCTCTACCAAATACAAAGAGACCTTGCTCTGAATTTATTTTCACTAGAAGATACAAACGCAGCTATCAACACTTGGAAGGCTTTTTGCTGTCGAATACTAAGTAAGTTATTATATTATCCTTTATATCTTACGTCTCTTTCGCATTCTGGTTGAACGTATTTTAAATACAAAAAATATAGAGAAGAATAGCAGGTGATATTGATGTTATTTTCGCGTTGAGAGGAAAAACATAAAATGTTATATATTATTTTGGCTTTTCTTGAATTAGAAACATTTCATGAGCTCTAATTCAGTCATTTATTAATAAATATAGGGGCTATGTGATTCACTAACTTAGCCGGGGGAAATGGAAAGCTTAAAAACCTTACCCTTGCAACAGTTAAAGACCTTCAATAGAGCAGGTTTCGTAGTGCGAAGAAAATTGTTTAATAGTAATTTCACTGCGTTATTATTGCCACAAGTCACTTTTAAATAAGTATTGTATTCTCTCATTTACCCGTCTATATAATTAGGTAATTCTGATGTTTCTTTTCTCATCACTTGGATTATTATCTTCGATTTACACTTAACTGCATCACTTATTTACCAATATTTATTGTTGGTCCCTCTTCCTGATCATCTAAATTTCCATAAATTGTTGTATTGTTTTACAAGAGCTTTATTGATTAGCGATTGTGTCTTTGAACAATTATATTGAAGAAATATGTTGAAATAAAAATGATAAAATAATGATTAATAATATGTTTTATTTCCTAACAGACTAAAACTCATTACTAAACTCATTCTAAAATTCATTACTATTTACATAGTCTGTTATTACCTTTGCTACCAAGGTGATCTGATAGACGTGTACGGCACCTGGTTCTACTCCCAGAATCAAGAAGTAGGTAAGGGACTTTATTTAAGCGTCAATCCTTCTAACCAGCTAAATGCTCTCACCTCTAAATGGATTGTTGTCAATATGCTGAGCAATTTGCCCTTTGTGTATTCAATAAATAAAACGTGTTTTTTTATTTTTGCTTTTGTAAATGTCAACCAATAGGAAGCTGGAGACCGAAAATTGTTTTTCGTAGGTAACACCTTTCTTTATTATTTCGTCAGACCTTTAAAATGACAGTTTCCCCAACCGAACATCACGACTTTAAAACTAACGCTACTGTGCTTTCTAGCATCTTATGTTAACTTCAAAGATAAATATTTAGTGTTGAGAAGAATAAGGATTAACTATAATTGCTTTACATTCACTTTTCATTTTGTGTTTGTGTTTTGTCATTGATCTCGGATAAAAAAAATCGACGGCCACCAAATGCAGAATAAACATGTACGACCTTAATTCTGTAGTTTTTTTCTTTGCTAATATTTTCGTCTGGAGTGGTAAAAAATATTGTGATCAATCTCAATTACTGAACATTAACTGACTACTATTTGCTACAAAACAGAGTATGCTGAACAAACTGGAAGAACTTTGTACATGTATCTGTATATACTTACAGCTAAAAAAAGCACAGTTCGCAGTAACTACAAATGGAAAGCTAAGACTGGAAGATGTTGGGAGTTTCTGTTCTGAGTAGAAGAAAACGTTGTCGCTAGCCATTGTCGTGGGAAACTAATCAGTTTCACATATGACTATACTGGTTGTGTTTCGTTAACAGTTTGTCAAGCTTTTTTTTATGAAGAACGTTCTAAACTCCGGCCAAGTAGAATACAAAGTGCTAATGGCCTGGGCCGGGTTGTTCGAAACAAGGTTAATTTTAGCCCTAGGTTAGCGCTAAATATGTAATTGTAATCTGTAAAGTTTAAGCCCGGGTTAACATTGTTTCGAACAACCGGGCTCTGGTGTGTGAATTGCGGGTATGTGAAATCAGCTGAAAATGTGCTGTCAAGCTTTAGTGAATTTAAGAAACCAGAGTCTAATACAACGGCACTAAACAGTGTACAAAATACAATATAACTGTACAATGAAATGCATGCTGTTAAAAACACTCATTATAATTCGTCAAGTAAATAATAATGTGCTTGTTAACTGGAAGTGAAATGAGCGTTTGAGAAAGAGAAAAGGATGTGTGAATTCCAACGAGCTATTTATATGTTGGGGAAGACGTTTCAGGGCAGCTTTCCCAATATCAGTCAAGAAATGTTGACTGTTTATATGCACGTTGCTTCTCTTCCTCGTAAGAAAATAAAACGAATGAAATCTATGTTTCCTATTTTCATAGAACCTGCTCAGAAACATGAGGTGGCGTAACTGGTTCATCACGACACTATGTTTGATGTTGACAACAACCGTGATAGCACAGGATGATGGTTCAAGTAAGTTGACATAATAAACGAATGAATGAAGTAAACAGGAACACTGTTAATGCTTGAACAGCGCCATAACATGCCATCAATCTCATAGATTCAAAGGAGGAAAGATGGTTATCACTTTATTTTCAGGGTAATTTCTTAACGTATACTTTGCAGCCATAATTGTGGGGGTAGAAGATTAAGAAGCTCTAAGAAAGCTATTCCATAAGCATGATATGCATATGGGCGTTTCTTCAAAGCAGGACATGTGGGTGCAAATGGGATAATGACTCATTTGAATGTGTCCAGGAAACATTTTGTGTCCTGGGAATATAAAATACGATCACTGAGCAGTCAATATGGCCATAACAAGAATGTTGTTATATCGAGAAAGAGCCCATAAATGACCAAAGGAGGCTAGGGATAGAACATAATTTTTAAAAAAACATCAGATTATAACACATGCGCAGTACCGTGACATAGCGCCTTTAAGTATAGATAGCAGTGTGGACTATTACCAGGTTCTTAGCGCCTCCTCTCTGCGATCACTTGTCTACAGAAGAAGAGTTCAATATCTCATTTATTATTGTAGTAAAAAGGTCTGTAACGTAACGTAGAAGGATGAATCAGTCCACAACATTCCATTACAAATGCCACTTCTAAAAGCATTTAAGGCATTTAAAGCACTTGAAAATGTTCAATACTAATCTATGACTAAAACTATTTCAGGACACAAATGTACGAAGAAAGAATTACAATGTGAGAATGGTCAATGTGTGGAGAAGAGCCGAAGATGTAACGGTATCCAGGACAGCTGCCTTGATGGAACGGACGAGAAGGACTGTGTCTGTCCGTCGGATTACTTCACGTGCTCCAACGGAAAGTGTGTCTTGTACACTGACCTCTGTAATGGAGTAAAGGACTGCAAAGACGGAACAGATGAAAATAATTGTGGTAAGGAATAGAAGAGCTTAATTAACAATGATAATTTTTATGATCTGAAACTGATTATTGCCAAATAATTAAAAGACTCTGAGGTCGCTGTATGTGTTTAACTTGAAACTTACTATCCTAGATAAAGAGTGCTCTGGTAGATACCAGTGCTTTGACGGGTCGTGTCTTTCTCTGTCATCAACGTGCAGCTCAAAGAAGGCATGTGAGGATGATACCCACCGACCACCCATATGCAGTATGTAAAGTAATTTATTTCGCACCACATATGAGAACATAAAAAACATATACAATTGATAATGTTGCAAGACTACACACCTCGAATGTCTTGAAGATAATTATTCTTGGCTTACCGTTAAATTTCCAGCGTTTCAAACGACTCAGCATAATTAGCGAATAAAATAATAACATTCAAAAGATATTATCACCGTTGTGAAAGGCGCAATATCCCATAACTTATTCTCCTTTACTGTCCACCACTTAGGTAAAAAAACGCTAGACATCTTTTGAAAAATACAATGTCTGGCTATGTTATTTTTGTTTTATCAGATTATTGTACTATTGATGAAAACACCTGTGGCCAGAGTTCAAACAGTTCGACAAGAAAGAGCTCCTGTGACAAAGCCAGAGGTATCTTCTAATATACGTTAACATGCACAACATAGTGATACATACAAGGCTTATTCTCTTAAATCGAGGTGAATTTAGTAACTCTTCTCATCGGTCTCACTTTTACTCTGATAAGAGAATGGGAGGCCTGGCTCCTCTGCACCAGGGCTCAGTACCCACACTAGAAAATCCCAACTGCCACTCAAAAGCACCGCCCCAAACTAAAGCACAAAGAAGCCCATATAGCTAGCCTAAAAAACGATGTTCTAAGCCTAAAGCGCGCAAGACCAAGACATAAACAATAAGAACACAGGCTATACGAAGAAACGTCGCGTCTAAGAAAATGAATGTAGGCAGAAGTGGTACTCTCTACTGTTAGATCAAAATGATTGTTTACATTTTAATTTGACATATGCTGCTGGTTATATCCCTACACACTAGGAGATGAAAATAGATAATCAAGCACAAATAGTGTAATTTGCCAAACTGGATCCTCAAAGTAGACTTGCTTCATTATCCACCTATGACATTTTCTTCCTAAAACGTGAAGATATACGCTTCCGTTTGGTCCGTAAAAATACTCCATTTTAAAATCTTTCTTGACAGCGCAATACAACACGATGCCGTGAATATCCACTTCCGTTCTGTGAAGTCGGGTGAAGTTGAGGATCCTTTTAGTCCGCAAAAATCTACCTCAAATATTGCTGTTTTGTATCAAACAGTTCACTAAAAATACAGCTTTCAACTCCTGCAAAGAACTCTTGGATGGCTGCTAAGCGATGAAAATAATAAGCAGAGTTATCTATGCAATTTTTACTTCCGGTCGCAAGAGCCTGGACGACCACGCGACAGTTTAAATTTAGCAGCAGTGCAAGGGGTTTATTATGTCCGATGAAGTTAATTCCTATAATCACGAAAAGTTTAAACGTGATGTCAACATTGCTACTAAACTTAGCTATCTTTGAAACACTACGCTACGGGGAAACACTGCTAGTATACCGCAGGCTCAAAACTCGTCTGCCATGACCGACATTCCTGCAGATGAGAATTTGCAGCCTGTTTTCACGCTCATGTGTTTTTGAAGAGAACGGTTAAAATGTAGGAGACTGTGTGCATTTTCACATGTTTTATGCCGTCGTCCTAGATGTTGCCGCGTCATGGAATTGTGCTAATAGTTTCCAATAAAGAGCTGCAGGAGTGTGCGCACAACAACCGGAACTCCAGAAATCTGGGATCTAAAATTCCTCTTACCCAGAGTTTGAACCCGGCAACCAACCGCTGGCCAGACACTGGGAGGATGTGGCCATGAGATTGTAACTTGTCCCATGCACTAACAATGGGAGAACGTAAACGCTCTAGCCACCTTTAATGAAATCATATTTTTACTGCAATAGTAAAACAAACTAAAGAGCAAAATAAAGCGTAACGAACAGTGAACGACATAATTTGTTGTAGACTAATGAACACTAAGTGCACTACAAGCTCTAATCCGCTGCCTATTATCCGCCAAACAGGTAGGTAGTATAATTTGGTACAAAAGAAATTGTCATAGGAAAGAAGTTACAATAAAAGCTCTAAAACGCACAAAATTACACGCCCCACCTGGAATTAGAATATCGCATCAAGACGGAAGATGATTGTAAAACCGCAACAAGAGCCCATCTGGGCTTTCACTCGGGCCACATTAGATTGAAGATGAAATACACTTTCATTTGAAATCCTCTTAATCCTCTAATATTAACCAAAGGGAAGAATTATTAGCTGAATTTAGCAGTCTTTAGGAGTGGCCAGTAGCGCGGTGACTTTCATTCTCTGCTCCCCTAGTATATATGTAATTTAATAGTTTTCTTTTTCTCGTATGTTGACCTTTTAATTTAAACACTACTTATTCGTTTAACACACTGCATTTGAGCAGGCATATATTCATTGTTTTGAACCCGAGAATTAACCGTACTACCGTACTTCATGGTCTCTTTCTTTAGTAGTGGGTTGTCGGTCAGGTGATTGTAAACTCTCGTCATTTAGCACAGAAAATGTATTCTGATGAATAGGGATCGGGTTGTCATGTAAGAAATATGGCTCTTGAACAAACTGATAAGCTTCAGTAGGTTGGGTAGTCTCGGAACATTGTCTTCTTTTTTGTATTCTTGATATTTTTTTAAGTTTGAAAGTCGGATCTCAGCTTTAAGTTAAATCCGCTTTCAACTCGCCATTTTCAACTTCTAGGTCAATAATATATTCGAGATGACAGCATCTTGATTTCGGTCTTGTATATATTATCTTGCTGCACTTCCAAATGACTGAGTTTGGTTTCTTGATTCGTGTATTGATGTGACGAGAGTAAGAATTCATTACCCATATCAGTTAGGTCAGCCTCCATGTTACAAATCAAGGTCGTTAAAGCAGCGAGAGAGTTCTTATTGCGGGCTAACAAATATTTTTATCCTCGTGAAAAATCTAAAGAATTCCGTCTCTTCCGGTTTGAATTTGACTCATGTGTATGTTGATTTTGGAGTTTCAAGGATATGTTGATCCAAAACTACAGGCTCTTAGGGTTTTTCATTGACTTGTGAACTTGCAGGCTCTGTAATTTGTTTTGTTTTCTTAGTATAACATAAAGCGTTGAACATGTTCATGTTATCAAGCATGTCGCGCGTGACCTCTGTTTCTTCGTTCATTAAGTTCTCTACTTTCATCTGTAATCTGGGAAACTCTATCTTTGCCCATGCCTTAGATGCCTTGGCACATAACTATTCCTGTTGTTAAGTAGACGTGGATGATTATAAGTAAAATCCTTCGACAGCTTGTACCGTTTCCGCTAGGTCAATATCCTCGCTGGAACGAAATAACTTGATCTCAATACTCTCTGATCCAACTTACGGTAAATTTAAATCTCTGACAGTTTTTAAGAGACTCATAATATTGGTCTTGAAGTGCCTTCACCCAAAATAAGATGTTCTCCTCGGATGTTTTAAATGCAGCACAGCGAGCCGATGGCTTATAGATTCCAATATGTATTTCTTCGAATTTTAGCTTTCCGGATCCTGGCCCCTACACTGGCTTCAGGTCGTCGTACGTGTCGTATAATAAAATCACTGGCCATCTGGGTAAAAAACGCGGTCCTTCGGCTCCGACAATAGCGCTAGTTGAAATATCCTGAGCCTGTTGGAAGGCTTTCGCACGAGTGAAGTTAAATAAAACATTAAACTGGCTTACATTTGAGAGATGAGACTCCAAATTAGAGAGAAAGTTCCTCGCGGGTCCTCCGCCATCTTGCTTTACTGTATTAAATTATGTAAATAAATTAACCTGGCGATTGTTGCGTGATCAGCACAGTGCAATCTGAATGGTGTGAATTTGACCTTTAACGCATGCGCAGAAATTTTGCGACACCCAACAAAAAAAAAAACGACTTGCATTTTAAGACTCGGTGCTGCCACAGGCAGCCCGAGTAATTAAGATATCCCGCGAAACAAATAACAACATATATGTATATAAAAATCTCCGTGGAACATACTGTTAACCCGTGTCAATGTAGACTCCAAACTACTTGGAAGATACTGTTAACCCACCATAAATGTCTGTTAACCCACCTTAAATATAGATATATGGAAAACTCCGTGCATGAGATATACTGTTAACCTACTCCTGACATTTTTCAAACATTTTACAGATATTTTACATTGTTCTTCGAATTTTGAAAAATTAATGGCTCATTTGTTCAGTTGTTATATGGACCATAAATAATGGCAAATTAAGAAATACCTTAACTTGTTGAAACCTAGCCATTTATTTTTACTTTAATCAACAGGATTATGTGGCTTTGAAAATGGACTTTGTGGATTTAAGACCGAAGACAATAGTACGTTAGTCTGGAAACCAATTATTCCTATCAATATCCAGAATCGTGCGAGTGGTCTACCTGAATATGATCATTCTACAATGACAGCTAAAGGTATGCCATTCACACGGATAACTGATGATCGATAGAATTTCTTAAAAATATGAGACAGCTAGCAGTCTAGTTTGAATATCAATTATTATACCCTCAGGTACATACATGATAGTACGAGTGGGCCACAGCAGCAGTGGTGGTCGAGTAAGGCTCTCGAGGGACTGGATTGCTACAGAGAATGACGTTTGTGTTCAGTTCTGGTTCACTATGCGATATGAGTCCAGGGTATCCCTACAGGTATTCATGAATACCAATAGCACCCTACATCCACTGTGGAATATGTCTAACCACACCACTGATGGATGGACATTTGCACAGCTACAGATCCCTCACAACGTAACAGGAAAGGTATTAGTTAGCCTGTAAACATTTCATCCATATTCCCTCTTTGGTGTTATTGAAAAACACAACAATTATTATTCGGCGATGGAGGAGAGAGTCGTGTCGAGTAAACGCAATATAACCGTCGCCATTGACCGAATTCAAATATGGCAACGCGCGACTAATTTGCATAACGTTGAAGCTCAATATTTTCGGGAGAACAAGCTGTGCTATTTAAAAGTATCTAATTTTGAGCTGCGATATGTTCAAGCCTTTTGCCACATCTCATTAGCTGCCTCTGTGTGGTTTATATGAAACATTTTTTGTCTCACTTGTTAATTTTTGAACACAATTAAACACTTTATTGTAATATTTACTCTTACCTTTTTAACATTTATTTATTTACCTTTTCTCTGTCATGAACCTATTAACGTGTTGCATGTTTTAGGTTTTATTAGAAGCAGAAGCTGCTGACAATAAAAATAACTACGTGGCCCTCGATGACATTGGATACGTGAAAGGAGATTGTTCTCATATTCTACAGCAAGGTTTGCATTGGGGAATATTTCTTTTTACTGTCTTAAATCTATTTATTTTAGTTTTTACCATGAACCAGGATTCATATAGCAAATATCTATTATCAGTTATGATAAGAAGTAGCTCTTTATCTCCCAAGAAACCTCGCTTCTTTGAAACATGTCAGTATCATATTAACCCAACGGATTATTAATAGCATTACTAAACTGTAGTTCTCATACGATATATTTTATATTGGTATTGTGGCATATTTATTTTCTTGTATTTGCTAATCTTTTTTTCTATTTTCTTGCAAATTAGTTTCCAGGGCTTCTTTCGGTATCATAATATGTACATATAAGCAAAACTAAAAGCGGAGCTGGAGAGAATGGGGATTCGATATATAATACAGTCAGTATCTGATCGAATCAGCGCCCTACAATCATGTAGTTGACACTATCGGAACCAAAGCCGCTCGCTCTCGCCGCACGGCCATAGAGGCGATCACTAGTAACGTGACTAGAACATACACCATATGAAGAGAAGATGCAACACTTTTCATGAAAGCCTCGGACATGAATCCATGTATTTTTGCTTTCTTCCTATATCTATGGTGCTTCGCACCCGTGGACCTTTGGCCTGTGCGGGAACTCCATTACCAATTTTATTAATTAGAAAATAAAAAGCCTGAAAAAAAGGTGTATATCTAAAATATCTAGCTATCTACATGTACTTGCAAAATTCGTTTGCTTATTAAATAATAATCTCTTATCTCTTGATAAAACATTCAGTGCCATCGAAAAATAATAATTTCATTGTTTTACTTCTCTTTCTTCTTCAAATTTCATTACACAGGAAACCCGTCGTGTTATTTCGATAAAGATATTTGCAACTGGAAAGTTGATGGATCATGGGCGTTCGTAGGTCCTGAAAGAAATCCTTTTGGTGTTCCGACACGAATACAAGGTAACCTTGAACCAAGATCTAGAACTCTCAAACAAAAAAAATACAACATAACAAAGGGATAAAATATATCTGGAAATGGAATTTAAGACGTAGCTTTCCCGTGTCAGGAAAATAAAGAAAAATAAATCCAATACCTGGATGAAATATCCCCGCTTCGACTGACGCCACAAATTGCACAAGTTAAAGATTACGCCATTGAATTTAAATTTGGTCAGTAGGAAGCTCGAATTATCGGATGTGTCCACTCCGTTATTAATTTATTGACTGACATAGCTAGCTGCTTTAATTTTCTTGCATCTCTTTTTCATATATCGCTTTACCACTCGAAGGTGGATGGAGAACGTCTAGTTATATAACATGTTTAAACAAGAAATCGCACTATAAAACGGCCTCGACCAGGTTGAGGAGAACGCCAGTTGTCGATCAGCCTTTGTCAAGTGAATATCTCTGTTCAAAGCTCTCCGACCTGTGATGCTCCGCTTGAGTCATCTCTGACATTTGGTATCGCGCGCAATTCAAATCTAAAAATTGAATGTCTTTAATACACTAAAGATGTAAACGGTTCTAAAACACTATTGACAGGCATAACTGAGCAACTAGCTCCCTGTTATTTGCCTTTACTTGGCTTATTTTAAATTTAGCTTCAGCAATTTCGTAGTCTAACAGGAGAAGACTGCCTACTTGCTTATTTGCTTGACTGTTCTGAATTTGAAATTAAAATTTTGAATCGTATAAGATGACGAGTTTCTAAACGGTTGTAAAAAGTTTTTTTTTAGCTATTCCAAGAGGGGGTCAATTTTTTTTAAAGGCATTTTATGGATAGTAGGAACGTAGCTACCTTAAACTACGTAAGGTAATATTTAAGCACCGACGTACATATCGCTCTTATTACTAGTCTCTTTCCTTTCCTTTTCACCTAAAATGGAGGAAATACCATTATAAGAGGACTAGATTTTCAAACATTTCCATCCTAGATTAGTACGACTCGCAATAAGTGTCACAACAAACAAGGTCAGTGTAGGTATAGATGTTTACAATAGTGCTTCACTTTGAAAGATGCATGTTTACACCATCAAGCAGTTGATCAAAATGAGTAACAGCATCAAAATGTATTCTCATCAAAGAAACATTTTAGAGCGTAAACTAGTCCTTACATCATGCTGCCTAACATTCTGCACCAAAACATTTGGGTTTAGAGGTAAGGTGTTTTTTTTGGGGGGGGGGGTGTGATATATTTGAACAATTACCGGAGGGGGTCAGGATCGTTTAGCTTTATTATTGGGGGAGGGGGAGGTATAATTATTCTACAGTCATATCTGCCAGACCACCAGCCCCCTAATCCATAAATAATGAATGTTACCTTATTTAATACAAAAGTACGCATTTACAGTAATTAGGATCTTTCGTAAGGCTATAAAGTTAATGTGTTTTATGCAACATTTGCTTCAAGAGAGCTCACTTTTTCTAATTGTTTTATTCCCTCTGCAGAGACCGGTGGCTCGTTTTTGCATGTTTCTAAATCAATAAAAACTCTTAATAACTACACAAGCCCTATGTTTCACCCACGAACCCAGGGATGGAGGTCCTTGCGCTTCTGGTTTTACAGTAGTAAAGAGTACTTTAGAAGAAAGCTCGCTGTTCTGTATAAAATTCAGAACAGAACATCTGAAATATGGAGTTACAGAAGCGTTACCAATGAATGGAGATTGACTCAGATGATGCTTCCTGTGGACCAGGAGTCAATGCAGGTGAATACAATAAGTGGTCGATGTATTTCACTAGTGACCTTACCAGTGTGCTGGTGCTCTTCAAAGTGTCAGTTGTGATCAGTTTGATCACATTATCATGTTTTTGTTTTTTTACATTGAAAACTCAGCTTCATATAAATTGCGTTTTATTTACCGCTCCGTTCTGTACTGTTAATGTATTTTGGCGGGAAAGCGAGGGTCCTTGGTGCAACCTTTGTTCTCATTAATAATAGATGCTGCACGCCATTATTATTACTGGTATATTCTATTACATGATTTATCACTAAATATTGGCGAAAGCATTAGCTGGTATGTCGAATTCGGCCGATGTTGATGATAAAAGAATCAGCTAGTTTATGAAAAGCACTCTTGTTATTTCTATGAAGAGTGTCGCCAGCAGTGAGCCAGCGATATCACGAAATCTATTCTAAACAAAACCTAAAGTCATTGTACCCAGAGAATAGTTTAATATTTGCTTCTAAAAATTTGCTCTATTGATTGTATAGGTTATTTTTCAAGGAGAGAAGCTGCATAGTCAAGCCGAGTTGGCAATTACAAACATCAGCTTCTCTAAAGAAGCCATACCAGGTAAGTGCCAGTTGTTTTTACTGTTTGCTTGTTTTGACAAGATTGAAGGAAAAATCAATATGTTTCATAAAAAAACGAGTAAGTAAACCTCTTAGCCATACTTTTATTTTTTTAGGACGAATGTCTCACATGTGGATTTGTCTCACTTAAAGAATGTTGTTATACATACAGGTAGCCTGATTTTCAGACGGTACGAGGTCGTCCGCTCACTTCCTTCCCCTCCCCGTCTGATGGACTTCATAGACGTTCATGTTCCTGACGTCATAATTTCAACCAATCAGAGCGAACTTTACACTTTTGTCAAAGTCTGGAATTCAAGGAATGTGCTTGCATATTTTTCTAAATGGCGTTGGGAAGAACTTGAGCGGTGTGTCGACCGAAGTTGTAAATATTTCAGGATTTCGAAGCTATATCCAGAGCAGAAGAAAGCATTGGAATCGTTCATTCATTGAAACGATGTGTTTGTGAATCTACGTACGGGCTTTGGTAAATCACTAATCTTCCTCCGCTTATATAAATCTCATGCATTAGATCTGAAACATTCTGCTATGTTTATGGCTTTTAGAATACCAAATGTTTCATGTAATATTATGATTTTTCTGCAGAAGTGAACAAACATACCGAGTATGTTATTGAAAAAGTTTCATGGTACTTGGGTGAATATGTTTGTTTTCAGAATTATGAACATACTTCCGTAAGTTCATGTACGGCAATGGCATCTAAACTTTGCACAAAAAGTCCGGTTAAAACAATCTCTGGTACCAAAAAAACACTACACTCGGAAAAATTCAGGGTCTTGTGTGACTAATCGGCATATACATATCAAGCCTCAAAACGTTTTAAAAATAAAAGTAAAAGCGTAAAAGTTCTAAGATCACAGTAATAAACTTTACGGCATGGAAACGAGTCTGATATTTCTTGTATGCATTCTCATACACCGTCGTGCAAATACTGCATGCAAATTTCCGTTTAAAAAGTTCCTGCTCTCCAAAGAACCACAGCAGCTCAAACAGGATACCATTCTGAGGAATCTACAGAAGTTTGAAGCTGTAGAATGTTTTTTTTTCCAGTGCATGAAGGCTGATAGATCCAACTGAAAAAACCTCTACTGCCCGACTGTTCTACACTTCACGCTTCAATTCTTACGCGTGTTCGTATTGGCTTATTGTAAAAACAAAGGTTGATGGCGTCAGGAACATGAAAGTCTATGAAGTCCATCAGACGGGGGAAGGGGAGGAAGTGAGCGGACGACCTCGTACCGTCTGAAAATCAGGCTAACATACAGGTGGATGTCATTGATATAAAAGGGGACAATAAATAACAAAACAAATATTTTCTCTATCTCATCTATTGAGGTTATTAACGAAGCATGAGGGCCGGATGGAGTATATTAGTCGAGTTCTTTTTTTTCGTGTGTGTATGGTCCGAGCCCGAAGGGCGAGCACTATACACACAATAAAAATAACGATACCAATATCTCACCATCCGGACCAAACAAACTTGGTCGATAAATGCTTTAATTATAATGGCTTTTGAAAAAAAACTGCTGAATTGTGTAACTACCACCGTGAGCATTTTACGGTCAACATTGCAATTATGATCTCGTCGATAGAGAAAGTCAATATAGTGAGACACTGGAGCGAAAATGATGATTTCTTAGTATCGGCTTTTCAGTAAAAAAACTTTATTGACTACAACTCTTTGAATAGACACCATGATAAGAAGAAAATATTAAGATGTTTAAAAAAATCAGGAATACGTAAACATTCTGAACTTTACTCCGATTGGTGTAACGCATTTTGAAATTCAATCCTATTGGATAATAATTGACAAGGCAAAAATGTGATCGCTAACTGATCTCAATCGACAGTTCGAAGTTCGAAGCTATAATATTCGAGGAACAGACATCTGAATTAGGCTTTTTTGAAAAGAAAACTTATTTTGAATAACCAAAAGAATCTAACGAGAAAAGAATAGGCTGTTGTAACGAGAACAAAGGCTGTAATGTTATCGTTTGCCGTAAGAAAGACAGTTCGCACGTGTGCGTGAGGAATGCAAGCTTGCAAACAATAAGACTGTTAAACAAATGGAACTGATTGCATGTAAATCGAGGGTGTGTGTCGTGGCTGAGTGAACAGCGGAGTAAAACGGTCAGTCGTTCAGGTCAGAGTGGGATTGAATTTCCTGCTAAATAATAAAGCAAAGACGTCATAAAGACATATTAAACGTTCCCTCGGTTCATCGCTTTCAAACGACTAATTATCGGCCTCATCATCACTGATGACAACTCCAGGTTTTCGAGGTTTTTGAGGAGTGTTGACCGCATCGTTGTTCATTTGGATGTTGAACGTGGAATCAGATTGCTTCATTTGATGATGGACCGGCGTGCCATATAATAAATTGGAATATTTCGTATGTCAAACAAGTATCACTTACTCACTGAGAAACCCCACGTGACGACAACCAACCAATCAGAGCACATCTGCCATCCACGGGACATCCCGATGTCTCGGGACTAAGTTACCAGTATCTGCGGGTTTTGAAATAGCGGTTTTTGATACCACAAATATGTGGTTTATGAGGGCTAAAATGTAGAAATTTTGGAATTCCACCCCGAAATAAACGTAGACAGACATTCGGTACGTCCTTTTATGGGGCCTGGCGATGATTGAAGTAATTTTAGAGTGCTTTCTTGCCCTGCCAGTGATTTGATGTGCTCAACGGACTGTGCAGCCTTGTCATTTCATTATAGAGAGAGATCTAAAAAATCGAAAACTCTCTAAAACCGATCCAAACCAGCCCCAAAATAGCAGAGAATACCCGAGGACAAGAAAAGGACACTCGAGGTACATTTATTGCAACATGTTATTTCATTACCTTTATTTTTTTTCCACTATAAGAAATCAATACAAACGCTATTAGCGAGAAGACAACGAAAATATCCTGGGAAAACGGTGACTCTAGCGCGCTATCACGCAATCAATCTTGCGCAAGTGATCACCTAATCTACCGTAGGATTTGTAAGAGTCACAAATCGTGAGCTTGGACTACCTGTGCATCAGGAGACGAGATTTCGCGTTTCAGCAGGATGGCAAATGTTTGGCGGATTGGGAACAGCAGCAGTAGCAGATCCAGCAGAGACAGGCCAAAATTGACAGACAACAGTGCGTTTCTGTGCGACCTAGTTCTGTTAACTGGCCCAACAACCAACATTGTTACTTGGTAGGGGGCCAGAGTTCTTCTGATGGAGAATGTCCACGTGCTCTCTGCCTGCCGATTTACGAAAGGCATGAACGAAGTGCAGGTGGAGTGTACAATCCTAGAGGCCTTCGAAGAGAAAATTCCAAGTAATGTGCACGTGTTTTTTTTATGTTATGTTCACAACAGACTTGTCAAACCAGCTTTGGCTCCGGGCCAACAAGGAATAAATGCGCTATTCTTCATCGTATCTTTAAAAATAAGCCTATCTACGTTAGCCCGAGTCAGGAACTGTTGCTAGGCCTATCACAGGTAAAAGTTTCCTTTTTTTTAGTTTTTGTCTTTCTATTTCATTTACTAGAATATGTTGACATCCAAATAAATAAATAATTAAGATGAGAATGATAATAACAAGATTTAAATAAACCTTTAATTTATTAAGAAATGGTAGTATTTAAGACGTCTGTGGTATGTCTTAATAACGTAGTTAACGCATCTATCAATTCCTCTAAGAGATTTCCCAATGACGAAACACATGACTGAGTGTTTTTTATTTATTTAAACGATATTTGAGCTGAACGTTAATCCCAAGAGCGCAATCGCTCATCTTGGGGGCTCACATTAATTTACATTTACACTTATACATATAGACCACGAAGAAGCAAAAACTTTACAATTTAAAGAATAACAAACAAGGGGGAAAATATACAAATACACAAAATGGCTAATGGCTAAAGCGACCTGAATCAATAATAAAAGTCCTAACTGCATTAAAAATTGAGGCATTAGATTGAACATTTGGAGTGGAAGAACCATTCAATAATACAGCTATTTTTTGGATACATTTAAAGTAGCCCATATATTTCCACCATTCTGCATAATCGAGGCAAGCATTATAGCGCGCAGAGCAGCAAAACGGGAACAAATCAACAAATAATGAACAGCATCTTCTTTGGGCGCACCACAAACAGGAGACGGAATACAATTCATCGAGTAAAGGTAAAAAAATAAGACCACAATGCATCAATCTTAACCTTGTATGTAAAACAGATGAATAACGATCCGCAAGATAAAAAAAAAGATTATTAGGAGGTAATACATAAAATCTATTAACAAGTCAGATTTAAAAGTTGTCCCTCTTTCGAAGGGTATAAGAGGTTCTCTGACAAACATACTGTCGACAAAGCTCAGCCAAATTAGCTGGTGTAAAATTATTAATCATCCTATACATCAACTATAATTTATTCATTGAACGCCGGTCTCTAAGCCTGTGCAAACCATATTCTTTCAATAAACTTTCCCTGTGCGTACCCTTCATTGCACCAGTTATTAGCTCAATAATAATAATAGACTTTATTTACCTTCGGTAATTATATATAGCACACTGGGTGCTAGTTTGACCGAGCCTATAATTAATGATAATATCATAACTAAGAGAGCCACATAATTAGAGAAAAAAAAGGGAAAAAACTATGCTAAAACTATAAAATATCGATATATACATATGTGTTTACAAATAATATAAAAAATATATTTTAAAAACGATTAGAATTCATGTTTTCGAATCAAGTTTTAAAAAAGTTTTATGTTGGCAGCCGATCTCATTTCATCTGAGACTGTTCCAAATTTTAGGTCCCATATATCTCAGTGATCTTAGCCCGTAGGTAATGGTTCTTGGCTTAGGTAAAGTCAGAATGTCAATTCCTCTAAGATTATAGTTAGATACACGCAATTTAAATAAGTCCTTTATATACTCTGGCGATTGATTGTGAAGTGATTTATAAACTAGTAATGCAATGTATTGAATTCTGCGAGTATAGAGTGATGTCTTACCAGCCTTCTTTAGTAAAGTGTCATAATCACTAGATCTGTCTAGGAATACACTTCTCAATGCTTGATATTAAGCTTTGCTGCTTCAAATTGGACACTTCCTAGCAAATCAGCTTCACCCAAAGAACACCCGTCCCAGGCCACGTCATTATATTTCATATTAGAACGAACAAGAGATTTATAAAGAATTTCAAGTGTTGATATTGGAAGCTTAAATCTACAACCTTTCAATAGATTTAACTTTTTCATTGCCTTTTGATGTAACTTAAGGATATGGGCCCTCCACGACATGTTATTAGAAAGTGAAACGCTTAAATGTTCGTGAGCGGTACTTTCTTCATCAATAGGTTTATCCGACAGGTTTAGAATAGGATGCTGGAATTTATCCCTTTTAATTAAGTGAAAAAAAGATACTTGTCGTCTTAGACACATTCATCGTAACATTCCATTCGTCGAACCACGAAGAAATAACAGGAAGATATTTATTATAGGTACGGGCAGTTACATCAAGAGTTAAAACCTCTTCAAGGAGGAGTGTATCATCCGCGAAAAGAAAACAATTGCTATTAATATCGACCTGGATATAATTAATATAAATAAAAAATTAAAGCGGGCCAAGAACATGTCCTGAGGTACCCCGGCTTTTAGTTCATCCCAAGAACAATTGGTGCCTTCAATGACAGGGCACTGCAATCTACCGCTCAGGTAACTTTCGAACCAATTAAAAAGGGTACCTTCATGATCAATTCCCAGCGATTTCAGTTTGGCTAAAAGACCATCATGCCATACCTTATCAAACTCATTAATAATTCATGAAGCAAAAACAAAGGAAATCACCGACCGATATTAAAGTGATCTTTAAATCTAATACAGATTTCGTCATGATTTTCATAAACTTTGGCTTCGATTTTCTCGGCCAAAATAAGTCGTATCGCCAAAATAACTGAAAACATGACTCTCTACATCTAGACGTTTGATAAGTAAGATAAATAATTCGTGTCCGATCATTATCCGATTTACAAGCTCTCGCTTTCAGCTCGAGTTTGTAAATCGGATAAAGATCGGCCACTCATTCTTTATCTATTACTTATCAAATGCTTAGATATATCTAAGAACACTGCTCTTATTTCATTTCCTCGGTCCAGCGCTTCGTAAATTTTATGCACTATATAGACCAACTGCATCACCGTTGAATCACCAGGGCGGAACCCAGATTAGAAACGGTAGAAGAAACCATTACAATCAAGAAACGAATACAAATTTATAAAAACAATATTTTCGTAAATTTTACTAAAACATGAAAGAAGCGACTCAGGGCGATAATTTGACTTAAGCTGCTGATTATCTTTTTTGAATAAAGGTAAACATGAGCTAATTTCCAAAGTTGTGGAAACTGACCAATAGCGAAAGATATACTTAAGGCGCCTAAGTGGATTGCAAATCCCGGATAAACACAGTTTAATCATTCTATTACTAATTCCAGCAGCCTCCACAGGCTTAGTTACGTCTAGAAGACTAAGAATGTTAGCAACTTCTTCCTCGGTAGCAACAATCGTAAATAGCGAATATTTGAATACACGAATGAGATTAGGAAATGTGGCAGTAGCTAAAGGTAAATGGGTCTGACTGACAAAATAATCGTTAAAGATCTCAGCTTTCTTGTTTGGATCAAAAATATACCTTTCACTTTCATACAAGGGCGGTATTGAAGTGTCCGCCTTAGATCCGTAAAAAGATTTGACAAGTATCCACTGTTTAGCCGAAATAGAAGGGTCACGCAACAACTCATCAATTTTGATTTCAAAATCTGATTTTGCTTTACGAATTAGGTTAACAACCAGGTTCCTCTGAGCTCGGTATTTATGTTTCGAGAAAAAATTAAGGAACCGCGATTTCGCTTATTTATAGCCCGACGAACTGCTCCATTCATCCAGAGTTTATCATTGGGACGGATTGTAACAAGTTTACTAGGAATAAAGCGTTGAACAATAGACAAAAACAAAGAAATCCACTTATCAGAAATTAAATCAATGTTCGTTAAATCTTCAGAAAAAAGTCCATCCTAATCAGCATTGGCTAGGGCTGCATTTAATTGGCCCACGTCTATATCATTGAAATTCCACACTTTTCTTCTAAAACATCTCGGCTTAAAAACAGGAATTGACAACTTACCGAAAATAACATTATGATCGCAATTAGAAGGAGGACTTAATGAACCCGTAGAAACGAAACGCCCTGGGAAGTCAGAAATAATTAGTCCAATTCACCAGAGTGAGTTATCCGTGTTGGTTCTTGAATGAGCTGGAACAAATCATTATATTCAAGAAAATGAAAACGTTTGACCCCAACATCAGTACTAGCTAAGGACGTATCAACAAAATTATGATGGGCATTGAAATCACCGAAGAGAACAATCGAGTAATAATTATTATTTAAGTGGGCCAAAGAAAGGCCAAGCTACCTGGGACCAGGGTTTGGATGACAGTTTGTTTCTTCTTTCACAGATCTCTAATCCTACTAGGTCGGATGCATGAAAAACTGAAGCACTCCTATCAACTACATTGCTCAAAGAAGCCAAGAACTCTCTTAAATCGTCTGAACTCAATATGTCCTCTATAACATATTCCGCGTGAGGTTTCCGCTGACTCTTTCTACCTCGCTGGCTCATGAAAGGCTCAATCGATATTGTCGAAAATAAATCGATATTCTCGTTATAGTGATTTATATTTCTCGAATGGTGATTTCACAATCTCGTATAGTGATTTCAATCTCATATAGTGATTTCTCAATCTCGTATAGTGATTTCTCAAACTCGTATAGTAAATTTTCAATCTCGTATTGTGATTTAAATCTCGTATAGTGATTTCAATATCTCGAATGGTGATTTCTTAATCTCGTATAGCGATTTCTCAATGTCGTATAGTGATTTCTCAATCTCGTATAGTGAATTCCAGTTCTCGAATGGTGCTTTCTAAATCTCGTATAATGATTTGTAACTCATTGTACTTTTGTCATGTTTGGCTTGCCATACTACCAGACATCTCTTCATTCCTCGGCGAGAGAGAAACGGAAGAGACGTCTGCCATTGTAGTATGCACGTCCTGTGAATTGGCGTGCTAAAAGGCCTAGTCGATCTAATATTATACATCCAGTTGTTCTTAGGTGGTAAGAGAGAAAAACGGTTATGTGAATTATCGGACTTAATGTTATTATACAGTTTTTCACACAGCATTTCACGTCTACATATCCATGTCGACAGTTCGGCAACCACTGTGGCTTGATTATAAGTTTACAAAGGCTATATTATTCTCAGTGCTCTGCGTTGGAGATGTTCTAACTCAGCACTGAGGTATTCAGGGAGAGATAAATGATAAACCTGACACGAATATAGAGTTTACTTAATGGGAAGTGCTGGCGTATGATATTTACGCACGAGTTTGTTTTCACAAAATGAACGGCGAGCGAGGCACGTTCGAGAGGTTCCTGGATGTGCCTGAATGAAAAACGGGCGATACAACTTGCAAATAACCCAGAACTGGCACAATTACAGAAGAGATCATTATTCGTGTATAGCAATTTACAATATACAATTTATTTCGATTCATATTGAATTATTGTTACAATCATGACAAACCGAAGCCAGAGGCTTATGTGGTAAGGGTCAGGTGAAAAAAAATTATGATATAGTTACAAGAAGGACGGCGAAAGAATCGAAAAATAAAAGAAAATACAGACGAAACATATAAAATTAGCTATACATAATATCACAATATATATATATAATTCCAGAGGTTGTTTTTGTACTCGTATATCTAGAGTGCTCAATACCGTTAAGTAGAGCGAATGTAGAAACAGTTAACTGGTCACGGTTGTACTTTTGCTTCTGTTTAATGCATACAGAGCTGTTTCGTAAAGGGTCGAAGGCCCTTCACTCATCAGTGCATGGTCAGAATGATTTACAAAGAACATTCTATAAAAACATCATTACGTGTCACTTAGTTTCCATGGATACTTAATATATGTAAAATTCCGGGCGTTCTCAAGAGATACTTATAATGTTTTACGTTGTATTGTTCTAACTTATTTCGTGCGTTCTAAAGGGATCTGTATCGTAATTTACATTGCATTGTTCAATAGGGAGCTCTAATTATTCTACATTATAATTAGAAAGTTGTCTAAATGCGTGACTTGTGTGTTTTTATCATTCAAACTTATTAAAAATTATTAAAAATTTATTTCGTATTCCTCAGTAAAAAATTATCTTGTTGCGTGTTTTTCCCATAAAAACTTATTAGAAAAAACTTATTAAAAAACTTATTAAACAAACCTATTTAAATTTTTACATATATTAAGTATCCATGGATGTTCTTTGTAAATCATTCTGACCATGCACTGATGAGTGAAGGGCCTTCGACCCTTTACGAAACAGCTATGTATGCATTAAACAGAAGCAAAAGTATAACCGTGACCAGTTAACTGTTTCTACATTCGCTCTACTTAACGGTATTGAGCACTCTAGATATACGAGTACAAAAACAACCTCTGGAATTATTATTGCTCCTTCATTGTAGAGCACTCTCTTGCATTCGCGCATCAAAATGGACCGGATAACTTTTGAATATTCTACAAAGAACTTTCCCACAGCATCGGAAACATCATACCTAAAGCGACTAATCGAAAAAACGGAACTTTTCATGAAACGAATGCGATGGAAAGCCCTCTTCTTCATTAATCCAAAAGTAGCAGAAGCACAACAAGAAACATTCGGGTTCAACACCAACAAATCACCACCCGTAATCGACGAACTCAAAGAGTTTGAAGAAAGCATGGTGAAACTGATCCAAAGCATCGAGTTCGAGAAAAAGCGAAACGACTTCCAAACAAAGCTATCTCAAGATCTGAAACTAACGAAAACCGACCAAAAAGTAACAGTGAAAGCGGACAAAACGAATAATTACTACAAGATGGATAAAGAAAAGTACAACGAACTGTTGGAGTCAAACATTACAAAAACGTATAAAAAAGCAAACAAGAACGAAATATTATCTCTCAACCGAGAAGCGAAGCACGTAGCCGAACAGATCAATCTCGAAGATCGGATCGAGCAGATAGCAGAAAAAGAAGTATTTATAACCATGACAGACCACAAGCCCAACTTCGAGAACAAACCCTGTTGCAGACTAAACACACCGGCAAAATCAGAAATCGGACATGTTAGTAAAGTCATAACCGAGAAACTAGTTAGAAGCGTGGTCGACTCCACAGGAATAAACCTCTGGAAAAGCACTCAAGAAGTCCTTGAATGGTATAGAAGTTTCCCTAATAAACAAACCGCGAATTTCATCAGCTTCGATATAGTAGATTATTACCCTTCAATCACCGAGAACCTTCTTCTAAAAGCGATCAATTACGCAGCAATTATACCGAAGTTCAAGATTACGAAAGAGACATTATTATCCACGCAAAGCGCACTTTAGTTTTTAAAGACGGAGAGCCCTGGAAGAAAAGAAACAATGACAGCGGATTTGATATCGGGATGGGAACTTTTGATGGAGCACAGTCATGCGAACTAGTGGTCTGCTACATGCTCTCTTTACTACAGCCGACATACGGTAACTCAATAGGTCTATACATAGACGATGGGCTCGGGATTTTAAATAAAACACAAAAGGAAATCGAAGCAGCTAAGAAAGACATCTGCAAAACCTTCCGAGAGAACGACTTGAGAATAACAATTGAAGCGAACAAGAAAGTTATATTTTTTTTGGATGTAACACTTGACTTAAAATCGGAACAATACATGCCATACATGAAGCCTAACAACACGCCACAATATGTTAACATTAATTCGAACCACCCACCAACCGTACTGAAGAACATTCCCGCAGGCATAAACAAGCGACTATCTGAGATATCATCAAATGAAGAAGTTTTCGAAAGAGCGGCACCAACTTACCAAAAAGCACTGGACAACAGCGGCTACAAATACAAACTCCACTACGAAATACCCCAAGCGACGATAGGAAAAAGAAACAGAAAACGAGATATAATTTGGTACAACCCACCGTATGACCGAAATGTGAAAACTAATATAGGCAAGGAATTTTTAAAGATAATAAACCAATGCTTCCCTCCAGAAAACGAACTCCATAAAATTTTCAACAGGAACACTATTAAGATATCTTACAGTTGCATGCCGAACGTGAAAGCAATAATAGAAGGAAACAATAAAAAGATAATGAAGAATAACACACAAACGGTAAACGACAAAAAATGCAGCTGCCCGAGAAAAGCAATGTGCCCATTGGATGGAGAATGCCTAGTAAAAGATATTGTTTACCAAGCGACAGTTACCTGCGGAACTACAAAGGAAACATACGTCGGACTAACAGCCACTTCTTTTAAAGCAAGGCTAGCGAATCACAAGACCTCCTTCAAAACAGAATCAAAGCGAAATACAACAGAACTATATAAGCAAGCACATATGGAACTTAAAGGGCAATAATTTGGACTATGCAATTAAATGGAAAATACTATGCCGAGCCCCGCACTACTCGAACACTAATAAGAAGTGAAACTTATGCCTAGTAGAGATTGTTTTTATTGCATGTAAGCCTAAAACCGCGACCCTAAACAAACGGAACGAGCTAGTAAGCAAATGTAGGCATAAAGTATTTTTTTTACTGAAAAATACGATTTTTTTTTTTTTAAATAGGTTTGTTTAATAATTTTTTTAATATGTTTTTTTCTAATAAGTTTTTATGGGAAAAACACGCAACAAGATATTTTTTTACTGAGGAATACGAAATATTTTTTAAATAATTTTTAATAAGTTTGAATGATAAAAACACACAACAAGTCACGCATTTAGACAACTTTCTAATTATAATGTAGAATAACTAGAGCTCCCTATTGAACAATGCAATGTAAATTACGATACAGATCCCTTTAGAACGCACGAAATAAGTTAGAACAATACAACGTAAAACATTATAAGTATCTCTTGAGAACGCCCGGAATTTTACATATATTAAGTATCCATGGAAACTAAGTGACACGTAATGATGTTTTTATAGAATGTTCTTTGTAAATCATTCTGACCACGCACTGATGAGTGAAGGGCCTTCGACCCTTTACGAAACAGACCAGTATGCATTAAACAGAAGCAAAAGTACAACCGTGACCAGTTAACTGTTTCTATATATATATATATACATTATATACATGAAGTCCAGAGGGAAATAAGAGCACTGATTAATACAATTCATACATGTATAGAAAAGGATTAAAGGGTAAGAAAATGTTCTTTTAACTTATGCTTATGGTTAAATAGTTTCAAAGACTCACGTAACGATAAAGGTATAGAGTTCCATATTTGAGGGCCTTGGTAACGAAGGGAGTAAGTATATTTATGATAGTGGATATGTAAATCAGATTTGTGTCTGGTAGAGTACTTATGGTATTCAAAATTAAATTTGAACAAAGTAGATATAGGGATAGGAAGGCATTTATTGATGTGAAGGAAAATGAAAGAAGAGACTTGACATTTGAATATGTTGAATATATTGAGAGTTTTTAGTTGTTTGAATAAGGGGTAAGTATGAGCACGAATGGGAGAATGTGTGATTATATGCAAGGCCTTCTTTTGGAGTAAATGAAGTGGATGTAGATAAGAAGGATAGGTTGAACCCCATAGTATAGTACAGTACTGAAGATATGGTAATACTAAAGAATTGTAGAGGATAAGAAGAGTTTTACTACAAAGGAATTGACGAGCTTTAATGATGATACCAATAGATTTAGAAATTTTGGACCTGATGGCATTTACATGTGGTTTCCAGGAGAGATGTTGGTGTATAATAATCCCCAGGAATTTGGTTTGTTCAGTTCTTTCAATCTTATTATGATTGATTGATATGCTAATGTCATTAAAATTAACCTTTTTCTTGGTAGGATGAAAACAAATGAATTTAGTTTTGTCGGGGTGGAGAGTTAATTTGTTGGCGGTCAGCCAGAATGAAACTGAGGATAGTTCGTTATTTATAATGTCAACGAGTTCAACAATGTTTTTATGACTGAAGAATATGTTGGTGTCATCAGCAAATAAGACAAATGAAAGGTAATCAAAGCAATTAAAAATATCATTAATATAAATAAGAAAGAGAAGAGGCCCAAGTATTGATTTAAGTGAAGATTTGACATCACCTATTTGGACATATTGCGATCTTTGATCGAGGTAGCTTTTCATCCTCATATACCATAAAATCCTTTTCATTCCTCTTATACCATAAAATTCAAGTTTGTCGAGTAGTATGGCATGATTGACGGTGTCAAATGCTTTCTTTAAGTCTATAAAGATTCCCACGGTATATTCATTTTTTTCAAAAGACTGATAGATATTGTCGGTGAGTTCTAAGATAGACATGTAGGTAGAATGTTTATTTCTAAATCCATATTGATGATTATTTAGAATGTTGAGTTTGATAAAGTAATTGAAAACTCTATGATATACTATTTTTTCTAGTATTTTTGAAAAAAAAGGTAAAATGGAAATGGGTCTATAGTTGGTAAAGCACTTTATGTCTTCGTTCTTATAAACTGGTATGACTTTACCTACTTTTAGTTTGTCGGGTACAATACCACATGACATAGACTGATTCCATATATTAGAAAGTGGTGATGCGAGTAAGTCGATGGTAGCTTTGATTGGTAGGATGTTAAAGCCATCAAATCCTTCGCTATTACTGTTTTTTAGAGACATGACAATCGAAATAACTTCAGATGGGAGGTAGGAAAAAAGAACATGCTGTCCTGGTACGAGCCTTTTAGATATGATCTAGGATTAATGTCGGAGGTTGGACCTTTTTTTGCAAGTGCCGGACCTATATTTGTAAAGAAGTCATTAAATTTGTTAGCAATTAGTAGCGGGTCAGTGATAGTACTATCAGAGTCAATCATAGAAGTAGGTTTTTTCCTGGTTTGCTTTTTAGAGATAACTGATTTAATTGTTGACCATGTAAGTCTTAAGGAGGAATGGGCCGATGAGAGTTTGTCATGGTAAATTTTTTTCCTAGCGAGTTTAACAAGATAATTGTACTTATTGCGAAATTTGGTATAATTAGTCTTGTTGTGAGCTGTGGGTTTATTGAGAGCTTGTTTATAAAGATAATTTTTACGTCTACAAGAATTACGGAGACCTGAAGTGAACCAAGGTTTATTATTAGGTATATTCTTAATTAAAATTGTTTTAATGGGAAAACATTGGTTATAAATAGGAGTAAGATAATCATTAAATATATTATAGGAGTCATTAGGAAGAAGATAAATTGATAAAGGTCCAATCAGTGTCAACAAGTTTAGAGCGAAATTTCTGGATATTGGAAGTGGTTATTTGACGTTTTGAAATTCTTTGTGGTTGAGATTCAGGTACAAATTTGAGGTTGGTTACCTGAAATACAGGTAAGTTACCAGATATGTCAGTCCAAAGGATTCCACTGATTTTATCGTGATCAAGATTATTGGTAAATATATTATCAATTAAAGTAGCAGAATAAGATGTAATCCTGGTAGGTTTCGATATCAGTGGGTATAGACTGTTAGATATCATTAGATCAATAAAGTCATTAGATGGCATATGATTGTCAGTATTAAGAGTATTAATGTTAGAGTCTCCCATTAAGTAACACAATTTATTTTCAAAACTTATTTTAGCAAGGGTAGGTTTTAAGTTCTCAGTAAAATCAGTTATTGAAACATCTGGTGGTTTATATAGACAGCCTATTATGATATTCTTATTATTCAATTGATGTATTTCAGCAAAAATTGATTCACAAATTCTATTATCATTACATTCTAAGTCATAGCGGATTTTAAATTCCAAAGAAGATCTGATTAAGAGGCTTACACCTCCACCTGACTTATGTTTTCTAGGATTGGAAATAAAGTTGTAACCCAGTAGGTTATAAAGGTCATTGGTAGTTTCATCTAACCAGGTCTCGGATACACCTATGGCAGAAAAGGAAATATTAAGAGTCGATAGGTAGTCATAGAGGTCTTCAGAGTGTTTCTTTAGACTCCTAACATTAAGGTGGAATGTAGAAAAAACAGTCTGGAATTTTAGGAAATAAGCAATTAAATTCCTTGCTAGTAAAGTATGCACAGTTAATGAGAAGGTTTGAGTTTGAAACGAACAGGTTAATATCTGGATCAAGATCTGGATTATGTAATAACTGGTAGGTATCAGGGTCTTCAACAAACGATTAAAGCATTTGTTTTTTAATGATGAGGTATCAAAAGAAGGCTCAAACATAGAGTGAAGTTCATAAATGGCAAAATAGAAATCATCATCATCTTCAAAGTGATTAAAGGGTAATATTTCAGAAATACAAATAGGGCAAAACCAAGCATCTTCGGATTGTGAGAGTAAAACATAATCTGGGATAGTTAGTTTAGTGCACTTAAGATGAGTCCAGGATAAACAAATATCACAAAGAATTGCTTTGTGATTGGAATGAACAGAAAATTTACATATAGAACAAGGGTAACGGATCGGCATAAGATGTGGAACAAGATGAGAATAGGAAAGTCAGAGAACTAGGTAAATTGGCAAGGTAGGGCGAAGAAGGTTAACTAAGTATTATAATGTATAGGAAAGAAAAGAGAGAAGGGTGTTGAAAAGATGCATGTACTGTCATGTATGTGGTTAATGATAGAAAGGTTAACTACAATGTAGGTGCAATGCATGAATAGAAATTAAGAGTAGTAATTGTATATTATGTGCTGATATGCATTGAATATTACAGGAAGATGACAACTGGAAAAACTTACATTTCAGGCAAAAATAGTGGGAAAATGTCATAAGTAATAACCATAGAAAATGTCAATAAATGGGAATATCAAGCAGATTTAAGTAGACTTTTTCAATATCTGGCGACACGCCTTAACTCTTTAGTGTCTTTGACCAAAATTGGAAAAAATGAGTTGTTTTGGATTTAATTTTGTTATGTAGCACATATTAACAAAAATATGGACAGCTATATGTCTTTATGAAGCCTGATAAATAGACTTTCAAAATTAGGCTTCAACTTTTCGCATCTGGCACAATGTAATTAACATAAATTAGCATTAATTAGCATAAATTGGTGACCAATAGCTACGACATCTAGAGAAAAACTGAACTGGAGTCCACATAGTGTGTAGTTTGGTAAATAGTTGAAAGCAAAAAGTTACCTTGATGTAGTGGTAAGCATGCCCATCAAATATGGCTGAAATAGAATGAAAGGAATGGACATAAGAATATTTACAGTCACACTACCCCAAAACGTCATAATAGAGGAAAATTCGGAAAAATAACAGTATAGGTAGATTGTGTCTGCACCACTTCAAATGAAATAAACAAATACATACATGTGTTACTAACACTGTCTTAGCACTATTTTGTTTTCAGCTGGATGGATGTAGTAACAACATCCATTACTTTGCCAAGGAAGGGCCAACCATGACACCAGGCAACGTCAGAGAATCTGAATCTGCCTCCCCTCCCCGCCTTCAAGTGGTAATTAAATCTACTTATGAATAGTCAACATGTTATATTGTACAAAATGCAGTACAATATAAATTATTGCCTATGGTACTCCCTGCTATGCCATTCTTGGAAGCAATTCATGTCCTTGGTGATGTGAAGGTACTTCCCACACTGAGGTGCACTGCAATACGAGGCAATCCTCTTTTCACCTCTACCCTGCTGGTAGCACACCACACAATTTCTCCTTACGTCTTGAGAGTAAACTGGCATGTGCACCACATCAAACTGTCCTGGAGGCTGGATTACTGTAGATGCTGTAGGAGGTACATCATATTCAGGAAAACCACAAAGTTGCCTCACCAGCTCTTCCCTGTATTCAACAATAGAATACCCTGGTGGCCTTCGAAGTTCTGCATTCTCTGGATTGTTGGCACGGTGTTCTCTGAAAAGTATAAAGCTATTGACAACAGCAATATCAATGAGGTGAAAAAACAAAGTCTTCCACCATCTCAAACACTTTCTCATAACATTATTGTAGGATAACATCTGATCAGAGCGGTCGACAGCATTCATATACATATTATACCTCTTGATGGTGTGGGGCTGCGGTACCAGTATTGCTCGCCATACATTGTCGGTCTTTACTTTTCTCGTCACCTGCGCCTTATCATTAGCATTATCAATGGTTGTTAGTAATGATACTACCTTGTTGTCTTTCCATTGTATTGCAAGGCAGGGTGGAATCCTTTCCCAGCGCATACTGCCCCTTTCCAACCGCTTTGCCCATTGTTTGCCGTTCTTCAGGTTCTCTGGGAATCCCCTGCGGTTCTCTGATACTGTGCCCGTTGCAGGAACACCTAGCAGGTACAAATCTTTGACAAGTTGTACTGACGTGTAAAAATTATCAAAAAATAAATTGTAACCCTGACGAAGCAAAGGCATCATTAGTTTCATTACAACATCATAACCAAGACCATGTACACCAACATCTCTTCCGGCAGCTCTCCCAATATACACATTGAAGTCGTAAGTATAGCCATTTGCACTGTCGGCCAACACCCAAAGCTTGATGCCCCATCTGGTAGGCTTGTCTTTTATGAACTGTCGAATGCCAGACCTGTGCCTAGATTTTACCATACGCTCATCAATAGCAATATTCTGTGATGGTTGGTACAAGCTTTTGCACTTACATTTGAAATCGTCCAAAAAAGATTCAACTTTGCGCAACTTATTACCTGGATCCTCGGTTCCTGGATCCACAACATGTAACAGTGCCATCAGTGCTCTAAATCTGATTCTAGGTAGGATTTTCCTTGCCCAGAGGCCATGGTAGAGGGATTTTGTGGACCAATACCTATCGTAACGTGTTCCAATTTGAACAAGACCAAAATAAATAAGTAATGCAATCAGCCTGTTCATCTCATGGGGGGTGGTTTCTTCCCAGCTACCATCAGGTTTTGTGTAGGACTTGTGTGTACCTGTTGAAACATTTTCATAAGCATAACTGTTAGTATGTGTACAGATACTATTTATGAACTCTACAGAAAAAAAAAGATGAAAAAACTCTATAGCCATGGTCATGGTGTTTCTCAGGAGAGGATGACCAAAGTGCACTCCAGTTGGGCGGGTAGGTCTAAACGCTGGTAGCACATTTCCAACATCAGGGTCAGCATAGCTTTTTGTGTGGGCTGCAACTGGATGGCCATGGCCAACACCACGACCACCACCACGAGCACGGGGGCCACCACGAGCACGAGCGCCACCACGAACACGAGCGCCACCACGAACACGGGGGCCACCACGAGCACCACCACGAGCACGAGCGCCACCACGAGCACGGGCGCCACCACGAACACGGGGGCCACCACGAGCACGGGGGACACCACGACCACGGGGGACACCACGACCACGGGGGACACCACGACCACGGGGGACACCACGACCACGGGGGACACCACGACCAGCACCGTCATCATCTCCAGCATAGTCGTCACCACTGACATTTTCATCATCACCGCCATTGTCGTCATCACCACCATTGTCGTCATCACCAGCACCGTGGTCAATACCAGCACCGTGGTCAATACCAGCACCGTGGTCAATACCAGCACCGTGGTCAATACCAGCACCGTGGTCAATACCAGCATCGTTGTCATCACCGCCATTGTCGTCATCACCAGCACCGTGGTCAATACCAACATCATCGTCATCACCACCAGCACCATGGTCATCACCAGCATTGTCGTCATCACCGCCTTCATCAGCCTGTTCTCCATCACTATAATAAAAGGAAAACAACATTGTACCCTTTTACTTTCATATCACAACAGGCCCATGCAAAATGTAACAATTTTATATGTTTCAGGTTGCTGAATAATTAGTGATTTCTAGTTGTAAACAAAGGACAACAGATAAGTTGGATATTATAAAAATGTGTAAAATAAATTATACAAATTCACAAAGTAAAATCATATATTTTTAGATATAAAAGCTCAAAAAAAGATAACTAACGTAATATGTAAAGTAGAGTTTCAATTAGAGCAGAAATCTTTCCAGAAAATCGACAGCAACGCCAAAACGAATGATGCAGCATAAATTCAGACGCGACCGTGGGGATCAAATTTCATTCAACGCGTCACCTAAAATATGCTTTTTGATTTCGTTTTTCCTGCCCTGAAAAAACATTATATCCTCCAGATATGTTCTCAAGGATATATCCAGACATCTTCTTGAGACAATAAGAGAGGTTTCAAACAAATCTAACATGATTTCAATGCCTTTCGAGTCACCAAATCGAACATGTGATTTCCCAACATACGTGCTCAAAAATTTGATCACATTCTCACCTCGAATCTTCGCCTGAATTGCAAAGCTGGTGGTCTATTTCCGATTCCTCGCCACTTGACATTCCTTCACCGCTTTCTTTCTCATCTCCGCTACTTTCCTCGTCAAGACAAGCTAATACTTCATCGAGATTGTAGGTTTTTGAAGTCCTGGGAGCCTTCGCGTTCGACGCCATTTTCTTGAACTAACTCCACGAGGCCCGGAGAAATACAATGAAACAAAAAGTAACCAATCATGAGTTTCGTTAGATTTTCGTTAGATCGATTTCGATAAAACTCGCTGTCTGATTGGCTTAGGATACAGTCACGCCGTACAGCGAGTTTCAGGGCAATCGGAAGTAACACTACGACGCTAGAAATTTTTTTTTACCCGACCTGGAAGTCGGATATTTACCTAGCCGGACACGAAAGAGTTAAGGGTAGTACATTTTTCCACTGTGTAAGTATTTTTCCACTGTGTAAATATTTTCTTTACGGCCATGCCAACGAATTGAGGCTCAAAAGCTACGCAACACGGCCATCAGAGCAGCAGTTTAATACAACGATGTTCCTTGGGATGAAGAACATATCCTTCTTCAGACCACAGAATCAGTAATCAGTGTCAACAAGAGACCATCACCTAAGAGAACTGATCTCCGTACCCTATGATAGTCTGCGCCAATCTATGTTTGGCTCAGTGGACGTCACGATGCTATTTTAAGATTCGGTTCCAGCTCCTCACGGATTTCATAGCACCATCTCAGGAATTCAACCTTGATTTCAACAAAGAAAGAGAGGCGATGGATGCGAAACTTCAAAACTCTGAATTATGTGTTGCTCCATAAACTTACTACCCGGACTGGTATGGGACGGATCTGACTTGAACACTCGAGAAAATGAACTTTGAATGCTACGGAGTGTAATTTAAAAACCCGTTAAAAATATTGCCGTTTGGATTTGACTGGGAAACTGTAGGGCTGTATTAAGCCAGACCTGTCAGAAATTCGAATGTGACCTGGAATCCGTTAAAAGAAACTAGAGTGACCTGAACTTCGTGAAACTATCAAAGGAAATGAAACCGTATTCCATTCAGTTTGTAGCGGGATCGGCGCGAGCATGGAAAGTCAAAAATTAGAATCAATTAACAATCCCGTATCGTTGTTATTGAAAGTTCGCTTACCTTATAAATACTGGTTCCCTGTAGTTCATATTCATGTACAGCTAGATAACATACCTAGGGAACTGACTGGATTATTTGCTCTATTTCATCAGGCTAATAATTGTAGAAACGTTCAGTTTATAGCAAGCAAGCCGCATCGAATTTTGACCACAATTTTGAGAAATTATAAATCCAGTTAATCTGAAACATTGACTCACTGAGTTTGGAATTATCGTAAACAGACACTTACAATTCGCTAAAGAAATTAGAAATAGAACCTATAATATCGTAAATAATCGGACATGCTTTTGCAACACCGTAATCAACATGAATCTGTAGAGTAACTGTCGTGAAAGTAGAAAATTGTGAATGCTTTAATTACTGAGTAAAACACTGAATTCATTCTTCTGCTCTCGCCGTCCGCCGGGCCATTCGGACACGTGACACCCACAACCAATCGGATAGAGTGGTAAAAATAGTCCAACTAATTTATGCAAGCTAAAACTAAATCGACGCAGACTATCATGGGGAGAGAGGCTAGTATGGGGCATCGGTTCTCTTAGGTAATGGTCTCTTGGTGTCAAATATGCAGCTGTTGTAGAAAATCCTCCGACTCACGTGTCCAATTCAACTGCCGCTAATTCGCACACGCTTTCTCTGTGAATGCTTTTCCATCAGGCATTTTCAACACCTTGCACTATCACAATGTGCAGATTAACCTCTCCTTTGCTGACCAGAAATTGTAAAAAGAAAGCACAATATTACAACCCATTCATTGTCCGGCTCTTGCAATTTTATCGATTAACATGTTCTATTCTTAGCAGGTTACTTCATCCAATAAGAAACGAGCTTTCAGATCGTCAATGTCAAGCTGTCACAATTGAACCAATCAGCAATTTTTTATTGTAGTTTATATTATAAAACAAATAAAATATGTTTCTCCTTGTTTATAACAAAATAATGCACTTTCGAGGTCTTGAAAAGCTGCTAAATGCACTCGCGATCAGCTCGTGCATCCGCAATTTTTCAAGACCTCGAGCGTGCATTATTTAAGAAATAGAAAACATTTTCCGTGTTTCTATAGAGTTATAGAAACACGAGTGGGAGTTTGGGAGAACGAGAAATGGCAGTGGGAACACAAGCCCGAAGAAACAAGGGGAAAATGTTTTCTATTTCCTTTATAAAATAAACCAATAAAAGCACGGAAACGCTCGCTTAATTTGATAACCCGGCAAAACGTAAGTTCTCACAACTAGCTCAAGCGCGCGCTCAACTGTCCATGTTTCTATAGAGTTATAGAAACACGGCTTACAGCCAATCATAACGCGCGTACTATCGAAACTATTTTATAATTTGTTATATAACAAGGAGAACCATATTTTATTTGTTACATAAAAGATGCAATGAATAATTAATCAGAAATGTGGAGTATGACCAATATTGAAAAGTTAATGGAGAGTAGGTTCTTGATGGGCTGGCATCTACAATCCCGGACAAAATTCTTAAGAAAAAGTTCAAAAGCTCGTGTACTGTGGTAATACTTGGCCAACAAGTGACCCTCCCCCCTCCCCCTCCCCATACAATGTTGAGACGGACTGCCACTTTGCTCTGGGAACACTTGCAAGCATCAACATTGTACCCGGGGGAAAGGGAGGTAAGTAAAATTGTGTTATTCTTCTTTAAAAACTAATATAAGAGAACAATCGAATAATAAAAATATTTACTTAAGCATTTTAGTACGGGGTTGTCTGTGGAAGATACAATTTAAAACAGCAGAGAATGGAATGTTGATGGTGGTTTTGAAGTTAGCGTGCTGTCTTATTTGTTCTAAAAATCGTTGCACGTAGTAATAAGGATATTTTATGTCATATCCACATATTCCGCATTGCATAATAGGAATTTTAGTAGCAGTACAATAACTATTAAATAGTCATGCTTTATTAAGGCAGCTCAGAGAAACTGAAATACTGAACGTTTGTACCCAGTATGGGCTTGCTGTGTTTCTGCTTTTTTCGGGAGGCCTGTGGTTTAAAAAGCTTGCATTGAATTGTGGAACGACACTTTGTAGCATTGAAACTTAATTTGGTCAAAACAAGATTATAACATCGATAAACCACGGTAAACCTAATTGAAAAATGGGTGTTTGTCTTTGTTTTAAACGGTAAACCACGGTAAACCACGGTAAACCGCTCTTATAAATAAAGGAAATACATATTATCTTTATAATTGTAGTTTTCCGTGGTTTACCGCGCAAAAAGTAGGGTTTACCGTTACTTTCTGGGGGGGAAATCACTGTTTCTCACTTGTTAACCATAGCTGTATATGTAGATTTTCAATTCGGAGCGATGAAGATGTGTCATGGCTTTGTAATGTATAAGCCGGAGGGGGTAGGGGTGGGGATGGATTGTTGTTAGCCACTCAGTAGCGCTACAGTGCCTGTACGCGTTTCATTCTTCTTTGATTACGAATAAGTAAAATTTTGTTTTGTATTAAACGCTTGGAAAATTCGTAGTACGTCTCCTTAGTAATGTTGTTTTTTATCGCTTGCCCTGCTAGATAATATTTCCCTTCTTCAAATGCGAGCTGTAAATATGCCTACTTTTCAGGCGTGATTAACCTTTTAAATACCATAATTAGAGCGCACAATTTGCAGTTACTGGACGACAATGAACACTTTTGAACTAATAATTAAAGATTGTGACGTCACTAATTAGCAATATCGTTCGTGCAGGTCTTCGAATGTATACACGTGACTAAAATACCAAAGAACCTTCCATGTGCGGGATCAACAAAGATGAAACAACAATGACACAGCAGTCTCTCAGCGCAGATGTCTGTGGAAGATACAATTGAAAACAGCAGAGAATGGAATGTTTATGGTGGTTTTGAAGTTAGCGTGCTGTCTTATTTGTTCTAAAAATCGTTGCACGTCGGTAATAATGATATTTTATGTCATATCCACATATTCCGCATTGCATAATAGGAATTGTAGTACCAGTACAATAACTATTAAATAGTCATGCTTTATTAAGGCAGCTCAGAGAAACTGAAATAATGCACGTGGAGAGGGGGTGGAGGTTAAATTGTTTATTTTATATCCGATGAGTCGTTTACGTACAAAATGTAACGAAGAGAACAATTTGCTTAACTATTTTTGGCCGAGTTTGGCTATGGAATATACTATTTAAAATAACATAATGGATCCTTATGGTGGTTTTGAAGATAGCTTGCTGTCTTATTTGTTCTTAAAATCGTTGTACCCAGCAATAAGGATATTTTATGTCATATCCATATATTCATTGCATAATAGGAATGTTATTAGTGGTAAAATAACTGAAATAGTCATGCTTTATTAAGAGAGCTCAGAGAAACTGAAATACTGAACGTTTGTACCCAGTATGGGCTTGCTGTGTTTCTGCTTTTTTCGGGAGGCCTGTGGGTTAAAAAGCTTGCCTTGAATTGTGGAACGACACTTTGTAGCAGTGAAACTTAATTTGGCCAAAACAAGATTATAACATCGATAAACCACGGTAAACTTAATTGAAAAATGGTGTTTGTCTTTGTTTTAAACGGTAAACCACGGTAAACCGGTCTTATAAATAAAGGAAATACATATTATCTTTATAATTGTAGTTTTCTGTGGTTTTCCGTGGTTTACCGCGCAAAAAGGAGGGTTTACCGTTACTTTCTGGGGGGGGGGGGGAAATAACTGTTTCTCACTTGTTAACCATAGCTGTATATGTAGATTTTCAATTCGGAGCGATGAAGATGTGTCATGGCTTTGTAATGTATAAGCCGGAGGGGGTAGGGGTGGGGATGGATTGTTGTTAGCCACTCAGTAGCGCTACAGTGCCTGTACGCGTTTCATTCTTCTTTGATTACGAATAAGTAAAAATTTTGTTTGTATTAAACGCTTAGAAAATTCGTACTACGTCTCCTTAGTAATGTTTTTTTTTTATCGCTTGCCCTGCTAGATAATATTTCCCTTCTTCAAATGCGAGCTGTAAATATGCCTACTTTTCAGGCGTGATTAACCTTTTAAATACCATAATTAGAGCGCACAATTTGCAGTTACTGGACGACAATGAACACTTTTGAACTAATATTTAAAGATTGTGACGTCACTAATTAGCAATATCGTTCGTGCAGGTCTTCGAATGTTACACGTGACTAAAATACCAAAGAACATTCCATGTGAGGGCTCAACAAAGATAAAACACCAATGCCACAGCAGTCTCTCAGCGCAGACAATCCCGGAGAAAATGCTTAAGAAAAAGTTCAAAAGCTCGTGTACTGTGGTAATACTTGGCCAAAAAGTGACCCTCCCCCCTCCCCCTCCCCATACAATGTTGAGACGGACTGCCACTTTGCTCTGGGAACACTTGCAAGCATCAACATTGTACCCGGGGGAAAGGGAGGTAAGTAAAATTGTGTTATTCTTCTTTAAAAACTAATATAAGAGAACAATCGAATAATAAAAATATTTACTTAAGCATTTTAGTACGGGGTTGTCTGTGGAAGATACAATTTAAAACAGCAGAGAATGGAATGTTGATGGTGGTTTTGAAGTTAGCGTGCTGTCTTATTTGTTCTAAAAATCGTTGCACGTAGTAATAAGGATATTTTATGTCATATCCACATATTCCGCATTGCATAATAGGAATTTTAGTAGCAGTACAATAACTATTAAATAGTCATGCTTTATTAAGGCAGCTCAGAGAAACTGAAATACTGAACGTTTGTACCCAGTATGGGCTTGCTGTGTTTCTGCTTTTTTCGGGAGGCCTGTGGTTTAAAAAGCTTGCATTGAATTGTGGAACGACACTTTGTAGCATTGAAACTTAATTTGGTCAAAACAAGATTATAACATCGATAAACCACGGTAAACCTAATTGAAAAATGGTGTTTGTCTTTGTTTTAAACGGTAAACCACGGTAAACCACGGTAAACCGCTCTTATAAATAAAGGAAATACATATTATCTTTATAATTGTAGTTTTCCGTGGTTTACCGCGCAAAAAGTAGGGTTTACCGTTACTTTCTGGGGGGGAAATCACTGTTTCTCACTTGTTAACCATAGCTGTATATGTAGATTTTCAATTCGGAGCGATGAAGATGTGTCATGGCTTTGTAATGTATAAGCCGGAGGGGGTAGGGGTGGGGATGGATTGTTGTTAGCCACTCAGTAGCGCTACAGTGCCTGTACGCGTTTCATTCTTCTTTGATTACGAATAAGTAAAATTTTGTTTTGTATTAAACGCTTGGAAAATTCGTAGTACGTCTCCTTAGTAATGTTGTTTTTTATCGCTTGCCCTGCTAGATAATATTTCCCTTCTTCAAATGCGAGCTGTAAATATGCCTACTTTTCAGGCGTGATTAACCTTTTAAATACCATAATTAGAGCGCACAATTTGCAGTTACTGGACGACAATGAACACTTTTGAACTAATAATTAAAGATTGTGACGTCACTAATTAGCAATATCGTTCGTGCAGGTCTTCGAATGTATACACGTGACTAAAATACCAAAGAACCTTCCATGTGCGGGATCAACAAAGATGAAACAACAATGACACAGCAGTCTCTCAGCGCAGATGTCTGTGGAAGATACAATTGAAAACAGCAGAGAATGGAATGTTTATGGTGGTTTTGAAGTTAGCGTGCTGTCTTATTTGTTCTAAAAATCGTTGCACGTCGGTAATAATGATATTTTATGTCATATCCACATATTCCGCATTGCATAATAGGAATTGTAGTACCAGTACAATAACTATTAAATAGTCATGCTTTATTAAGGCAGCTCAGAGAAACTGAAATAATGCACGTGGAGAGGGGGTGGAGGTTAAATTGTTTATTTTATATCCGATGAGTCGTTTACGTACAAAATGTAACGAAGAGAACAATTTGCTTAACTATTTTTGGCCGAGTTTGGCTATGGAATATACTATTTAAAATAACATAATGGATCCTTATGGTGGTTTTGAAGATAGCTTGCTGTCTTATTTGTTCTTAAAATCGTTGTACCCAGCAATAAGGATATTTTATGTCATATCCATATATTCATTGCATAATAGGAATGTTATTAGTGGTAAAATAACTGAAATAGTCATGCTTTATTAAGAGAGCTCAGAGAAACTGAAATACTGAACGTTTGTACCCAGTATGGGCTTGCTGTGTTTCTGCTTTTTTCGGGAGGCCTGTGGGTTAAAAAGCTTGCCTTGAATTGTGGAACGACACTTTGTAGCAGTGAAACTTAATTTGGCCAAAACAAGATTATAACATCGATAAACCACGGTAAACTTAATTGAAAAATGGTGTTTGTCTTTGTTTTAAACGGTAAACCACGGTAAACCGGTCTTATAAATAAAGGAAATACATATTATCTTTATAATTGTAGTTTTCTGTGGTTTTCCGTGGTTTACCGCGCAAAAAGGAGGGTTTACCGTTACTTTCTGGGGGGGGGGGGGGGGAAATAACTGTTTCTCACTTGTTAACCATAGCTGTATATGTAGATTTTCAATTCGGAGCGATGAAGATGTGTCATGGCTTTGTAATGTATAAGCCGGAGGGGGTAGGGGTGGGGATGGATTGTTGTTAGCCACTCAGTAGCGCTACAGTGCCTGTACGCGTTTCATTCTTCTTTGATTACGAATAAGTAAAAATTTTGTTTGTATTAAACGCTTAGAAAATTCGTACTACGTCTCCTTAGTAATGTTTTTTTTTTATCGCTTGCCCTGCTAGATAATATTTCCCTTCTTCAAATGCGAGCTGTAAATATGCCTACTTTTCAGGCGTGATTAACCTTTTAAATACCATAATTAGAGCGCACAATTTGCAGTTACTGGACGACAATGAACACTTTTGAACTAATATTTAAAGATTGTGACGTCACTAATTAGCAATATCGTTCGTGCAGGTCTTCGAATGTTACACGTGACTAAAATACCAAAGAACATTCCATGTGAGGGCTCAACAAAGATAAAACACCAATGCCACAGCAGTCTCTCAGCGCAGACAATCCCGGAGAAAATGCTTAAGAAAAAGTTCAAAAGCTCGTGTACTGTGGTAATACTTGGCCAAAAAGTGACCCTCCCCCCTCCCCCTCCCCATACAATGTTGAGACGGACTGCCACTTTGCTCTAGGAACACTTGCAAGCATCAACATTGTACCCGGGGGAAAGGGAGGTAAGTAAAATTGTGTTATTCTTCTTTAAAAACTAATATAAGAGAACAATCGAATAATAAAAATATTTACTTAAGCATTTTAGTACGGGGTTGTCTGTGGAAGATACAATTTAAAACAGCAGAGAATGGAATGTTGATGGTGGTTTTGAAGTTAGCGTGCTGTCTTATTTGTTCTAAAAATCGTTGCACGTAGTAATAAGGATATTTTATGTCATATCCACATATTCCGCATTGCATAATAGGAATTTTAGTAGCAGTACAATAACTATTAAATAGTCATGCTTTATTAAGGCAGCTCAGAGAAACTGAAATACTGAACGTTTGTACCCAGTATGGGCTTGCTGTGTTTCTGCTTTTTTCGGGAGGCCTGTGGTTTAAAAAGCTTGCATTGAATTGTGGAACGACACTTTGTAGCATTGAAACTTAATTTGGTCAAAACAAGATTATAACATCGATAAACCACGGTAAACCTAATTGAAAAATGGTGTTTGTCTTTGTTTTAAACGGTAAACCACGGTAAACCACGGTAAACCGCTCTTATAAATAAAGGAAATACATATTATCTTTATAATTGTAGTTTTCCGTGGTTTACCGCGCAAAAAGTAGGGTTTACCGTTACTTTCTGGGGGGGAAATCACTGTTTCTCACTTGTTAACCATAGCTGTATATGTAGATTTTCAATTCGGAGCGATGAAGATGTGTCATGGCTTTGTAATGTATAAGCCGGAGGGGGTAGGGGTGGGGATGGATTGTTGTTAGCCACTCAGTAGCGCTACAGTGCCTGTACGCGTTTCATTCTTCTTTGATTACGAATAAGTAAAATTTTGTTTTGTATTAAACGCTTGGAAAATTCGTAGTACGTCTCCTTAGTAATGTTGTTTTTTATCGCTTGCCCTGCTAGATAATATTTCCCTTCTTCAAATGCGAGCTGTAAATATGCCTACTTTTCAGGCGTGATTAACCTTTTAAATACCATAATTAGAGCGCACAATTTGCAGTTACTGGACGACAATGAACACTTTTGAACTAATAATTAAAGATTGTGACGTCACTAATTAGCAATATCGTTCGTGCAGGTCTTCGAATGTATACACGTGACTAAAATACCAAAGAACCTTCCATGTGCGGGATCAACAAAGATGAAACAACAATGACACAGCAGTCTCTCAGCGCAGATGTCTGTGGAAGATACAATTGAAAACAGCAGAGAATGGAATGTTTATGGTGGTTTTGAAGTTAGCGTGCTGTCTTATTTGTTCTAAAAATCGTTGCACGTCGGTAATAATGATATTTTATGTCATATCCACATATTCCGCATTGCATAATAGGAATTGTAGTACCAGTACAATAACTATTAAATAGTCATGCTTTATTAAGGCAGCTCAGAGAAACTGAAATAATGCACGTGGAGAGGGGGTGGAGGTTAAATTGTTTATTTTATATCCGATGAGTCGTTTACGTACAAAATGTAACGAAGAGAACAATTTGCTTAACTATTTTTGGCCGAGTTTGGCTATGGAATATACTATTTAAAATAACATAATGGATCCTTATGGTGGTTTTGAAGATAGCTTGCTGTCTTATTTGTTCTTAAAATCGTTGTACCCAGCAATAAGGATATTTTATGTCATATCCATATATTCATTGCATAATAGGAATGTTATTAGTGGTAAAATAACTGAAATAGTCATGCTTTATTAAGAGAGCTCAGAGAAACTGAAATACTGAACGTTTGTACCCAGTATGGGCTTGCTGTGTTTCTGCTTTTTTCGGGAGGCCTGTGGGTTAAAAAGCTTGCCTTGAATTGTGGAACGACACTTTGTAGCAGTGAAACTTAATTTGGCCAAAACAAGATTATAACATCGATAAACCACGGTAAACTTAATTGAAAAATGGTGTTTGTCTTTGTTTTAAACGGTAAACCACGGTAAACCGGTCTTATAAATAAAGGAAATACATATTATCTTTATAATTGTAGTTTTCTGTGGTTTTCCGTGGTTTACCGCGCAAAAAGGAGGGTTTACCGTTACTTTCTGGGGGGGGGGGGGGGGGGGGGAAATAACTGTTTCTCACTTGTTAACCATAGCTGTATATGTAGATTTTCAATTCGGAGCGATGAAGATGTGTCATGGCTTTGTAATGTATAAGCCGGAGGGGGTAGGGGTGGGGATGGATTGTTGTTAGCCACTCAGTAGCGCTACAGTGCCTGTACGCGTTTCATTCTTCTTTGATTACGAATAAGTAAAAATTTTGTTTGTATTAAACGCTTAGAAAATTCGTACTACGTCTCCTTAGTAATGTTTTTTTTTTATCGCTTGCCCTGCTAGATAATATTTCCCTTCTTCAAATGCGAGCTGTAAATATGCCTACTTTTCAGGCGTGATTAACCTTTTAAATACCATAATTAGAGCGCACAATTTGCAGTTACTGGACGACAATGAACACTTTTGAACTAATATTTAAAGATTGTGACGTCACTAATTAGCAATATCGTTCGTGCAGGTCTTCGAATGTTACACGTGACTAAAATACCAAAGAACATTCCATGTGAGGGCTCAACAAAGATAAAACACCAATGCCACAGCAGTCTCTCAGCGCAGACAATCCCGGAGAAAATGCTTAAGAAAAAGTTCAAAAGCTCGTGTACTGTGGTAATACTTGGCCAAAAAGTGACCCTCCCCCCTCCCCCTCCCCATACAATGTTGAGACGGACTGCCACTTTGCTCTAGGAACACTTGCAAGCATCAACATTGTACCCGGGGGAAAGGGAGGTAAGTAAAATTGTGTTATTCTTCTTTAAAAACTAATATAAGAGAACAATCGAATAATAAAAATATTTACTTAAGCATTTTAGTACGGGGTTGTCTGTGGAAGATACAATTTAAAACAGCAGAGAATGGAATGTTGATGGTGGTTTTGAAGTTAGCGTGCTGTCTTATTTGTTCTAAAAATCGTTGCACGTAGTAATAAGGATATTTTATGTCATATCCACATATTCCGCATTGCATAATAGGAATTTTAGTAGCAGTACAATAACTATTAAATAGTCATGCTTTATTAAGGCAGCTCAGAGAAACTGAAATACTGAACGTTTGTACCCAGTATGGGCTTGCTGTGTTTCTGCTTTTTTCGGGAGGCCTGTGGTTTAAAAAGCTTGCATTGAATTGTGGAACGACACTTTGTAGCATTGAAACTTAATTTGGTCAAAACAAGATTATAACATCGATAAACCACGGTAAACCTAATTGAAAAATGGTGTTTGTCTTTGTTTTAAACGGTAAACCACGGTAAACCACGGTAAACCGCTCTTATAAATAAAGGAAATACATATTATCTTTATAATTGTAGTTTTCCGTGGTTTACCGCGCAAAAAGTAGGGTTTACCGTTACTTTCTGGGGGGGAAATCACTGTTTCTCACTTGTTAACCATAGCTGTATATGTAGATTTTCAATTCGGAGCGATGAAGATGTGTCATGGCTTTGTAATGTATAAGCCGGAGGGGGTAGGGGTGGGGATGGATTGTTGTTAGCCACTCAGTAGCGCTACAGTGCCTGTACGCGTTTCATTCTTCTTTGATTACGAATAAGTAAAATTTTGTTTTGTATTAAACGCTTGGAAAATTCGTAGTACGTCTCCTTAGTAATGTTGTTTTTTATCGCTTGCCCTGCTAGATAATATTTCCCTTCTTCAAATGCGAGCTGTAAATATGCCTACTTTTCAGGCGTGATTAACCTTTTAAATACCATAATTAGAGCGCACAATTTGCAGTTACTGGACGACAATGAACACTTTTGAACTAATAATTAAAGATTGTGACGTCACTAATTAGCAATATCGTTCGTGCAGGTCTTCGAATGTATACACGTGACTAAAATACCAAAGAACCTTCCATGTGCGGGATCAACAAAGATGAAACAACAATGACACAGCAGTCTCTCAGCGCAGATGTCTGTGGAAGATACAATTGAAAACAGCAGAGAATGGAATGTTTATGGTGGTTTTGAAGTTAGCGTGCTGTCTTATTTGTTCTAAAAATCGTTGCACGTCGGTAATAATGATATTTTATGTCATATCCACATATTCCGCATTGCATAATAGGAATTGTAGTACCAGTACAATAACTATTAAATAGTCATGCTTTATTAAGGCAGCTCAGAGAAACTGAAATAATGCACGTGGAGAGGGGGTGGAGGTTAAATTGTTTATTTTATATCCGATGAGTCGTTTACGTACAAAATGTAACGAAGAGAACAATTTGCTTAACTATTTTTGGCCGAGTTTGGCTATGGAATATACTATTTAAAATAACATAATGGATCCTTATGGTGGTTTTGAAGATAGCTTGCTGTCTTATTTGTTCTTAAAATCGTTGTACCCAGCAATAAGGATATTTTATGTCATATCCATATATTCATTGCATAATAGGAATGTTATTAGTGGTAAAATAACTGAAATAGTCATGCTTTATTAAGAGAGCTCAGAGAAACTGAAATACTGAACGTTTGTACCCAGTATGGGCTTGCTGTGTTTCTGCTTTTTTCGGGAGGCCTGTGGGTTAAAAAGCTTGCCTTGAATTGTGGAACGACACTTTGTAGCAGTGAAACTTAATTTGGCCAAAACAAGATTATAACATCGATAAACCACGGTAAACTTAATTGAAAAATGGTGTTTGTCTTTGTTTTAAACGGTAAACCACGGTAAACCGGTCTTATAAATAAAGGAAATACATATTATCTTTATAATTGTAGTTTTCTGTGGTTTTCCGTGGTTTACCGCGCAAAAAGGAGGGTTTACCGTTACTTTCTGGGGGGGGGGGGGGGAAATAACTGTTTCTCACTTGTTAACCATAGCTGTATATGTAGATTTTCAATTCGGAGCGATGAAGATGTGTCATGGCTTTGTAATGTATAAGCCGGAGGGGGTAGGGGTGGGGATGGATTGTTGTTAGCCACTCAGTAGCGCTACAGTGCCTGTACGCGTTTCATTCTTCTTTGATTACGAATAAGTAAAAATTTTGTTTGTATTAAACGCTTAGAAAATTCGTACTACGTCTCCTTAGTAATGTTTTTTTTTTATCGCTTGCCCTGCTAGATAATATTTCCCTTCTTCAAATGCGAGCTGTAAATATGCCTACTTTTCAGGCGTGATTAACCTTTTAAATACCATAATTAGAGCGCACAATTTGCAGTTACTGGACGACAATGAACACTTTTGAACTAATATTTAAAGATTGTGACGTCACTAATTAGCAATATCGTTCGTGCAGGTCTTCGAATGTTACACGTGACTAAAATACCAAAGAACATTCCATGTGAGGGCTCAACAAAGATAAAACACCAATGCCACAGCAGTCTCTCAGCGCAGACAATCCCGGAGAAAATGCTTAAGAAAAAGTTCAAAAGCTCGTGTACTGTGGTAATACTTGGCCAAAAAGTGACCCTCCCCCCTCCCCCTCCCCATACAATGTTGAGACGGACTGCCACTTTGCTCTAGGAACACTTGCAAGCATCAACATTGTACCCGGGGGAAAGGGAGGTAAGTAAAATTGTGTTATTCTTCTTTAAAAACTAATATAAGAGAACAATCGAATAATAAAAATATTTACTTAAGCATTTTAGTACGGGGTTGTCTGTGGAAGATACAATTTAAAACAGCAGAGAATGGAATGTTGATGGTGGTTTTGAAGTTAGCGTGCTGTCTTATTTGTTCTAAAAATCGTTGCACGTAGTAATAAGGATATTTTATGTCATATCCACATATTCCGCATTGCATAATAGGAATTTTAGTAGCAGTACAATAACTATTAAATAGTCATGCTTTATTAAGGCAGCTCAGAGAAACTGAAATACTGAACGTTTGTACCCAGTATGGGCTTGCTGTGTTTCTGCTTTTTTCGGGAGGCCTGTGGTTTAAAAAGCTTGCATTGAATTGTGGAACGACACTTTGTAGCATTGAAACTTAATTTGGTCAAAACAAGATTATAACATCGATAAACCACGGTAAACCTAATTGAAAAATGGTGTTTGTCTTTGTTTTAAACGGTAAACCACGGTAAACCACGGTAAACCGCTCTTATAAATAAAGGAAATACATATTATCTTTATAATTGTAGTTTTCCGTGGTTTACCGCGCAAAAAGTAGGGTTTACCGTTACTTTCTGGGGGGGAAATCACTGTTTCTCACTTGTTAACCATAGCTGTATATGTAGATTTTCAATTCGGAGCGATGAAGATGTGTCATGGCTTTGTAATGTATAAGCCGGAGGGGGTAGGGGTGGGGATGGATTGTTGTTAGCCACTCAGTAGCGCTACAGTGCCTGTACGCGTTTCATTCTTCTTTGATTACGAATAAGTAAAATTTTGTTTTGTATTAAACGCTTGGAAAATTCGTAGTACGTCTCCTTAGTAATGTTGTTTTTTATCGCTTGCCCTGCTAGATAATATTTCCCTTCTTCAAATGCGAGCTGTAAATATGCCTACTTTTCAGGCGTGATTAACCTTTTAAATACCATAATTAGAGCGCACAATTTGCAGTTACTGGACGACAATGAACACTTTTGAACTAATAATTAAAGATTGTGACGTCACTAATTAGCAATATCGTTCGTGCAGGTCTTCGAATGTATACACGTGACTAAAATACCAAAGAACCTTCCATGTGCGGGATCAACAAAGATGAAACAACAATGACACAGCAGTCTCTCAGCGCAGATGTCTGTGGAAGATACAATTGAAAACAGCAGAGAATGGAATGTTTATGGTGGTTTTGAAGTTAGCGTGCTGTCTTATTTGTTCTAAAAATCGTTGCACGTCGGTAATAATGATATTTTATGTCATATCCACATATTCCGCATTGCATAATAGGAATTGTAGTACCAGTACAATAACTATTAAATAGTCATGCTTTATTAAGGCAGCTCAGAGAAACTGAAATAATGCACGTGGAGAGGGGGTGGAGGTTAAATTGTTTATTTTATATCCGATGAGTCGTTTACGTACAAAATGTAACGAAGAGAACAATTTGCTTAACTATTTTTGGCCGAGTTTGGCTATGGAATATACTATTTAAAATAACATAATGGATCCTTATGGTGGTTTTGAAGATAGCTTGCTGTCTTATTTGTTCTTAAAATCGTTGTACCCAGCAATAAGGATATTTTATGTCATATCCATATATTCATTGCATAATAGGAATGTTATTAGTGGTAAAATAACTGAAATAGTCATGCTTTATTAAGAGAGCTCAGAGAAATTGAAATACTGAACGTTTGTACCCAGTATGGGCTTGCTGTGTTTCTGCTTTTTTCGGGAGGCCTGTGGGTTAAAAAGCTTGCCTTGAATTGTGGAACGACACTTTGTAGCAGTGAAACTTAATTTGGCCAAAACAAGATTATAACATCGATAAACCACGGTAAACTTAATTGAAAAATGGTGTTTGTCTTTGTTTTAAACGGTAAACCACGGTAAACCGGTCTTATAAATAAAGGAAATACATATTATCTTTATAATTGTAGTTTTCTGTGGTTTTCCGTGGTTTACCGCGCAAAAAGGAGGGTTTACCGTTACTTTCTGGGGGGGGGGGGGGGAAATAACTGTTTCTCACTTGTTAACCATAGCTGTATATGTAGATTTTCAATTCGGAGCGATGAAGATGTGTCATGGCTTTGTAATGTATAAGCCGGAGGGGGTAGGGGTGGGGATGGATTGTTGTTAGCCACTCAGTAGCGCTACAGTGCCTGTACGCGTTTCATTCTTCTTTGATTACGAATAAGTAAAAATTTTGTTTGTATTAAACGCTTAGAAAATTCGTACTACGTCTCCTTAGTAATGTTTTTTTTTTATCGCTTGCCCTGCTAGATAATATTTCCCTTCTTCAAATGCGAGCTGTAAATATGCCTACTTTTCAGGCGTGATTAACCTTTTAAATACCATAATTAGAGCGCACAATTTGCAGTTACTGGACGACAATGAACACTTTTGAACTAATATTTAAAGATTGTGACGTCACTAATTAGCAATATCGTTCGTGCAGGTCTTCGAATGTTACACGTGACTAAAATACCAAAGAACATTCCATGTGAGGGCTCAACAAAGATAAAACACCAATGCCACAGCAGTCTCTCAGCGCAGACAATCCCGGAGAAAATGCTTAAGAAAAAGTTCAAAAGCTCGTGTACTGTGGTAATACTTGGCCAAAAAGTGACCCTCCCCCCTCCCCCTCCCCATACAATGTTGAGACGGACTGCCACTTTGCTCTAGGAACACTTGCAAGCATCAACATTGTACCCGGGGGAAAGGGAGGTAAGTAAAATTGTGTTATTCTTCTTTAAAAACTAATATAAGAGAACAATCGAATAATAAAAATATTTACTTAAGCATTTTAGTACGGGGTTGTCTGTGGAAGATACAATTTAAAACAGCAGAGAATGGAATGTTGATGGTGGTTTTGAAGTTAGCGTGCTGTCTTATTTGTTCTAAAAATCGTTGCACGTAGTAATAAGGATATTTTATGTCATATCCACATATTCCGCATTGCATAATAGGAATTTTAGTAGCAGTACAATAACTATTAAATAGTCATGCTTTATTAAGGCAGCTCAGAGAAACTGAAATACTGAACGTTTGTACCCAGTATGGGCTTGCTGTGTTTCTGCTTTTTTCGGGAGGCCTGTGGTTTAAAAAGCTTGCATTGAATTGTGGAACGACACTTTGTAGCATTGAAACTTAATTTGGTCAAAACAAGATTATAACATCGATAAACCACGGTAAACCTAATTGAAAAATGGTGTTTGTCTTTGTTTTAAACGGTAAACCACGGTAAACCACGGTAAACCGCTCTTATAAATAAAGGAAATACATATTATCTTTATAATTGTAGTTTTCCGTGGTTTACCGCGCAAAAAGTAGGGTTTACCGTTACTTTCTGGGGGGGAAATCACTGTTTCTCACTTGTTAACCATAGCTGTATATGTAGATTTTCAATTCGGAGCGATGAAGATGTGTCATGGCTTTGTAATGTATAAGCCGGAGGGGGTAGGGGTGGGGATGGATTGTTGTTAGCCACTCAGTAGCGCTACAGTGCCTGTACGCGTTTCATTCTTCTTTGATTACGAATAAGTAAAATTTTGTTTTGTATTAAACGCTTGGAAAATTCGTAGTACGTCTCCTTAGTAATGTTGTTTTTTATCGCTTGCCCTGCTAGATAATATTTCCCTTCTTCAAATGCGAGCTGTAAATATGCCTACTTTTCAGGCGTGATTAACCTTTTAAATACCATAATTAGAGCGCACAATTTGCAGTTACTGGACGACAATGAACACTTTTGAACTAATAATTAAAGATTGTGACGTCACTAATTAGCAATATCGTTCGTGCAGGTCTTCGAATGTATACACGTGACTAAAATACCAAAGAACCTTCCATGTGCGGGATCAACAAAGATGAAACAACAATGACACAGCAGTCTCTCAGCGCAGATGTCTGTGGAAGATACAATTGAAAACAGCAGAGAATGGAATGTTTATGGTGGTTTTGAAGTTAGCGTGCTGTCTTATTTGTTCTAAAAATCGTTGCACGTCGGTAATAATGATATTTTATGTCATATCCACATATTCCGCATTGCATAATAGGAATTGTAGTACCAGTACAATAACTATTAAATAGTCATGCTTTATTAAGGCAGCTCAGAGAAACTGAAATAATGCACGTGGAGAGGGGGTGGAGGTTAAATTGTTTATTTTATATCCGATGAGTCGTTTACGTACAAAATGTAACGAAGAGAACAATTTGCTTAACTATTTTTGGCCGAGTTTGGCTATGGAATATACTATTTAAAATAACATAATGGATCCTTATGGTGGTTTTGAAGATAGCTTGCTGTCTTATTTGTTCTTAAAATCGTTGTACCCAGCAATAAGGATATTTTATGTCATATCCATATATTCATTGCATAATAGGAATGTTATTAGTGGTAAAATAACTGAAATAGTCATGCTTTATTAAGAGAGCTCAGAGAAACTGAAATACTGAACGTTTGTACCCAGTATGGGCTTGCTGTGTTTCTGCTTTTTTCGGGAGGCCTGTGGGTTAAAAAGCTTGCCTTGAATTGTGGAACGACACTTTGTAGCAGTGAAACTTAATTTGGCCAAAACAAGATTATAACATCGATAAACCACGGTAAACTTAATTGAAAAATGGTGTTTGTCTTTGTTTTAAACGGTAAACCACGGTAAACCGGTCTTATAAATAAAGGAAATACATATTATCTTTATAATTGTAGTTTTCTGTGGTTTTCCGTGGTTTACCGCGCAAAAAGGAGGGTTTACCGTTACTTTCTGGGGGGGGGGGGGGGAAATAACTGTTTCTCACTTGTTAACCATAGCTGTATATGTAGATTTTCAATTCGGAGCGATGAAGATGTGTCATGGCTTTGTAATGTATAAGCCGGAGGGGGTAGGGGTGGGGATGGATTGTTGTTAGCCACTCAGTAGCGCTACAGTGCCTGTACGCGTTTCATTCTTCTTTGATTACGAATAAGTAAAAATTTTGTTTGTATTAAACGCTTAGAAAATTCGTACTACGTCTCCTTAGTAATGTTTTTTTTTTATCGCTTGCCCTGCTAGATAATATTTCCCTTCTTCAAATGCGAGCTGTAAATATGCCTACTTTTCAGGCGTGATTAACCTTTTAAATACCATAATTAGAGCGCACAATTTGCAGTTACTGGACGACAATGAACACTTTTGAACTAATATTTAAAGATTGTGACGTCACTAATTAGCAATATCGTTCGTGCAGGTCTTCGAATGTTACACGTGACTAAAATACCAAAGAACATTCCATGTGAGGGCTCAACAAAGATAAAACACCAATGCCACAGCAGTCTCTCAGCGCAGACAATCCCGGAGAAAATGCTTAAGAAAAAGTTCAAAAGCTCGTGTACTGTGGTAATACTTGGCCAAAAAGTGACCCTCCCCCCTCCCCCTCCCCATACAATGTTGAGACGGACTGCCACTTTGCTCTAGGAACACTTGCAAGCATCAACATTGTACCCGGGGGAAAGGGAGGTAAGTAAAATTGTGTTATTCTTCTTTAAAAACTAATATAAGAGAACAATCGAATAATAAAAATATTTACTTAAGCATTTTAGTACGGGGTTGTCTGTGGAAGATACAATTTAAAACAGCAGAGAATGGAATGTTGATGGTGGTTTTGAAGTTAGCGTGCTGTCTTATTTGTTCTAAAAATCGTTGCACGTAGTAATAAGGATATTTTATGTCATATCCACATATTCCGCATTGCATAATAGGAATTTTAGTAGCAGTACAATAACTATTAAATAGTCATGCTTTATTAAGGCAGCTCAGAGAAACTGAAATACTGAACGTTTGTACCCAGTATGGGCTTGCTGTGTTTCTGCTTTTTTCGGGAGGCCTGTGGTTTAAAAAGCTTGCATTGAATTGTGGAACGACACTTTGTAGCATTGAAACTTAATTTGGTCAAAACAAGATTATAACATCGATAAACCACGGTAAACCTAATTGAAAAATGGTGTTTGTCTTTGTTTTAAACGGTAAACCACGGTAAACCACGGTAAACCGCTCTTATAAATAAAGGAAATACATATTATCTTTATAATTGTAGTTTTCCGTGGTTTACCGCGCAAAAAGTAGGGTTTACCGTTACTTTCTGGGGGGGAAATCACTGTTTCTCACTTGTTAACCATAGCTGTATATGTAGATTTTCAATTCGGAGCGATGAAGATGTGTCATGGCTTTGTAATGTATAAGCCGGAGGGGGTAGGGGTGGGGATGGATTGTTGTTAGCCACTCAGTAGCGCTACAGTGCCTGTACGCGTTTCATTCTTCTTTGATTACGAATAAGTAAAATTTTGTTTTGTATTAAACGCTTGGAAAATTCGTAGTACGTCTCCTTAGTAATGTTGTTTTTTATCGCTTGCCCTGCTAGATAATATTTCCCTTCTTCAAATGCGAGCTGTAAATATGCCTACTTTTCAGGCGTGATTAACCTTTTAAATACCATAATTAGAGCGCACAATTTGCAGTTACTGGACGACAATGAACACTTTTGAACTAATAATTAAAGATTGTGACGTCACTAATTAGCAATATCGTTCGTGCAGGTCTTCGAATGTATACACGTGACTAAAATACCAAAGAACCTTCCATGTGCGGGATCAACAAAGATGAAACAACAATGACACAGCAGTCTCTCAGCGCAGATGTCTGTGGAAGATACAATTGAAAACAGCAGAGAATGGAATGTTTATGGTGGTTTTGAAGTTAGCGTGCTGTCTTATTTGTTCTAAAAATCGTTGCACGTCGGTAATAATGATATTTTATGTCATATCCACATATTCCGCATTGCATAATAGGAATTGTAGTACCAGTACAATAACTATTAAATAGTCATGCTTTATTAAGGCAGCTCAGAGAAACTGAAATAATGCACGTGGAGAGGGGGTGGAGGTTAAATTGTTTATTTTATATCCGATGAGTCGTTTACGTACAAAATGTAACGAAGAGAACAATTTGCTTAACTATTTTTGGCCGAGTTTGGCTATGGAATATACTATTTAAAATAACATAATGGATCCTTATGGTGGTTTTGAAGATAGCTTGCTGTCTTATTTGTTCTTAAAATCGTTGTACCCAGCAATAAGGATATTTTATGTCATATCCATATATTCATTGCATAATAGGAATGTTATTAGTGGTAAAATAACTGAAATAGTCATGCTTTATTAAGAGAGCTCAGAGAAACTGAAATACTGAACGTTTGTACCCAGTATGGGCTTGCTGTGTTTCTGCTTTTTTCGGGAGGCCTGTGGGTTAAAAAGCTTGCCTTGAATTGTGGAACGACACTTTGTAGCAGTGAAACTTAATTTGGCCAAAACAAGATTATAACATCGATAAACCACGGTAAACTTAATTGAAAAATGGTGTTTGTCTTTGTTTTAAACGGTAAACCACGGTAAACCGGTCTTATAAATAAAGGAAATACATATTATCTTTATAATTGTAGTTTTCTGTGGTTTTCCGTGGTTTACCGCGCAAAAAGGAGGGTTTACCGTTACTTTCTGGGGGGGGGGGGGAAATAACTGTTTCTCACTTGTTAACCATAGCTGTATATGTAGATTTTCAATTCGGAGCGATGAAGATGTGTCATGGCTTTGTAATGTATAAGCCGGAGGGGGTAGGGGTGGGGATGGATTGTTGTTAGCCACTCAGTAGCGCTACAGTGCCTGTACGCGTTTCATTCTTCTTTGATTACGAATAAGTAAAAATTTTGTTTGTATTAAACGCTTAGAAAATTCGTACTACGTCTCCTTAGTAATGTTTTTTTTTTATCGCTTGCCCTGCTAGATAATATTTCCCTTCTTCAAATGCGAGCTGTAAATATGCCTACTTTTCAGGCGTGATTAACCTTTTAAATACCATAATTAGAGCGCACAATTTGCAGTTACTGGACGACAATGAACACTTTTGAACTAATATTTAAAGATTGTGACGTCACTAATTAGCAATATCGTTCGTGCAGGTCTTCGAATGTTACACGTGACTAAAATACCAAAGAACATTCCATGTGAGGGCTCAACAAAGATAAAACACCAATGCCACAGCAGTCTCTCAGCGCAGACAATCCCGGAGAAAATGCTTAAGAAAAAGTTCAAAAGCTCGTGTACTGTGGTAATACTTGGCCAAAAAGTGACCCTCCCCCCTCCCCCTCCCCATACAATGTTGAGACGGACTGCCACTTTGCTCTAGGAACACTTGCAAGCATCAACATTGTACCCGGGGGAAAGGGAGGTAAGTAAAATTGTGTTATTCTTCTTTAAAAACTAATATAAGAGAACAATCGAATAATAAAAATATTTACTTAAGCATTTTAGTACGGGGTTGTCTGTGGAAGATACAATTTAAAACAGCAGAGAATGGAATGTTGATGGTGGTTTTGAAGTTAGCGTGCTGTCTTATTTGTTCTAAAAATCGTTGCACGTAGTAATAAGGATATTTTATGTCATATCCACATATTCCGCATTGCATAATAGGAATTTTAGTAGCAGTACAATAACTATTAAATAGTCATGCTTTATTAAGGCAGCTCAGAGAAACTGAAATACTGAACGTTTGTACCCAGTATGGGCTTGCTGTGTTTCTGCTTTTTTCGGGAGGCCTGTGGTTTAAAAAGCTTGCATTGAATTGTGGAACGACACTTTGTAGCATTGAAACTTAATTTGGTCAAAACAAGATTATAACATCGATAAACCACGGTAAACCTAATTGAAAAATGGTGTTTGTCTTTGTTTTAAACGGTAAACCACGGTAAACCACGGTAAACCGCTCTTATAAATAAAGGAAATACATATTATCTTTATAATTGTAGTTTTCCGTGGTTTACCGCGCAAAAAGTAGGGTTTACCGTTACTTTCTGGGGGGGAAATCACTGTTTCTCACTTGTTAACCATAGCTGTATATGTAGATTTTCAATTCGGAGCGATGAAGATGTGTCATGGCTTTGTAATGTATAAGCCGGAGGGGGTAGGGGTGGGGATGGATTGTTGTTAGCCACTCAGTAGCGCTACAGTGCCTGTACGCGTTTCATTCTTCTTTGATTACGAATAAGTAAAATTTTGTTTTGTATTAAACGCTTGGAAAATTCGTAGTACGTCTCCTTAGTAATGTTGTTTTTTATCGCTTGCCCTGCTAGATAATATTTCCCTTCTTCAAATGCGAGCTGTAAATATGCCTACTTTTCAGGCGTGATTAACCTTTTAAATACCATAATTAGAGCGCACAATTTGCAGTTACTGGACGACAATGAACACTTTTGAACTAATAATTAAAGATTGTGACGTCACTAATTAGCAATATCGTTCGTGCAGGTCTTCGAATGTATACACGTGACTAAAATACCAAAGAACCTTCCATGTGCGGGATCAACAAAGATGAAACAACAATGACACAGCAGTCTCTCAGCGCAGATGTCTGTGGAAGATACAATTGAAAACAGCAGAGAATGGAATGTTTATGGTGGTTTTGAAGTTAGCGTGCTGTCTTATTTGTTCTAAAAATCGTTGCACGTCGGTAATAATGATATTTTATGTCATATCCACATATTCCGCATTGCATAATAGGAATTGTAGTACCAGTACAATAACTATTAAATAGTCATGCTTTATTAAGGCAGCTCAGAGAAACTGAAATAATGCACGTGGAGAGGGGGTGGAGGTTAAATTGTTTATTTTATATCCGATGAGTCGTTTACGTACAAAATGTAACGAAGAGAACAATTTGCTTAACTATTTTTGGCCGAGTTTGGCTATGGAATATACTATTTAAAATAACATAATGGATCCTTATGGTGGTTTTGAAGATAGCTTGCTGTCTTATTTGTTCTTAAAATCGTTGTACCCAGCAATAAGGATATTTTATGTCATATCCATATATTCATTGCATAATAGGAATGTTATTAGTGGTAAAATAACTGAAATAGTCATGCTTTATTAAGAGAGCTCAGAGAAACTGAAATACTGAACGTTTGTACCCAGTATGGGCTTGCTGTGTTTCTGCTTTTTTCGGGAGGCCTGTGGGTTAAAAAGCTTGCCTTGAATTGTGGAACGACACTTTGTAGCAGTGAAACTTAATTTGGCCAAAACAAGATTATAACATCGATAAACCACGGTAAACTTAATTGAAAAATGGTGTTTGTCTTTGTTTTAAACGGTAAACCACGGTAAACCGGTCTTATAAATAAAGGAAATACATATTATCTTTATAATTGTAGTTTTCTGTGGTTTTCCGTGGTTTACCGCGCAAAAAGGAGGGTTTACCGTTACTTTCTGGGGGGGGGGGGGGAAATAACTGTTTCTCACTTGTTAACCATAGCTGTATATGTAGATTTTCAATTCGGAGCGATGAAGATGTGTCATGGCTTTGTAATGTATAAGCCGGAGGGGGTAGGGGTGGGGATGGATTGTTGTTAGCCACTCAGTAGCGCTACAGTGCCTGTACGCGTTTCATTCTTCTTTGATTACGAATAAGTAAAAATTTTGTTTGTATTAAACGCTTAGAAAATTCGTACTACGTCTCCTTAGTAATGTTTTTTTTTTATCGCTTGCCCTGCTAGATAATATTTCCCTTCTTCAAATGCGAGCTGTAAATATGCCTACTTTTCAGGCGTGATTAACCTTTTAAATACCATAATTAGAGCGCACAATTTGCAGTTACTGGACGACAATGAACACTTTTGAACTAATATTTAAAGATTGTGACGTCACTAATTAGCAATATCGTTCGTGCAGGTCTTCGAATGTTACACGTGACTAAAATACCAAAGAACATTCCATGTGAGGGCTCAACAAAGATAAAACACCAATGCCACAGCAGTCTCTCAGCGCAGACAATCCCGGAGAAAATGCTTAAGAAAAAGTTCAAAAGCTCGTGTACTGTGGTAATACTTGGCCAAAAAGTGACCCTCCCCCCTCCCCCTCCCCATACAATGTTGAGACGGACTGCCACTTTGCTCTAGGAACACTTGCAAGCATCAACATTGTACCCGGGGGAAAGGGAGGTAAGTAAAATTGTGTTATTCTTCTTTAAAAACTAATATAAGAGAACAATCGAATAATAAAAATATTTACTTAAGCATTTTAGTACGGGGTTGTCTGTGGAAGATACAATTTAAAACAGCAGAGAATGGAATGTTGATGGTGGTTTTGAAGTTAGCGTGCTGTCTTATTTGTTCTAAAAATCGTTGCACGTAGTAATAAGGATATTTTATGTCATATCCACATATTCCGCATTGCATAATAGGAATTTTAGTAGCAGTACAATAACTATTAAATAGTCATGCTTTATTAAGGCAGCTCAGAGAAACTGAAATACTGAACGTTTGTACCCAGTATGGGCTTGCTGTGTTTCTGCTTTTTTCGGGAGGCCTGTGGTTTAAAAAGCTTGCATTGAATTGTGGAACGACACTTTGTAGCATTGAAACTTAATTTGGTCAAAACAAGATTATAACATCGATAAACCACGGTAAACCTAATTGAAAAATGGTGTTTGTCTTTGTTTTAAACGGTAAACCACGGTAAACCACGGTAAACCGCTCTTATAAATAAAGGAAATACATATTATCTTTATAATTGTAGTTTTCCGTGGTTTACCGCGCAAAAAGTAGGGTTTACCGTTACTTTCTGGGGGGGAAATCACTGTTTCTCACTTGTTAACCATAGCTGTATATGTAGATTTTCAATTCGGAGCGATGAAGATGTGTCATGGCTTTGTAATGTATAAGCCGGAGGGGGTAGGGGTGGGGATGGATTGTTGTTAGCCACTCAGTAGCGCTACAGTGCCTGTACGCGTTTCATTCTTCTTTGATTACGAATAAGTAAAATTTTGTTTTGTATTAAACGCTTGGAAAATTCGTAGTACGTCTCCTTAGTAATGTTGTTTTTTATCGCTTGCCCTGCTAGATAATATTTCCCTTCTTCAAATGCGAGCTGTAAATATGCCTACTTTTCAGGCGTGATTAACCTTTTAAATACCATAATTAGAGCGCACAATTTGCAGTTACTGGACGACAATGAACACTTTTGAACTAATAATTAAAGATTGTGACGTCACTAATTAGCAATATCGTTCGTGCAGGTCTTCGAATGTATACACGTGACTAAAATACCAAAGAACCTTCCATGTGCGGGATCAACAAAGATGAAACAACAATGACACAGCAGTCTCTCAGCGCAGATGTCTGTGGAAGATACAATTGAAAACAGCAGAGAATGGAATGTTTATGGTGGTTTTGAAGTTAGCGTGCTGTCTTATTTGTTCTAAAAATCGTTGCACGTCGGTAATAATGATATTTTATGTCATATCCACATATTCCGCATTGCATAATAGGAATTGTAGTACCAGTACAATAACTATTAAATAGTCATGCTTTATTAAGGCAGCTCAGAGAAACTGAAATAATGCACGTGGAGAGGGGGTGGAGGTTAAATTGTTTATTTTATATCCGATGAGTCGTTTACGTACAAAATGTAACGAAGAGAACAATTTGCTTAACTATTTTTGGCCGAGTTTGGCTATGGAATATACTATTTAAAATAACATAATGGATCCTTATGGTGGTTTTGAAGATAGCTTGCTGTCTTATTTGTTCTTAAAATCGTTGTACCCAGCAATAAGGATATTTTATGTCATATCCATATATTCATTGCATAATAGGAATGTTATTAGTGGTAAAATAACTGAAATAGTCATGCTTTATTAAGAGAGCTCAGAGAAACTGAAATACTGAACGTTTGTACCCAGTATGGGCTTGCTGTGTTTCTGCTTTTTTCGGGAGGCCTGTGGGTTAAAAAGCTTGCCTTGAATTGTGGAACGACACTTTGTAGCAGTGAAACTTAATTTGGCCAAAACAAGATTATAACATCGATAAACCACGGTAAACTTAATTGAAAAATGGTGTTTGTCTTTGTTTTAAACGGTAAACCACGGTAAACCGGTCTTATAAATAAAGGAAATACATATTATCTTTATAATTGTAGTTTTCTGTGGTTTTCCGTGGTTTACCGCGCAAAAAGGAGGGTTTACCGTTACTTTCTGGGGGGGGGGGGGAAATAACTGTTTCTCACTTGTTAACCATAGCTGTATATGTAGATTTTCAATTCGGAGCGATGAAGATGTGTCATGGCTTTGTAATGTATAAGCCGGAGGGGGTAGGGGTGGGGATGGATTGTTGTTAGCCACTCAGTAGCGCTACAGTGCCTGTACGCGTTTCATTCTTCTTTGATTACGAATAAGTAAAAATTTTGTTTGTATTAAACGCTTAGAAAATTCGTACTACGTCTCCTTAGTAATGTTTTTTTTTTATCGCTTGCCCTGCTAGATAATATTTCCCTTCTTCAAATGCGAGCTGTAAATATGCCTACTTTTCAGGCGTGATTAACCTTTTAAATACCATAATTAGAGCGCACAATTTGCAGTTACTGGACGACAATGAACACTTTTGAACTAATATTTAAAGATTGTGACGTCACTAATTAGCAATATCGTTCGTGCAGGTCTTCGAATGTTACACGTGACTAAAATACCAAAGAACATTCCATGTGAGGGCTCAACAAAGATAAAACACCAATGCCACAGCAGTCTCTCAGCGCAGACAATCCCGGAGAAAATGCTTAAGAAAAAGTTCAAAAGCTCGTGTACTGTGGTAATACTTGGCCAAAAAGTGACCCTCCCCCCTCCCCCTCCCCATACAATGTTGAGACGGACTGCCACTTTGCTCTAGGAACACTTGCAAGCATCAACATTGTACCCGGGGGAAAGGGGGGTAAGTAAAATTGTGTTATTCTTCTTTAAAAGCTAATACAAGAGAACAATTGAATAATACAAATATTTTCTTAAGCATTTTAGTCCGGGGTTGTAGGGTTCGGACAGGTCTGAACAAGCCTATTGTTTATTAACATTACCCCTTTGACGTCATAAAGATAGTTTGAACGACATCATAATACCAGTCTGAGTTGTAAAATTATTTCTCTGGTAAATAAATCAATTATCTAACAGTTCTTCATTCCAAATAATTATCGCTGTAGTCGCTCTTCAGATGAATGGCAGAACCCATACAGAACCACATAACTTAAAACAGGTTCCCTAGGGTTAGTCTAAACTATGTATTGTCCTTACAATTATTAACTCCGCTTTCACTCCAAAGATAATTATGACTTCAGATAATTTCTAAACCTTTACAGTAACTCCGCTATGGCTCATTAGATCAACATTGCTATTGTTCTTAGGCATTAGCGATAACTGAAGAGCCATTAGTACAGTCAGAAACAATAGCTCTATTGTTTTGGGAAAACGCTTAGAGGCAAATTCTTATGAAAACTACCATCAAAACAAACCGGCCAGGTAAACTTGACAAAGTTTATTGATTCTCATTATTGGAACAATATATTTATTGATTGAAGACATCATAAGCGATAAGATGTAAAGTTCGTTTTCCTTATCATCGGGGAGTTAATCACACTCTTCTTTCTCAGTTTCTGAGTTGATATGTTGTGCCGTATTACAATGATTAACGCGCTTTATGATTTGTTTCATTGAATATTTTGTTAGTGGGAATTCTTGTTGATATATGCTACAGACGGTTGTATTTTGACCGAGGGGAGGAGAGGAAAATTCATTGATGACCTAGGTTCAGCTAGTCTAGTTTAGATACTTTACTCTAGGTATTATATTATTAACTACTCTACTCTAGTCTAGTGCATTACCCTTTGGCTACCCCTACGCTAGCGTTTCGCTACCCTTTGGCTAACCCTATGCTACCCAGGTCTAGGGAATCTAGTCCTCCTGCTTCTTCTATGACTCTTTAAAAACATTATTTCCTCCTCCAGCCGGCGCAAACCCACTGTTCCCCGCCCGCCGCCATGACAAAGATTAAAACATTGTATTCATTGCTGCAGCCCTGCACGCCGTCCGCACACCATGACAAAAAAAAAGAAATGCATTGTATTCATTGCTACAGACACCGCCCACAACACTCACCGCCCGAAACGACGGCCATCCGCCGCATGCACGCTCGAGCGCCACAATCAACCACAGCCCTAATCTAACTTAATCCTAACACTCTTAACACTAATCCTTACCGTATTCCAACCCAAACCGTAATGTTGACCATAACACTAATATTGCCCACAGGGGCCGCAAAGTTAAATGTAGTAGAGAAGGTTAGGGCCAATATTAGGATTAGGGTCAATACTGGAGCCATGCTGAATTGGTACGAAATGGAAAAGTGGTTGTACAGAATAAATAATTCCCTTTATTCTGTACATGTGAATTATTTTTTGCACAAATCGAAGCGTGTGGTACAAAATGAATTTTCAGTGGTACATTTGGATTTTTTTATGTTGAATTTTTCTTAGTACACTGAGTGAATTTTTTTGGTACAAAAGTTCCATTTTTGTGTACATGGCACTTAGTAATTTGTTTGGTGTTTTCCTAGCTAAGTTGTAATTTAAATAATTCCAGTTATAATTAAATCTATTTAACCATAAATCCTATAAAACCACACTTTCACCATCGCATAATCCGTGCTCATGTTCTCCAAAGACCTGATGTAACATGCTACTATTACAGGCGTGGTTACCAAGATATTTGTCTTAAAACTCGGATGAAATTGGAAAAAGACCTATTTTTGAACTTTTTGTGAAGTTTCGGAAGTTCGATGGTGGTGTTTTCATATTAGAATATCTCGTTAACTTCAACTTTCTTAGAGTGCCTATAATCTATAGCCTATTTGTATAGCTATGAACCTCCGAAACGTTTTGAGTACTTCTGTGAAGAACGTTTTGATTTACAGTGAAAACCTTATGTTCTACGCTTGTTTGAAATCATGTAAAAGTGACATTTTGTGACCCTTCCTGACCCATGATTGCGTAAGTAAAAGCCTGAGTCGATACCTGTATAGACGTCATCTCATTAATGCATTATTCTCCATGGCGCCTTTCTATCACAACAACATCGATGTATTTAAAATATACACAGTTTGTGAGTTGTTAGTAAAGAAAGGTCATTTTAGTGAACATGTTAGGTATTTCTTGAAATGATTGCAAAACCGAATTAATTATATGACGTCAATATGACATACATACAGTAATCGACCCAGGCTTTTAGTTACGTGGTGATGGGTCAGAACATGTCAGTAGTATAGGAGGGATGGAATTACCCCCTTTTCTGGGACATACATAGTGGCTTGGCCTCTTGGGCATTGATGTTTGCCTCTTCCTCTTGTATGCATCGTAGAAAGTGCTCGATCGTATCAGTACCTCGGTAGAGTACAGGTGGCTCACTGTAACCATCACAACGTACGACGATGTAGGAAAATCCACAGGGAATGTGTTCCTCTGTCTTCTGCGTGTTGTTCGTACCTGCAGTACTATCAGGGTCTTGGGCAGGTCCTTCAATGTTAGTGGTTAAAGCCTCGAGGTCGGCATAAATGATGTAGGGAACTTGGAGCTGTTTGTGAATATTCTGAAAGGAGACTTTGTTATTCTCCTTGGTAGGCATTTCGATGTGTATGGCTCGGTCATTGACACCATTGCACTCTAGTGCGTGCTTCTCAAGAAGAGCTTCGGTGGTGTATCCATGTAGACACCGCTCGCAGAAGTGCTTCCTATGTTCATACTTTGTTTGATCGAATAGGAGGCGGTTGAAATCCTTGATCCAGCAATAGTGTTGCAATCCACTATCTGTGTGCTCTATAAGCAAGAGGTTAACGCGTGTCGAGGTGGTCTCCTTTGAGATGTGATGTACGACTAAACACTTTTCCTTCGGATTCCAACCATATACATTGATGGAGATGGTGTTTTGCTTCTCTACGCGTTTTATTTGTGAGATTGGCGTTGGCGATCGTATCCCATCAAAGTTCAACCCATCGTCTTATTGGTACTTTGATGTCCTCTTTCGCAACTGGGAACAGTGCTGCACGTAGCGACCAACGAAAACAATGGTCGTCTTTGTTTTTCACATTGATCACATCCTTCTTATTTGCTACTTCTGTAGGTAGTTGTATATACGAACCTCCACGGAGTGGTTGATACCGAGCGATGTTCAACCATAGAATGTTGACTCTATCTATAACCCAGTTTCTTCCTCGACTGATCTACTTCTCAATGTAGTTGTAGATCAGAGCATGTGCTTCTACTATTGCTCCACGGATCTCAGCACTGTTAGTCAAGACGGTTTGAGAGCTCCCAAAGGTAGCTATCTCATATACTGAACCCTCGGGTTTGTCGAGCCGGAGTGTGATGTTCTAAGCTAGCTGAAGCTTAATGCTATGGAGGTCCTGGAGCTCTTCCTTGAGCTTCTCGATAGTCTGCTTCCGCACACCAGCGAGTAAGGTTGCTGGGTCTGCTTCTAGATAATTACCTTCTGGAACATCCATCTTCCATCCACGTAAATAATCCCCAATGGCCCGGGGTGCTTGGATGAATGTAATGTCATCCATATTGGTGCGTATACTATAGGTCTCTATATTCTCTAATTAAGGGTTTTCCTGATACCGAATGGCGCACTATCTCGTCCTATAAGTAGTATATAAAGTAGCGGTTATGGTGCACTCCTGGTATTTTCTATCGATAGCAAAATGATGACACCTACTCGGGAGACAGGTATTGCCTCTGGGTAATGCCGCCTGTTTCCCGGGGGGGGGGGGGGGGGGGGGGTGCCATCATTTTGTTATCGATAGAAAAGACAAGGTGCTGCGCCAGAACCGCTACGTTATATACTACTTTCAATTTAGAAAGCATGACTGATGTCAGACCCATGACGTAAGAAAATGTTACGTCACAGGAGTCTTCAGTTCTTAATAACTCAACATATATTTATCGTAGACTTTAAAATTGCGGCAATCAAAAAACATATATTTATGTAGTTGTGATAACATGCTTTATTTCAAATGTAAAGGTAACGCAGAATTTGACCTTAAAAGGAGTCGTTCGTTATGACGTCACAATAACGTCCATATACAAACGTGTTTGATCCTATTCGTGAAATTTGACATTGAATTAAACAAAATGTGCTCGTTTATATATTTTTGGCTCGCTTTGTAGTGAATTTATTCCATGCGTGTAAAAAAACAAGTTCGAAAGTTGGTTGTTAATTTGATCGTAACCCCATAAACAAATGTTAGAAACCCTGTCATACCTGCTATAATTGTAAACAAAACGAGATTCAGCGCTGTCCTGCTATACCGAACTTTTGCTATGCTAGAATCAATAGTTTCGAAGATATAAGCCATCAAACTTGGTAGAAAAAAAATGTTCAGTGCCTAATCGAAACCTTGATATTAAATTGATGATATTTTTTTGCGAACTAAGATATTTAAACAGAGAAAAAAACTGGCTACATTACCCATTAAGATAATTTTGCCAGGAAAATTGTTGTTATCGAGATACAGGGCATCGATGTAAACAGCAAATTGTACCATTGTAACTTTGTAACCAAGCCTATTTAAAATCTGATTGCACATTCGTCTCCTACTAAATGAGATTTACAGTTTCGTTACTGATGTTCCATAGTTCGCATTTGTCTGCTACATTAAGATATACACTCTCTATGGTATTGTTAAATCACATGTATGTCGGGTAATATTTAATCAAATTGATCCAATGTTCCACTCACATGTGTAGCGCGATAACAGCTAGACGTAGCATGAACAAAAGAAATGCATTACATTTTTAATGAGGCAGCAATACGAACTTTGGGACGTTTTAATATTTTAAAGTTCTGATTGCGGGGGCATATAGAGTTGGTGTCACCAAATGTATTGAGAAAATTTTGTATCGATTGAACCAATTGAAATGGGTTGTTGGGCCCTTTCAGCATGGGCCAAGGTGAAGTCGTTATGATCCAAGGGCGTCACCCGAAATAACAATTCATAAAATCTGGGTTTGATCTTAATTATTTGAAGATCAATGTCAGCTTATACCATGATAATATCTACCAGTTCAAGGTCACAGAAGGTCATGGTCAGCGATAGCAAGCATTTTCAGGTTTTCTTAAATCCTTTATCACGCCCTTACTATTGATCCTATTTCAAATATCTTTGGCCATATTAATATGGCTAGGCTAGTATCTAACATATTGGAAAATTATTCAGAAATCGGACAATATTAAAGTAACTATGAAGAAGCAAAGACCGATACAACGTAGAATTTTGAAATTAGTGGTACAATATTTCGGCTAGCCACACCAGCCTTCTTCATGTACAATGAAAAAAAATTACATTGGCGTGTATTTTTGAACGTGATACTGAGCTGTCATAAAACAGATTACAATATGATAGACCTGTGAAAAAATGTTAAGAAGGTGAAACATATATATAGTATGACTCTTCCCGGATGTTGAGGCCATAAGGTTCGAGTGTTCTCGCCTGTGCGATTAAAAACGCTTCTCTGGCCTTACGTATAGAGTCTCTCAGAAAATATTTTCGATAGGAATAAGTTGCATGTCGTTGGCAGTGTGATTAGGAGAATTAAGAAAATGTTCGGCAACTGTTGTGGTTTTAGATTTGTTGTTAGATTTATCTATCGTCCGGTGGTGTTCGTTAAATCTGTCTTTTAAGCGTCGTTTAGTCGCACCTATATATTGTAGATTGCAGCGGTTACATTGAATCATGTAGATTAGATTTTTGATGTTACAGGTCAGGTTAAATTTGATAGAGCGCGTTTCACCGGTGGCAAAGAAAATATAGTTAGTAAGTCCGTCAGAAATGTAAGGGCAAGTGGCGCAGTTCTTCCTACAACGGAACGAGCCAGGTGGGAGTTGAATCTGGGAATTAGTCGAGTTAGAAGGGAGTTTAGCTTTAACGAGTAGGTCACGCAGGTTGGTGGTACGTCTAAAGGCTACCATAGGCAAGTGTTGAAAGGTTTCCTTACAGCGGTTAGAAGAGAGCAGCAGGCTGTAATGTTTCCTAATGATGTTAGAGATATGTGGAAGGGATGGATTAAAAGTAATAACAAAAGGGATACGGTTGGAACTGTGTGCTTCTTTCGTTTGCAAAGGAAGAGTGCGAGTAATATCGGCAGCGCGTTGTATTTGTCTAGCAAGGAAGGAGCGGTTATAGCCTCGTTTAAGGAGGTATGTAGTTAATCCAGCAGTACGGGTCTTAAAAGATTCGTTGGTAGAACGGATACGTCGCAAACGGAGGGCTAAGCTAAAAGGAATAGCTTTTTGGTATGTTGGGGATGGCAAGACGAATAGAGTAAATGTTGGTGTTTATCAGTAGGTTTAGTGTAAAGGTCAGTCTCAATATTACCATTGTCTCGTCTTGTCATTGATAGAGTTGTCAGTGTACATTCTGTTGACATACACTGTAATGCGTTCTTGTATGTTAGAAGTTATGTCTTCGTTTAGTTGTCGGTAAAATTTGGCGTTATAAGCTGTCTTTTGCATTCGTCGATGTTCCAAGATTTGTCCATAACTACAGTGCCGGAACCTTTGTCAGCGGGTTTAATAATGATGTCATGTCGTTGCTTCAGTCGGTGTACAGCTTGTCGTTCTGTGCAAGTATCGCCATATAAAACAACATTAACTCTTTTGACCCAAACATTTTATTTGTGATATACTACAGTTGTCTAACATAGTTTTCTTTGATAGGCAAAAGCAGAAATTAAACTACAATAAACGCTAAACGTAAATTGCGGGATTGATTCATATTGTGATGTCACAATGAAAACCTACGGGATTTAATTTTATTGTAGTAGTTTTCTCTAGGGAGGGAGTTGATTCATCTTATGACGTCACAGGATCCATGAAAAGTAACTAAAACTAGGGATTAATTGCCAGAAATGTTACAAAATTTGCAAGATTAATACCCTTTTGTGAGAAACAAACAAAATAGTACAATATATTATTTTTATTTTCTTGACATGATACTTGCACCTTAAAGTGCCTTATAACCCCAAAAATGTATTTTTACATCGATTCTGTATAGCGCCCTGACTAAGAATTCGAAAATATGAAATCGAAAAAGCTAAACTTCGACAATTTTACTGGCGTCAAAGTTAGGAAAAACATCTGTTTTGGGCTCCCTCTTTCCAGTTGGAAGTCAGCGCGACTCTTGATGAGGGCCTGGAGTTGTGACGTCAAACGGACATCATTTTACTACAACTACCAGAATCCTTTGCACGGTTTCTTTTGTTCCCTTAATTTCGAACATTGTCTTGCTATTCTCAAAGGATTTGGAAAATCTGAATAAGGAAAAGAATTAAAAAAGGACAAAATGTCCAAGTATAATCTAATCAGTATGAAATAAACTCCATCACAAGAAAGATCACATCGAAATTAGTAAATGTACTAAGTTTGGTGACATTTCATTGGATATTTACCATGTGGCGAGCTTTGAAGGGACGCAGAAATAAGAGAGATTTGTATCGAATTAGAGGACGCCATACTGCATACACGTCACATGTCACTAGTCTCCAGGCCCCCAAAGGGAATTAAAAACTGACGGCCACATGTTCCGTTTCTCAACTTTGAAAGGCCGTAAAAAATACGGTTAAGTTTTAGCTTCCCATTTTTGCTTTAAGTTCTAACAGGAGCCCATTACCAGGAGCGATTACCTATGTGATGGGTAGCGCCCACAGCACAGTAGACGATGTGGCTATTTATAGTCTCGAAGTTCTGGTATGCGATTACGTTGTCTTTTTTAGCAGTTTGAACCGTGTTAATTACAATTTTTCAGTGCATCCTGATTGGTTAAAAGTGACGGCCTTTGTTTCTTCTCGCGGGAAACACAAAGCAAAAAAATAGCTACATCATCTGTTCTGCTGTTGGACAGATCTAATCTGGGAGATGCACGCTCCTGGTAATGGCTCCTGGTGCTAAATAACAGTTTAAATGTTCAATCAAAAAATAATATTATTTGGGGTTATAGGCACTTTAAGGGTTTCAAAGTTCAAAAAAGTTGGTTTTTCAACACACAAATTGGTACAAATGGAATTATGAAATTAAACCACTTCATATTCGTAGGAAATCAAATTCTGTATTGGTAATCCACCTCCTCAAGCGCTATCCTCTGCATATTAAAAAAAATCTTTTCAATGAAATGACAACCGTGAGAATTTTATGAATTTGAATTTTTCAATTTTCAATTGGTCATAACTGTATGGCGTTTCATCCAAATCATACACAATTAATGGGAAATATTGCCTGAGTCGAACAGTCAAAAAAGATGTCATTTCTACCAAGCGACTTTTACAGTTTTATTTAGTATTATGGGATGTTCCCATATTCCAAACTCACATATGTTGCTATACTCGACCAAAGGAATACAATGGCGAAAACCCCATTATTGGGTAAATCTTTGTTTTTTATGTATTACTCATCTTCAACTCATATCACCAAATTCTACCCTAAATAATATATCTTTCCGTCCAGGATAACGGTCGACCATTAGCTCATTTTGTAGATATGGACAAGGTCTAGAAGAAACATATCCGACGTTTTGAGTTTGACCCCCGCAAAGAGGAGTGGTATGCATTTAAAGTTTTGACCCAAAGGAAAGTGGTGTCAAGGGTAAGTCTTGTGAGAACCAAAATATTCAACCTAACAACCGTGCTGTCATATTCAAGCTAGATAAATAGGATTTTGGTTGATAGTGGCGTTCGGACGTGCGGGCGGCGGATTCGGGCGTTGTAGGTGTCGGGCGTTGTAGGCCATGGCTGTAGGAATGAATATAATTTATGTTTGTTCTTTTTTATTGTCACGGCGGCGGGCTAGCGTCCGTTCCGTGCGTCCGTGTTTTTCAAGAGTTGTAGAAGGAGAAATACTAGATTCTCTAGACCGGGGTAGCGAAAGGGTAATGTACTAGACTAGATTAGACTAGAATTAGAAAATAATATAATTTATAGACTAGAGTACCTTATCTAGAATAGTTGAACCTAGGTCATTAATGAACTTTCCTGTCCTCTCCTTGGTAAAAACACAACAGCCTATAGCATTTGTCAACAATAACAGTAATATAATAATAATAACGGATTAATCAGTGGCATATCCACGAGGTGGCTCTTCATCCACTGATGGGCCTACGATTTAACGTCCTTATTATTCATTAATTATTCATTGAGCACTATTACTTATTCATTATTCATTATCCTTCGTAGTAATTTATTAATATTCATCACCCTCCGTAATTAATATTTCGCAGCCATTTTGAATATGAAATGCCACCTACTAATTAATATTCAACCGCCATGTTGAATAGGTAATGATCCACCGCCTAATTAATATTCAGCCCCCATGTTGAATAGGTAATGTATCGACCGCCTAATTAATATTCAGCCGCCATGTTGAATAGATAATGTTCCACCGTCTAATTAATATTCAGCCGCCATGTTGAATAGGTAATGATCGACCGCCTAATTAATATTCAGCCGCCATGTTGAATAGATAATGTTCCACCGTCTAATTAATAATCAGCCGCCATTTTGAATAGGTAATGATCCTCAACATTCCACAACCGCAAACCGGATCATTCCATCACTACATTACTACTTTCAGATCAACAACAGGTATTTCTTCACTTTTTCTTTTATTACTCGGGCCAGGCCTTCGGCCGAGGCACGAGTCAAGTTTCGCAAGTGTTTATTATTTGTTATTTTTTGTGTCGCTGGTTGGCGCCGTCAACCAATCAGATTTCGACTGGTCACGTGATACGTACATTGCGCCAGCCATGTGACAGTGAACAACATTTTCAGGTTTTTCAAGATGGCGGCGAGTGGGAGTTTTGACTTAGCAAAACGTTTAATATCAGCTGTTTTTTTTGTGTAAACGAAAGGTTCCTTCAAGTGCAATACCAAGATTTTTGTCTTTTCTAAAGCTGATAGGTGTTTCACCGGCTTTGGACGGGAATTTATCACATATTATGCGATATGCTTTAAGATACACTCGTGAGACCATTCCGTGAGACGTGACACTGACAGCTAGTCCGCTCTGCGATCAACACTGACTATATATAAAAAGACAACAGCTTCTAAATGTAAGGAGCCGCTAATCTGAACATGATAACCCGTATACCAATTGACTGTCGTTGTGTTGTTATTTATTGTTATTAACCTCTCGAAAGTGTAGTAGAAATGACCAGATTTCTCAGTTCTCTGACTCACAGTCGAGCCTTTTAAAAGAAATACACTTACAGTCGTTTCGCCCCCCATGCACATGAATTTAAATGTTTATAAATTCGGGAACGAAAATCCAGCATGCAGTGAGTAAGTATAAACTGAGTAAGTAATCAGAAATGAAGATTTTTTCAAACGAACGATAAATGACTCTGATGTGGAAATCGCATATTTATCTGTGGCGTGTTATTGACACTGGTTTTATTTTCTTCTATTTCCCGGGTCTATTTACATCTGGCCTGTACCTCTTTGTATTTGATTATTATTTAATGTTTTTTTTAGAACTGACATAATAATATTATGTATAGAGTAGTGTATTTATCATTATTGCAAGTTTATAACATAACTAAATTTGGTCCAGAACTGAGAGTATACTTACATGCAAGTGGCACTATTTCTTTCCCTTTCCCTTCCCCTTTCTTGGTACCATTATATATCCATGCAAGCTAGATCTTGTTTCAGTGTTTTCCATCCGAGGTGGTCCTGGCTTAAGATAACCCTAAGGTTACCTTAAGGACCTACCTTCTCATCATTGTATTTCTTATTATGCCTTATTACTCGTAAACATTTCCATCATCTTATGAGAAAATAAATGTAATTGTTGTTCCTCAGTTCTTGACTTCAGCATTGTCACTTTCACTCGGTCATTATCAGGAGTACGAGTACTTTTACGAATTATTTGGGAATGAAAATCAATCTTGCTGCGACCCCAATGATATAAAAAGAGTGGACATTGCATGTTTATTTGTGGCCTGCCATTATAAGTTTCAGTCTCCTTCAAGATGTAGAAAATGAGCACTAGCACAGTGGCAGCTCACTAATACTAGAAAATGGTGGTCTGTAGTTTATGACCTCAATCAAAAATATTGTATTGAGAATTTAGCCTGAATGTCAGCCATCTCCACTGGTTTGTTAATAATTGAGAATTACAAATAGATGACTTTATTTCACATGTAGAATGACATTACCTAACTATTCACAGTGAATAGCAACATTATGTGGAATTTGTTGTTCTAAATTGCTTGATTTCTCATAGTTGTACTGTACCTGATATAATTACAATGCATCAAATTTGAGTGACTCAATATCGTGAAGACTACTCAAATAACCATTACACTTCAATCAACAACACCCATACCAAGTTTTTTTTGTAAATCTAACATCCCTCAAGGAACAATAATATTTAAAAGAAAGTAATATTAAACTACAGAATTGAGGGAAATTGTGGCTGAAATATACATGTATGTATGTGTGTGTATTATGGCTCTATCATTTCCAACCCTCCCCCCCCCAGAATACGTGGGGCATTTGCACATTGACATTTGACAGACAAGAGCATCTGACAGTAGAGAACCAATTATCTGGCTACTCTAGCACAAACCATGTTGACACAAAATTATGCTAGAACTCCATGCAGTACATGCTATAGATGGCCCGAGTTAAGGCCACTCAGGGCCTCTTGTTATTTTTATTTTTTTATTTTTTTTGTGTCGCTGAAATGCGCCAGCAACCAATCAGATTACACAGGAGCCCATTGTTCGATCCCAACACGTGACAGGATCAACCAATCAGATTCGACACCCGCCCGACTGTCTTGGGTTTATACTTATAGTGTTGCCAAGTCAGCAACGGAGCGAAGATTCGTGGCCATTCTTAACCATTATTTTGCTGAAACCAAAGGTTTCTTCGAATGAAATACCAAGATGTTCAGTTATTCTAGGGCTGACAGGACTTTTAGGGGCTTTCAATGGAAAATTCTTACATTTACGAAAGGGATGTGGCGATCCAATCGTACACGGTACAGTCAGCTACATCAGTACATGCAGTCTGGCCGGCCGGAGGAGGAGTGATGGTTTGGTTTCGATGGTTTTGGTCCAATAATCCACGGACACGGAAAGAAAATGCCTGAACTGCTGCATCTAAATGCCATAGGATTGCAGTGTTGCGGTGTTGATATTGTTGAAATGCTCTTCATTATGATCACACACTGTGAGGAGGTCAAATGGATTGATTGTTTGCAATGTTGGCTGTAATTGTTTACTACGAAGTCCTAATACTCTTGAGATTATACAACTGGGAATCTTGACTAAACCAGTCAACCAATGCCGAACTTTACTAAGACTTCAATTCAAGAGTCGCAAAAGCTGGAAGTGAACAGTGATTGACCATGCTTTGAACGCGAACGGAAATCAGAACTGGTGAGGTTGAAATTATGTGTTTATATATGCGCACACAAATCTTGCTTGTTCCCTACTTTTAAAATTTTATTAAGTGTAATGGCGACTGTAATTCGAACTGGAAATGAAATCGTCCGTAAGTTGAATGTGACTTTATAGAGACCAAGAAGAAAAAGTTAAAATCGATCGTCAAAACAATAACAGAACTCGGAAGATACAGAGAGGCATTCGAATTTACTACGAATTATACCCTAAAACAGAACTGGATATGACTTACATCCCTTACATGGCTATAGATTGCAGAATACCCTACCACTTCGAAAGATCACTTGAAAAGCCCTTACAAATTGTGCAAAATTATCCATTTATATAGCTCAGGTGTATTTAGACTCGTTCTATGAATGATTTGGAGTTGAAAATGGGTAAGATTTATTTGAATTTCAGGGTTAGGTTTTTAGAGGGTTTGTATGAGAATTTGAGAAAATGCATTATTAATGAACCAAGTGGTGGGGTATTCTGCAATCATTCCCAAACCGAGAGTACCGAATTAAAATTGAATTGGATGTGAAACTGTCAAAAGAAGAGCAGGATTTGTTGTGTAAAGCCATACTGGAGAGTACAATTATATAAGTTATGGCTCGATCAATTCCAAACCTGCCCCTCCCACCCCCCTGGATATTTGTGGGGCATCAGAATGTTGCAAATGCCCCACTGTGGAGTCAAATGCTCCACGGTGGGGCTTTGGTACGGGTGCAAATCTCTTATCAAATTCGCTATTTTGACTCTCTTTCTACAATTAATGAATTCCCCACCCTGCCAACTTTTGTTTGCTCCAAAATGTCTCACCCCTGGGACAAAAACTCAGTCAAATGCCTCACTTATGCCCCCCACCCTTAGGGATGGGCAGGTTTGGAATTGGTAGAGCATACACAGATACTGGAACTGATTAGAACAATCATAAATAGAATTGGGTTTGGAGATTTATTTACCAAGCGAACACTGTTGCCCTGAAAAATATGTTGAAAAAGTCAACTTTAAATACTGAAGAAAGAAGACAAATGTAGGACTGTCAAAATAAGAAAAAAGAAAATTGAATTAGAGCTGACTCGAAAAATGGAATGACCATCATCAGAAAATTGTATAATACTAAAAATAGAATAATTTAGGTTTTGAAATTGGGACAATGGGATTTCCTGTGCATTTCTCTCTTGGGGGCATATTACTGATCCTCCAAACCTAACCCAATCCGTCCAATCTACTTTTATAGTATTTCAGAAGTATTTATGTTTTCAGATAACGAATTGAAGTGATATATAATTTATATGCATTCACTTGTATACTGATATTATTATTACAGTCACGAACAGACAATATTTAGCTTAATTAGTGACATATTTTAATTGATATTAATCTAAATCATGTTCTACATTTGTTTCAATTTTTTAATTACAAGGAGGGCCACGCGTTTCTTGGCCTCCCCCGCAGTCGTTTTTAGGGGCTCATTGCTCATACCTAGCCCCTAAAAACGACTGGGGGGGGAGGCTACGCATTTCTGTGTGTGTACTAGTTGATGTTACCCTCTTTAAATAAAGTTAATTTTATTTTCCAAGTGGTCTACATGCATGAAATCAATGCACACAACATTTTATTAAACATTAGGGACTGGTCAAAAATTAGCAAGGGAGGTGCAAAGGGGGAGGGGGTGGGGTGGAGATAAAAAAAAGTCTAAAATTGTATAACCCTCCCTGGACAATTAGTATGAAATATTTTGACCCATTTCTCCCTTATAACCAATCCTTTTTCAGTTGCCCATTATTTATGACCCTCCAGTTTTGGGGATTCAGAAAAATATGATCCTCTCCTTTCACAACTCCTTCCCCTGATAATTTCTGACCAGTCCCTTCAGCGACCACCCTTATGCAACCTGGTTTTAATTTTTAGTAAAACTTTGTAATTAGAAGCTCCTGTAAGTGACCGTGGCCACCTTTGGAGGTTGAGAATTGGAAGAAGGTGGAAAATAGCATTTACAAACAGGTTTTGTTAATAACACTACTGATCTCCTACAAGTACCTTTAAATATATGAATTAAGATTTGTTTGCTATCTAGTACAACCATGTGATTGTAATGAAAATTATCACAAGCATGAGTAGTGAATCGATTATCCTAGCACAAACCATGTATGACACAAAAATATGCTGGAACTCCATGTATTAATTAAAGGTGGCGCGAGTTAAGGCCACTCAGGGCCTCTTGTTAATGATAGAGCAGCAAAATATTTTCTCATAGTCAGTTTTCTTTTTGGTATTTCCTGGAAATTGCCCTTCGATGAACTGTTGGAGTTTTGCGAGCCCTTTGTCATGTAACTCAATAGTATTACCGGTTTTCTCTTGTAGAATGTTGTCCTTTTCAGGATAGTAAAACTTACTATCACCATGATGCTTTCATTGTCCGAATCCATGTTCGTCTTTTTTTGCGTAGAACTAAAACATTTTTGACAACAATGAATAACATTTGTTTTGAAGGGCTCAAGCCCTGAGCGGTCCCATTCGCGAGGTCTTCACTGAGAAAAAAACCGTACCGTTGAACAGCCAATCAGATCGCACGATTACGGTGGATACCGGTTCGGGAAAAAATAACACATCCTATTATATGTCCTATGTAGCCAGGCAGCAAGGCGACCTCCACATTTTTACGGTGGTCACCTGGTTCCATTTCTGACATGTTCAATATCTACTGGACTCTCATTACTTTGCTATTACATTGTTACTATTCTTGTATTCCTATTACATTACCTATGTAGCAAGGCGACCTCCACATTTTTACGGTGGTCACCTGGTTCCATTTCTGATATGTTCAATATCTACTGGACTCTCTTACCCGCGACATTCAGTCTACAGAGCGGCTGAAAGGAAGGCCAGGACTGGACTGGTAAAGAGTGAGTACTAAATAATAGGAAAACTGTGAAGGGAATATGTCGAGCGGATCGGAATATATTGTAAGATTTCCTATGCATCTGGAATTGGACAGGCGTTAAGAGATATAATCCCCCGAAAATAACAAATAAAACCGAGCCATGTACCAAATAAGACATAACTACTCCTAGTAGCTCCACTTCGTCGTCTTCTGCGCTAGTTGACTGAAACGACTAATTATAAGAGGAAATAAATACCACCCCAAAAATTGTAATACCAGATCCAAATTGCAGAGAAAGATTAAATTGTACCAAGAGTCCACACGCAAACAAAGATATCGGTAGACTTTATAAAGAATTCTATGATGTTACTGAATGCGTTATTATTTATTGGTGGTTTGCAACCCCATTCTCAGAGATTCAAATAACAACGACGTCGTCGCCATGTTAGATGAACTAACAATAGAAGCTAACGAGAAATCATTTGAAAAAGGGAACCAAGATGGCGGGGATTACGTAACATGGTTAATAACCATTGTTGAGATAGCCAGTAGTATTCCAGGTTGCGAACGGTGGAGGTGTTTGCTAACCAGCTTCACGCATCTATATCCGGATTCATCATTGTAGTGTAAACGATAACATGCGAATCACTACCTTCGTAGTTAAGACGCCTTACGTATCTGAGTTTCCTACTCTGCACGTGATTAATACGCAAATATTTGCTCTAGTGTAATCATAGTTTATACTAGCTCGAGGGTGTCAATAAAGTTAACTGACTAGCGTATAAGGCCGTTTCCGTAAGCGTGTAAATCACAAAATAATAACTGACTAACGTATAAATGGAAGTCAATATTTTAGCGTATAGGGTACATGGAAGTGAAAGCCTGGATATTTTCTTGAGGAAAGTAACACATTTTTAACCTTTTCGGTATAAAATGTCATAAAATATCAATTGTATTTTCCGTGACGTTGCTTTTCGTCTGTTCCGTGACTTTCGTGACAAGTCTGAGCCTGCGTGTGGTGAGTATGAGTATGCGGCTTCGTGTAGTAGTTCCAGGCCTCTCTCCGCCATTCCGACCTTGCAAACATGGCGCCATTAGCGGGGTGATCACGCCGTTTTACAAAAAGAGCGAGATTGTCGAGCGTTTTCGCTCAAGGATTTCCTTTAAAGATTGGCTGGAAAGCTTTATCAATTTTAAGCGCCATTTGGAAAGTTTCCTTGGGTTGAAAGAAAAGGCCAGAGGGCTTGCGGTCAATACGTTTGACTTAAAACTGTTTCGTCATGCAAAGAAGGAAATGACTCTCATGACTGTCAAAACTATGCTATATACACAAGATCAATGGGATTCATTGATATTATATGACCCTATACTGTGTCTATTATGTTATCTAAATATATTGTTATTGATAGAGGATATAAGTTTTGTAGAGAGTATTACAGGCTGAAAATTTACGAGTTGCGGACGTATTTTATAAACGCAAAATGTCATTTCACCTATTCCTAAACAATACGAAGCTTAGAAAATGTCTACAAGGTTCTACCACCTCATATCCCCTGTAGAAATTACTTTATTTGGCAAAATGACGTCACATATCTATAATAAGTACTGACTAGCCTCCACGTTTACTGTCTACTGACTAAATCAATTATTATTAGCAGTTTACTGACTAAATGGCATTTTACTAGCTGTTTGATGACTACAGCTATACCCCATTGACACCCTCTAGCTTGTCAAAGGTACTCTTAAATTCGAGATTAAATAAAGTTTATGTATGACACACGCATGATAAGTGAGACAAACCGCCACGTGAGACATTTGCCCTCATCAGAAGACGTTTGTTTCCTATTAAATAAGGAACAAGGGACCGTAAAGGAGATTATAGGTACTGTCTATATATCTGTAATAACCATAATGGCTAATCGGAATAGATATAGCCATTATCAATATAATATATTAGGTAGCATTATCTGACACAAGAAAAAAATAGAAAAGCAGTCGAATATAACACACAAAGACAAACACAAAAACTTACAATAAACAAACAAACTAACTAAATCTATTGTACCCGTAAGACACATTAACCTACGGTTCTAAAGGAAATGAAAACTACGTTAATACATATCCATAAACATAAAATGCTAACAAGCTAGACACAAAACGAACATAAATATATTTTACCTTAACGGTGAACCTTCGACCATATTAAGTATATAACGCGTTGACTGACTCCAATGACAAATGCAAATTCAGAACAGTTTACAGCCATAGAAATACCTGTATACACTAACTCGAGAAAATTACGTAACAGTATACATACGTTATATGCCAGCCGATGTCAACTTAATGACACAAAAGAAACAAACATTAAGAGCCAGGGCCTGGTTCCTGAAAGCCAGATTAGCGCTAATCCAGAGTTAATTACCATGACAACTAATATGTTTTGTTGAGAGTTAATCCAGGATTAGCGCTAATCGGGCTTTCAGGAACCGGGCCCAGGGCTATGCACAAACGAAATAGACACGCAGAGGTACAAAACAAAAGAACTGGCAAGCAAACAGGGACGCTACGAACAATGCAAACTCTAATGAAATAAAGCAAACATAAAACAAAAAAAATATGTTTCGCGTCTACATGCCGGCCCCGAAAGGCAAACTGGCATGGAAGCCCAGCCTTTCCTGGAAGCTAAGCGAAATGATTATGCTAAATGTTATATTAGGAACACCCAATAAAGTACATATAGTCTGCTCTCGTTCTTCACGTCACAGAGACTTCTACATCTCTACGTCTTCACGTCTCTTTCGATCCCTCTTCTTGCTTGGCACCCATAGCCTCCAGTAGACATATCTTTCTTATGCCTCGACGTAAGAGCAAGTTTTCTGTCTTAATGGTCGCTTTACGGATAGCTCCATAGCGGTCGGTAACGGTTTCCTTGACAATACTCATCGTCCCGGTATTTTCCGCGGGGACTGTGCTCATTCATAATCAGTACCAGGTCTCCGATGGCGATATTACGGCGCGGACGCATCACTTCTGACGTTCCAGAAGTGTCGGCAAGTACTCTTTGACCCTTCTTCTCCAGAATATGTTACTCAGGTTTTGTGCTTGCCTCCAGCGTCTGGTGTACGTATCTGCTTCTGATGTCGAGAAATCACCTGAAGCCACACACGAGTTATGTTGGACTAGCAGGAGCTTGCTAGGCGTTCACAACGGGTCATCACTGACCTGTTTAAGTGGCCGGTCATTCAGAATTTTCTCCACCTCTGCCATCACGGTTAGAAGGGTCTCATCGTCAACTATTTGACTTCCAGGAAGAGCGCGTAGTATCTTGAGAATGGATCTTATTATTCTGTCCCAAAATTCACTAGTATGGCTTGCCTTAGGCGGATTGAAGTACCACTGCATTCAGCGCTTTCGCAGACTGTCTGTTATTCGAGTCTGATTGCACGATTCAGGAGCTTTCTTCACTTCAAACTCTGCGCCTCTAAAGCTGGTGTCATTATTACTATGCACTTAAAAGGATGGACCGCGTCTGCTCACGAATGGTGAGAATGCCTTCAGGAAGGAGTCGGTAGACAAATCATGGACAATATCAATGTGTACTGCACACACGGAGAAGCAGGTAAACACGCATCCATAGAGTTTAACTTGACTTCGCTTCACCTTGACAAGTATGGGACCAAAGTAGTATATGCCTACCGACGAAAATGGAGCATTTCCAGGTGTGACACGGGCCAGCGACAGCGGAGCATTTCTGTTCCATCGTCTGCACTTAATGCATTCCTTCACTACTCGTCTTACTGCCATAGCTCCTCTCAAGATCCAGTACTTTTTCCTGATCGTGCTCCAATGTGACTTTCTAGCCGGTGGTAATGACGTATAATTGCACATGTCACGTGATGCTTGCTCGGTAGAATGATTGGATATTTGGCGCTGTAGCTGATCGTACTAGCTCTGTCAAGGCGCCCACCAACTCGAATTATATCATTAACGATGACGGCCAAGCTTGTGGAGAGAACTTAGATACGTGGGTCGCACAATCTCCTTCCGCGATACTCTCAAAGACACTGGTGACTTGATTTCTGGGCAATCATTTGAATTGTGCTGGTGTGCCTCAGATTTGAGAAGGGCCAGCTCTTTCGGGAAATACTGTCGTTGCAAGTATCTCACGATTTCGTCAGCTGTGTTAGAGCCTCTTTGACGGTCAGTTCGCCTGTCATCTCTTCAAACGGTAACTTGCCAGTTCGGTACAGCACGTAATATTTAAAGCACAGTAACCGCGCAACCGCTTTCTGTAGACCATACCATGTTGAGTAGCGCTGGAGCAGTGAGTCCAAGCTAACGTCTTGCGTAATTGCGTGTGCTTGCGCTTTCTTTGTCCCTTTGATACCTTGATCGTCTTCAGAAAACAGCGGTAGTTGTGCTGGTTGCGCTGGCCAACAGCGTTCGTCTTCTTGCAGAAACTCAGGTCCTTCGAGCCAGCGCTTTAGTTTCACACATTCGTCTGTTCTCAGGCTACGGGACGTATAGTCGACAGGATTCAATTATGAGCTCACGTGACGCCATTGAACTGGGATGAAAGGTTGTGTATTATTGCTAGCCGGTCGGCAATAAACGTTTGAAATCGTCTGTGACGGTTTTGAATGTACTGTAACACAATGGTGGAATCTGTCCAAATCGTCACTTCATGGATGGGCAGGCTCAGTTCTTCTTTGATTTGCTTGTGAAGCTTTACAGCGGTTGTTGCAGCCGTTAATTCTAATCTGGGGATTGTTACGGTCGTGAGGGGCAACTCTTGCTTTGCCCAAAAGGGTACAGGAACTAATGCTGCTATCCACACTACTCAGGCATAAGTATGGCACAGCAACGTATCCTTCCGTGGAGGCATCCGAGAACTGATAAAGCTGGATTGATTCTATTTCATCGGACTCTTGCGCTATTACGCAGCGCGGCACCGTAATATCACTTAAATTGACAATACTGTTTGCTTACCCTTGTCACTGCACAAGTTCTCCATCTTGGATGACATCATTCCATCCATATTCTTTCTTACACAATTCTTGTAGTAGCCTTTTCGCCGGTAGTATCAAGGTACAGCAAACCCAATTGGACCATACATTGATAATAGGATGGAAAGAATACCTCTTCTTGTATTAGCTTTGATCCCTCGGATGGTTCGGAAACTGAACGTATATTGCTCGACGTTCTACTGCATGCCTAGAGCTCGATCAATTGGTAAATTCTCTAGATCCAGGTCTAGGTCTTTCATCGTTGGAGCTCGCTCACTTTCAGGAATGGTAGCCAATACTTCCATTTTCTAAGACGGAAACCACCTCGCATCAACAACTGTGGGAGCTGTTTTACCATTCTCATCGCCTCTTCTGTGGTAGCAACAGTTTTGACGCAATCATTAACGTAAAAGTTCCTATTTACTGTTTCTATTGTTTGCACATCAAAGTCCGTCTTGTGATTTTCTGCAGTCTTTCTAAGCGCAAAACTATCACAGCTAGGGAATGACGTCGCTCCAAATAAGTGAACCAGCATCTCATGATCTTCTGGTTGCTTTGGAAAGTCACCATCGATCTGGGCACCACAAGAACTTCAATCCGTTAAAATCTTCCGGAGTGACTCTCACTTGGTCGAACATTTTCTCAACGTCGGCAATGAAAGCTGCAGGATCTAACCGGAATCGCTGAAGAACTCCAACAGGACTATTGGTTAAGTCTGGACCTTTAAATATCTGTTCATTCAGCGACGTGTTTCCGTACTTAGCTACGCAGTCAAACAACACCCTAGCCTTCCCATATTTTTGCGGGTGAAAGTCAGGGTGGTGTGGTAGGTACCAAATGTAACAGGTGTACCCTTGCACTTGATTTGATATGACTTCCGGTACTTTCCTCGCATGGCCTTGTTCGATGTAGTCGTGTACAGTTGACTTGTATTTCTCGAGAAGAGTCTTATCTTTCAGAAATCGGTTCTTTAGAAGGCATATCCTTCTTTCTACAGTGAATCGATTATCTAATAGACAGGGTGTGTCGTACTTCCAGGGTAACGAGAGCTGGTAATGTCCATCAACCTTCTGAACTGAACTTTCCATGATGACCAAAGCACGACGATCATCTATAGACATTGCCTCCTTAGAAGTAGCTGATGAATCGCTGAAATCCCCATTATACATCCTTTCGATCTTTGTGCAAGATGTTGACACTAGCTCTATGACTTTGGTCATGTCCAATCGGACCAATTAACGTTCATCCTAAAATGGTCCGGGCAGCACAAGGCTGCTTACGGCGACCTCATCTTTCTTCTACAACCCAGTGCGCCTCTGGTAAGTCGTTGCCTATCAGTATATACACTTCCTTATCCAGCTTGGGAAAGGTTATCCCTTTCAGATGTGGCCAATTCTGTACATCTTCCGTGGTTGGTATGCTGCCTTAGGAAACTGGCCAACGATCTACTGTCCAGACGCGATGTACGTGAATACTGCCGTTGGACGTGAATGCTTTGACTTCTAAACCAATTCTTTGACACTTTTCAGAGTTAACTGTTGTCAGAGAAAAACTAATTGGTTTACCGAGGAGTCCTAGCTCTTCCACCAAACTCTGATGACACAAGGTAGTGTCTGATCCATCATCAAGAAAGGCATACGTTTCTATTTCACGACCACGTTTGCCTGTAACTCTAACTGGTAGTATCCTTAGGCTTATTCTTGATTTGTCTGGTGTAGTTGTAACACAACTTCCGACCTAGCTCGGTGATGTGGTTAGAGAGCGACTCTAGCTTCTTGAGTGCTTAGGCAACCTCCCAAGTGCGTCCATAACTCGATGGACGCACAGCTGTGGCGTTTACCATTTCTTTTATAACATAACCACGACAATTAAAGAGCAAATAATGTTTTTGTTGGTGATGAAATATAAATTCTCAATACACGAAGCGCGAAAAAAACGCATAAATTAAGGTGAGCGCTGGCGTGACTGTTCCATTGCAAAAACAAGTAAATCATTGATCTCTGCTCAACAAACTGTTTATTCAAACCTTGGTTCCAAGGAAAAGAGAAGATCTAACCAGCTAAAAAGTTCTCGAACTGCAAGAGAAATACATTTATTCAGTTCCTTTTGTTGGAAGCAATCGCTTTGGTAAAGCAAAACATTAAGAAAAGGGTTCATTCGTCTGTTGAAAGCTGAATAGCTTTCGGCGGAATTAAAAACGACCTGCACACCAGAGGTTTGGAATTCGGCGTTTTTCCTATGGATTGGAGTGAACTGTCAGCTGAATCTCCTGGTTTTGGCTTGTATTAGTGCGGTATATCCTTGAGACAAATGAACTAACTAAGTTTTGTTTGGAATCGGAAACAAAATTATTAAGTTTTGTGCAGAAGGCTTCTATGTTTGCTTTACTCATTTTATTACCCTATCTTTCTCGCTTGGGCAGTTTCCAAAACGTGTGGAAGTTTGCAAATGTAATTCCTTTGTTTAAATGTGATAATCGTCAGAAAAAGACCAACAACCGTCCAGTATACTTGTTTTATTTTTTTTCAAAAATCTGTGAAAAAGTTGTTTTTGTTCGACTTTACAAGTTTTTGCTGGATATTTGGTTTCTCGTACAAGTTTCAACAGTGAACCAATTGATTTATATTGTTCATCAAATTTACCTAGCTTTTGAAAGCGGTAAGCAGGTGCGGGCTGCTTTCCTAGATATCAGCAAGGCCTTTGACAGGGTGTGGCACTCTGGTTTGTTATGCAAATTGAAAGCCATTGGCGTTCGTGATCCTTTGTTGAAATGGATAAAAAGTTATCTTCAGGAAAGACAGCAACGTGTTGTTATGGACGGTCAATCTTCTGAATGGAGAAGGATTAATTCAGGAGTTCCCCAGAGATCGGTCCTTGGACCTCTCCTGTTTTTAATATATATATTTATATTATTTTCCTTTTATTTATGCTGACGATACTACTCTCTTTGAAATTGTAGAAGATTCTGATATTTCGGCCGTCCGCCTCGGGGATGATCTGAGTAAGATTTCTAAATGGTCTGATGAGTGGCTTGTTACCATGAATCCTTCAAACTCGGAGTATTGTCTTTTCCTTAAAACGTGATAAGCCTGTTCATCCTACATTGACATTTAATGGCAAACATATAAAAGAGGTTGAAGATCACAAACATCTTGGATTAACCTTACAAAGCAATATGTCTTGGCGGAGTCACATTTTGAGAATTTTTGAAAAGGCGTCTAAACGGTTGAATATGTTAAAGTCTTTGAAGTACAAGGTTGATAGGTCAACCTTAGCTTGCTTATATAAAAGCTTAATTCGTCCTTTAATGGAATACGGAGATATAATCTGGAGTAATTGTAGTGATGTAGATGCTAACCTAACAGAGAGTGTCCAATATGAGGCTGCTAAGGGTTGTAACCGGAGCAATTAAGGGTACAAGTGCTACAAGCCTGAGAGAAGAGCTTACTTGGGAGAGTTTAAGTGTAAGGAGGAAAATGCATAAGTTATTACATTTTTATAAAATTGTAAATGGACTAGTTCCCACATACTTACTAGAGCTATTACCCAATACTGTGAGTGAACGTGCACATTTTAACCTAAGATCAAGTGAATATTTTTCACTTATTCCTTGTAGAACCATTAAGTTTCAGCAGTCTTTCCTGCCTTCCACAATCACATCTTGGAATTCACTAAGTTTAGATGTAAGGAATTCAATTTAGCTTCCTTCTTTTAAATTTAATTTGCGATCTGTGGCTTTTCCTTTTAACTATAATAAGTTACTTGATTATTCCTATTCGAGACTAGCATCAATTTTTCATACTCGCCTCAGGCTTGGTTTTTGTGCCCTGAATAGTTGTCTTTTCAAAATATCAATTGTTGTGTCTCTCCCAGATGTGAATGTGGACTAGCTAAAGAAACACCTGAGCATTATTGTATATTTTGTCCCCGTTTACGCTGCCCAACGAGTTTCCTTTTTTGCCTCTGCTGCACAGTTACTTGGCGAGAAATGGTCACAGAGCAGCGACAATGAAAAAATAGAGTTGATTCTGAACGGTGTTAAAGATTTTGATATAAATTGTCGTGTTTTTTTTTGCAAAGTTCAAAGCTTTATTCTATCTACAAATCGTTTATCTGTGACTTGTGGTGTTTTTGTGTGTGTCTGCTCGCGTAAAAAAAAGTATAATATTTAGTGTGATCCCCCTAGATAAGCCATTTAATTGTACTTTTGGAGTAAACACTTCATTATATGTTTAAACTAGTATACCTAACAGGTAGTGAATGCTGCTCTCCGCTCAGTTAAAGAAGTGTATTAGAAGAGAACCTACAGTAGCACTTTGGCAGGAAATAGATTAC